>JAEQBH010000257.1:0-600000 GCA_016808115.1 Tetrastigma voinierianum | reverse complement strand
ATTAAATACAACAAATGTGTCAATTAAAAGCGGATGTCTCTTGCGATTGTAAATCCGGGGAACATCATAATTTCCGGATTTTCAAATCCGGTTTCAACTAAAATCCGGATTTCCAAATCCGGGTTAGGTTCTATTTAACGGATATTTGTCAAATCCGTTTCTAACAATGCTCTACATAATTTTGCTATCCGGATTTTGTCTATAATCCGGATTTGTTAAATCCGGTAATAGAGCATATTCCCGGATTTCAATATCCGGACATTGTTATAATATTCGGATTTTCGAATCCGGATTAAGTGTATTCTGCAAAAAAAACGAACCTGAATGTTATCCTCGTCCTCCTTCTCCCACCCAGTTTATGGCTGAAGCATATGATTCTACATTTTTAACGCCATTTTCCAGAGGAAGAAGGGAGTTGGGTGCATAAAACACAAACGAAGCAAGAGGAAGAAGGGAGTTGGGGTCTGAAGATAAAGAAAGAAGAAAGAAGAAGAAGCGAGCAAATAGAAAATTAGGGTTAAGGGTAAATGTATTTTCTGTATGTGTTTTTAATGGGATTGTGTAGAGAAATAGAGGGGTGTAAAATGAAAGAATTTCTCCTGTGTTATCTTTAAAACCAACCATTGATTTTCAATTAAGTGTGTGTGGATGTTAGTTTGGAAGCTTAACCAGCCTTTACTTTCCCGTAGTTTTTAAAAAAAACAATGTAAATGAAAGACAATCAAAGCTTTGCTTGGGGAATGACTTCCTAACCTTGAGCAAAAACTTACAAAGCGTTACTAAACACTTTACAATTGTCACATAATTTTCTCTTACAAACATCATTTTCTCTCGGTAACTTGCTAACCTTTGCCTTTGCCAGAGCAAGGTTTATATAGGAGAGGGCACGCAGCTCTTCAACGGTTGTGTTTGATAGAAGCAGCCCTTGGATCTTCCTTGAAGTTCAATGCTGAATTTATTTCATCAAACCATTTGATCTAACACACCTATTTCAGAGTGTAGCCATGAGCCACCAAGCCCAGTCTTTAATCCATTATTCAAGGTTGTCAAGCGCCCTCTTTCTAGAAAGGTGCAGGCCCGCAGTGTCGAGTTACCTTGGTGACCCTTGGTCCATGCTTGAAGAGTTGTGTCCATTGACACCTTCTCTAAAAGGTGCAAGACACACTAAGGCTTCTCAATCATACATTAGCTGCCTTAGACATCTCGAAGTATCATCATTTCTGAGTCTTTATGCCTTGCGGAGCGACCATGCCTTTGAACACAATTCGAGCGACAAAGGGGCCATGGCATTGTGCCCATGGTCTTGTATCCAATCATGTAGCTGACTCGAATCGTCGGTCTACATTGATCTCACACGTCCTTTTCTTCCGTCCAAGTCCTCTCATGTGTGTTAGGCAACCCATAAGGCCCTCAATTTGCCGATCCCCGTCTTAGATCTCGAAGGGGGTCACACTTGCTCAAATCGATGAACTGTAATATTTTTTTATTGGCTTTTTTTTAAGAATATACAATCAAATTTATAGGGGAAGACTTTTTATAGCCTTCTTTATCATAGTTACAATCAAACTAAGAAAGGAAAGAAATAGAAAAAAGAATCACAAAGAGCACAGAAAGAACCACGTTTTGAAAAAACTTTTCAAAAAACTCAACACTCTCCTTCAAGTTGGTGCATAGATATCACACATGCCTAACTTACCTAAAAAAGACGAGTACGCTCGATAGGAGACTGTTTTAGTGAGGATGTTAGTTAGTTGATCTTCTAACTTAATCTTAGGCAACTCCACAATCTTCAAATTTAACTTCTCATTTATGAAAAATCTATCCACTTTGACATGTTTTGTACGATCATGTTGTACTAGATTATGAGCAATCTCACACATTTTCTTATTGTCACAAAACAATTGGATCGATTGACCGGATAGGTAACCCAAATCCTGTAAGTTTTAGCCATAATGCCTCACAAAGTCCTAGTGCCATGCTTCTAAATTTTGCTTTAGCACTTGAGCAAGCAAAGACATTTTGTTTCTTACTTTTTCATGTCACAATACTTCCTACAAAGGTAAAGTAACCAGAGGTAGACCTCCTATCATCTATTGCATCGGCTCAAGCAACATTAGTATACACTTTTATGCTCTCAAGATCGGCATGTTTGGTGAACATGATACATTTCCCAAGTGCACCTTTTAAATACATCAAAATGCAAATGATTACATTCATATGTTTTTATCTAGGATTATGCATTTATTGACTCACAACATGTAAAGCATAAGCAAGATTTGGCCTTATATGAGCTAAATACAACAATCTGCCCACAAGTCTTTGATATCTTCCTTTATGAGTAGGTATTTGATTAGGTTCAGTCCATAATTTCATACTTCCTTCTATTAGTGTATCAACAAGTTGACATCTTGACATTCCAGTTTCTTGTAATAGATTTAATGCATATTTTCTTTGAGATAGAAAAATTCCAGAACTTGATCGAGAAACTTCAATCCTAAGAAAATATTATAGAGAACCTAGATCCTTCATTTCAAACTCTTTAGACAAATAATTCTATAGAGTTTTTCTTTCTTCCGAGTCGTTTTCGGTAACCACCATGTCATCCACATATACAATGACTATTGTAATTTTACGAACAAAGTGTGATTTGAATTGCTTTGCGATGAGTGCTCAAATTACGTGTTTTTGCACGCATATTCAGAACCAAAATTGAGTACTTATCACCACATATCCTCTAATTAGCTTGTTATTAGTTTCTAAGCACGTATCTAATGAAAATCTTAAGTTTTTGTCATTCTTGTAGGTAAAAAAAGTACAAATTAGCAATATTTAAGGTATTGAGGCAAGCAACAAGCATCCTGAGGCTGATAGCACATGTGAAGCATAGTTGGGAGTGAGCAAGAGCTGAATTGGAAACAAAATAGGGGAGCCAAGGGATTTCGCAATTAGTTTGCATTCGTAGTGCTGTCCATTTTCCCAGTGTAGTTGGGCAGCCTCTAGAAAAATTCATAGTGACTATAAGTCATTGCGAAAATTTCGCAGTGTAGTCTTTTCCTCTATGGTGAATTTTGCAGGCACTTAGAACTGTTGCGAAATTTTCACAGTCACTCAAAGTGGCTACGAAATTTGTGAGGGAGACAAAAAAAAAAATAAAGAAATCAAGCAAAGTCGATGGAGATGATTTTGGGAAGATCCAACTAAGGAAGGGCACGTGTATGGGAGATCTTGGAGGCTCAGTTTGATTCTTTAAAAGGAGAGGAAGCCGAGAACGAAAGAGGAGGATTGAAAAGCAAAGGAGAGAAGGAGATTCAAGAGGAGACGCGAAAATCAGAGGAGGCGGGGAGGAAGAAATTCTTCAAAGTTCCAAATTTCTTCTTCTTCTATGCTCTCTTTTAGTTTTTGCTTTGAACCTTCTTTAATTATGTTTTAGTTTTCTTTGTCTAGGGCTATGATGTAGCCCGTGGGATGAACAATGTTTTTAGAGTTTTGATTTAATCTTTCGATGCAATTTTGTTTATATATTGAGTTTTCTATTATGTTCTTAATGCTTGTGAATGCCTGACCAATGTTTACATGATCTTGCATTCAACTTGAGACCGAGAGGAGATATGAGAATGGGATTAGGAATAGAGAACTAGGGATGATCATAGCCTAGAGATAAACATGACTCCCATGTGGTCATGAGATTAGCCAAATTGTAATGCTTCCAATAGATTTGGGGTTAGAATACAGTTGGGATAATGGGCCCGACCCGATGAGTTGGTTTACTTTGGCCTATATTTTTTGAGGGTCGGGTTGAGAAAATAAAGGTCTGAATAGAACTAGGGCCTATTGGCCCGATCTGAATAGGCTGGCAAGCCATTAGGGCTTTGGTACAGACCAACCCACCCAGCCCATTTTGTCCAGTTTTTATTTTAATTTTCTAATAACTACACATTATTTTCTAATTATTAAGAATATTAATTTTTATATCATAAAAAATATAAAATAATTGTTTATAGAAAAAAAGAATAGTTATTAAATAATTGTTTTTTAATAAAATGAAATAATAGTAACATGAAAAATAATTTAGAATAAAATAAAAAATATAAATATAACCATAATAATTTATTTTGTGCAATATTTTAAGTACATAAAGATAAACTATAAGTATTTAAAAAAAAACTTTATTTTACAAAATATAAAATTTGTAAAATTGTTATTTTTAATATTTAATGTCAGATCCATTTTGGCTCGCAACCCTCATAAGGTCAGGCTGGGTTAGCTAAAAGCTGGCCCAAATACAAGTAGGCCGAATTGATCAGACCCATTTTGGCCCACGACCCATTTTCTACCTATAGGCTCTGTGGATATGATGTTGGGACATCGAGAAAGATCAACACTATAAGAGGCCTAATCAACCTTCAACGTATGAAATTGTTAGAGTTTATCATACCTTAAACATTGTGATTAACCCGAGTGAAATTGGAAACCCTAAATACTTTTATAATTTGAATTTTTCATAAGTAATTAGGTTAATTCTTAATCCATCCTTAATTGGCATCCAAACAAAACTAAGATTATATTATATTGGTAGTTGGTAAGCGTAATCCGTGTGGGTTTGGTATTCGGTTATTTAGTCCACTTTATTACTTGTACGATCTATATATTTGAGTGAGTAATTGTGCGTAGAAAATCGTACAACAAGTTTTTGGCGTTGTTGTCAAGGACTACAACTTTTTACCAATACTAATTCAAATAATCTTGTCTTGATTCGGATATAGTTTAGAATATGTATTTCTTTGAAATTTTATTTTAGTTTTAATTTTTGGGTTGTTTGCTTATCCACAAGTTTCTCTTGGTCGTTTAGGCAAAGACAATTGGGGAGAGAGTTGTTCCCATACAATCGAGGAGGAGCTTGGTGCATTTGGTTGGAGAATTTGGACGGGTTGGGGCAGCCGGGTCGGGAGACTTGAGGTTGATCAAGTCGTTGAGAACACCCTAAGCAGACTTAGCGATTTGTGTGGTATGTTAGTTGAGGTATTCTCAAACCCAATTTGTTTAGATGGTGATGATGGATCACTTTTACTGTTCCTTTCTTCTTCTATCATTTCTTCAGTTTCTGGGCGATTAATGCTACTTAGTTCCGATGTTGCACCACTTATATCCAATTCACTTACTTTCCTGGTTCAACAATCCATCTTCTTTCATGGAGATGTGATAATCATAATCAATAGTCTGAATTTCATGATGGCACTCCCCTTGAAGTTCAGAATTAGAAGAAAAATACATCAAATCTTCATGAAACACCACATCCATTGTAATGAACATGTGTCGAGTTGGGGGGTAGTAACATCAATATCCTTTTTGGTGCAATGCATAACCAACAAACACACATTGCAATGCCTGGGAAGTTAACTTTTTGCATTGGTGTTTATGTAGGTGCATAAAGGCCATACAACCAAAAATATGAGGAGGTAGATTCGGGACATTTGGGGCAATTACCTCATCACTCAAGGCTTGAAGAGGTGTTTGGAAATCAAGTGAGCCAGAAGGTACCTAATTAATCAAGTATGCGATAGTTATAATTGCTTCTCCCCAATAAGATATTGGCATTTGTGCTACTATCAAGGAAGCTAGAACAACTTTTAACAAGTGAAGATTTTTTCTTTTGGCTACTCCATTATGTTGAGGTGTATTAGAACACGTAGTATGATGAATGATGCCATGTCCTTCTAGATGCTTTTGAAGATTAGAACTTTGATATTCTCCACCATTGTCGCTCTATAAAACCCAAAACTTTGTATTGTATTGAGTTTCAATCATTTTATGAAAGTTTTGAAACAACAAGTTCACTTTATCATTGGTCTTCATTAGGTATAACCATGTCATTCTGGTACATTCATTAATAAAAGTAATAAAACAACGTGATCCACTCAAAGTTGGAACTTTGGATGGACCTCAAACATCATAATGTATCACCACAAAAGAAAGTTAACTTTTATTAATACTTAATGGAAATGAAGTATGATGACTTTTCGCTAGTTCATAAACACCATAGTGAAGACTAGAGACATCACACTTTGTAAATAAACTAGGAAACAATTTTTTAAAATAACCAAAAGAAGCATGTCCCAATGGTTGATGTCATAACCAAATTTTAAACTTCTTTTTCTCCCCCTTAGACCTATACGTTATTAAGGCTTGCTACAACTTGTTGGAATCTTTTGACTACAAGTCCAAGTGATAAATTTTCCCTTGCTTAATACCACAACCAATCATCTGTCTTCTTTGGATATCCATGAAAACACAAAATTTAGGACAAAAAATAACAATACAAGATAAGGCTGTAATGATTTGAGAGACAAACAAAATGTTATAATTTAAGGATGAAACTGTTAGAATTAAGCCCAGATAAGCAAACTAGAGTTTTAATTAAGTTTGATCATTAAACTTATATGGGCTAATTATAGGCCCAAGTATGTAAGTGGATTCAATGGCTCACTAAATCCTATAATAAATATAACATTATATTTAGGTTTGGGAGAGCAGACTAATTCGAGATAAAATTTCGTTGTTTAGTCGAAAAGCAAAGAGCGTTGAATTGATAACTAGAAGGCACTACGTAGTCAAACTTATCATCGGTTATTGCTTGGAGATTCACGGTTGGTCCATTTAGGTTACTATGTATTTTTATTTTTTGCTTTTAGATTGCATGCAAATCATAGATTTGCATGGATGGATGTCTGGGACTCCAACATGCGGTATTAGAGCGGAGCTTCCTAGATTCTAGATCTAAAATCTTGAGGGAATTTAAATGGTAATAAAAAAAAAAAATCAAAATTTTTATTGATATAATATTTAATTATTCATGCATAAATCGATTAATTATTTGCATCACTGGTATGGTTGAAGAGTGAAATCAAGGATATATTTTATTATTACTAATGAGGTGCAGACCGATGACAATAGCACTATAGCAATAATTCTTTGGATCTAGTCACCAATTTGCTTGTAAGTTCAAATAAAACCTACACATTTCAAATTATTTAATTCCTAAATGATTGTAATTTCTGTTGCCAGATATGTTCAATCGTTGTTTGAACGAGTTTAGAAATTAATTGTTAAATTAGTTTTGGATTATTTTTGTAAAGTGAGAAAATCCTAAACAAATTAATTTTAATTATTTTGAATTATGAGATGATGAATTAAATTATATTTTTAATAAGATTTATTTAACAGAAAAATATTAAATAGATAGATAATTTAATTTATTATTTGAAATTAAATTATATTTTAACAAGATTTATCTTTTAATAGATAAATGTAAAATAGATAAATAATTTAATTTATATTATTAGGAATTAAATTATATTTTATCCAAATTTATCTTTTAATAGATAAATGTTAAATTAGATAAATAATTTAATTTATATTATTAGGAATTAAATTATATTTTAACAAGATTTACCTTTTAATTGATAAATGTTAAATAGAAAAATAATTTAATTTATTTATTAAATTATATTTTAACAACACTTATCCTTTAATGGATAAATGTTAAATAGATATATACTTTAATTTGTATTAATAGGTATTAAATTATATTTAAAAAAAAATGCTTTAATGGATAATTATTAAATTGATATATAATTTAAATTAATAATAATATGATGGATTTAGTTAATATGTGTTGTGTTTTAGGATATTTAAATTATTAAATTAAAGTAAATAACTTATATATTCGAGAAAATTATATATGGTATGTTTATAGTGCTTATTTTAGAATTAGTTTGACTACAAATCTGCTAAATTAGATAAATTTAGAGATCAAATTTTGTTGAATATAAGAATAAACCTGACTATAACATAAACTTCAAAACACTCAAGTTTTTAAAATAATTAAGTGAGAGAAGGTTTAGCAAGCCTACGACCTTCCACTGAAAAGGTCTTGAGATTCATGTTTGGATCAACTTAAAGTTGGACAAATGTGAGGATTCTAGTTAAGAGATTCCCTTATGGTTAGTTGATAAATAGTTTAGTGGGAGAAATCAGCCTAAAGTTGGGGCTCTTTACTTAAGAAATATTAAAACTAAGATCAGTAGTGTATACACTTAGCTTGAAGAAAATAATAAACTATCTATAATAGTCCCTATTTATTTTCTCAAGAGGCTAAAGTTTAAAGGGTAACTCAATCACCTAATCTAAGGATAAGTGACTTTTGAGATTGATTAGATTATATATCTTATTAACTTTGAGAAGCTAGACCTACCTAAAGTATGATAACAAGTTCTCATGAAAGTTAATTTATCCTATATTGGTGTGTGTAATTTTGAGTGTTATATTATATGCTATCAGTGTAAATTGTATATATAATTATACATGTCTTATGCTAGTAATGAACACATACTGATCAACACTAATTTGATTCTCAGGATAAATATGTATGCCTTTAATCCATTAGCATCAATCATTTCGAACAATAGGTTAGATGGAACCAACTATGTGAGTTGGAAGAGGAATCTAAACATTGTCTTAACTTGTGAGGGTATAATTTGGGTGACCTTAGAGCCACTTCATGTAGAACCCATAGGGAGCTCAACACCTGAAGAGAGCTAACTATGAGGCATAGAGGAAGGATGATGAGAAAGCAAGGATGTATATCTTATCTTCTCTCAATGAAGTGCTGCAAAGTCAGCATCAATCCATGAGTACCTCAAGTGTAATGCTCTTGAGTTTTCAGGAGATGTTTGGAGTTCATAGTAGATCAACTAAGCAAATGGTAATGAAACAGATAATGAACACTAGAGTGTCTGAAGGTACTCCAGTGAGAGATCATATGATAAAAATGATCGGTCTCTTTAATGAACTAGGAGACCTAGGTGCTGATATTGACTAGGAAACACAAAATAACGTGGTCCTTGAGACATTGCCTCCTTCCTTCAATCATTTCAAGTTGAATTATTCTATGAATAAATTAGAATGGTTTTTGAATGAACTAATGCAACAACTTCAGATAGCTGAGACAATTGTAAAGGCCTTGGAAATGTTAATTTTGTCGGGTGAATCCTCTACAAGCGCCTCCCAATGGGAAGAAAAGAATAAACAAATCGATAACGTGTTCATGCTAAACCCAAGATTGCTAAGAAAGCTAGACCTTTTTATCCTAATAGGAAACCAAAAGGAAAGTGCTTTAAGTGAGGACAAAAGGGACATTGGAAGAAGGACTACCCTAAGTTAAAGGGACAATCGGGTAACTTCTCTAATGTAGTCATTGAGTCTTATTTTGTGGCTGATTATGCTAATTCTTAGTGGATAGATTCAGGAGTCACTGACCATATTTGAAAATCTTTACAGGGGTTCAGGGTGACAAGAAGTTTCAATGAAGGAGAGATGTGAAAACCCAAAATAATGCAAAACGATAGACTATCGTCTCAGACAGACGGTAAGTTTAGAATTTTCTCTAGACCTCGGATGACGACGCGATTTTCGCCGTTGAGTTCGTTTTGCAAAATCTAGGTACGCCGTCAAGTTTCGTTGAATTCCGAGATAGTTGGAATTTCACGTATTTCAAGGCATTTGGACGAATTAGAGAATGACACATGGCATGATAGGCGTGTGCCATGTGGCAGTAGAGTGGGGGACAGTTGGCACATGGGTGGGCCAAGTGTCATGCCCTCAAACCATGCATGACATGGGTGGATGGATTCGAGCATGAAAACACGTGGCATTGGTTTGCCGTGTCGAGTGGTTGGAGTAGGTGTCCTACTGCTCAGAAACCAAACTAAGTACGAGGAGATCAGTTCGGTGGGTAGAGAAGGAAGGAAGAAAAGAAAGAAAAGAAAGAAAGAAAGAAAAAGAAGAAAAGGAGAAAGAAAGGAAGAAGAAAGGAAGAGGAAAATAAGGAAAAGAGGAGGAGTTGGTGCCTCCAACGGGCAGTTCTTCTCGACTTGGGATACCCTTGTGCAGGGCCATTCAATGGCCATGGAGCTTAATGACACGGGGTTGGTTAGCTTGATTTAGGACAAAGCGTGGTGTGTTTTAAGGCCCTTTTGATGCAGAAGCTGTAGTTTTAGTGCGAGGTTGAACTGTTGAGTACATGTATGGTATGCTGGATTTTTGTGTGTTCTTTGTTCTTGTTTGAAAGCCAGGAAAATTTCGGGATTTGCATGTGTTATATTCTCGCCCCAGTCTTGCATGAAGATTTTGGTGTGAAATACTCATTTTGCATGTGTTGTTTTACGAACTATAAATCGGAAAAAAATTATAAGTTGCATGTTCATTTTTTCTTGTTTGATTACATGCAGTTTATGTGTGAAAAATGGTATTAATACATGCTGTTTTTTTGGTTAGAAAGCTGAAAAGAAAATCCAGTTATATGTTTACCTTCTTAGTTGATAACATGTAAATTATGTGGGAAAACGATGTTATTAGTGCATGTAGTTTTCTGAGCTGGAGATATGGAAAAAAACCCAGTTTGCATGATTAATTCTTGCTTGAATAACATGCAGATTTGGTATTAATACTCATTTGCATCTTTGTTTTGAAGCGTAAATGCGGAAAAAAAAAAATTCCAGTTTGCATGTTCATTTTCCTTGTTTGATTACATGAAGTTTATGTGTGAAAAATGGTAGTAATGCATTTTGGATAGAAAGCTGGAAAGAAAATCCAGTTATATGTTTACCTTCTTGGTTGATAACATGTAAATTCTGTGGGAAAACGGTGTTATTAGTGCATGCAGTTTTCTTAGCTGGAGATATGGAAAAAAAAACCCAGTTTGCTTGATTAATTCTTGCTTGAATAACATGCAAATTTTGGTGAAAAATACTCATTTGCATGTTGTTTTCAGAATTGTAAATATGGAAAAAAAATTCCAATTTGTATGTTCATTTTCCTCGTTTGATTACATGCAGTTTATGTGTGAAAAATGGTAGTAATGCATGTTGTTTTTCTAGTTAGAAAGCTGGAAAGAAAATCTTATATGTTTACCTTCTTGGTCGATAACATGTAAATTATGTGAAACTTGATGTTATTAGTGCATGCGGTTTTAAAGAAATTTGAGATATGGAAAAACAAAAACCCAGTTTGCATGATTAATTCTTGTTTGAATAACATGCGGTTTTTATGGGAGTAATATTGGTTTATGCATGCATGAAATGAGTAAATAATATGCAGTAGCATTGCATTTCACGTGCATGGGGACATCATGTATTTTGGGTGTGAGTGCACGACATGAATTTGAACAAGTAGTTTTATCGAATAGTTTGTGTAACACGGGTACTGCTCGGAGTATGTCCTGCACCGATACTATCGGGTTTGTCGAAATGAGGAAATATTGGAGGGTTGTCCAGTACTATGAGTTTGTCAATGAAATATCGGAGGGTTGTCCACAGTATTATCGGAGTCTGTCCAAATGAAATATATATATATATATATATATATATATATATATATATATATATATATATATATATATATATATATATATATCTACCTGCCTCTATATATATATATCATACATAACCAAAAAACCTTTTGTTTTAGAAATAATTTTCATACATGGCAAAAAATATGCATGTGTGAGGGAGTCGGTGAGGACTCGAGACATGGGGCTTGGTATATGGCATTCATGTAGAAAATTGCATAATTTTTTACTTGAATGAGTATGAATTTCGTGAACATGGCATTGTATGTGCACTTAGGTGGGGTGTAACCCTCGTAGGAGATTTTCTTTGATGGGCTTTGCTCACCCCGTCGTGGGAAAATCATTTTTTCAGGTACTGAAGGTACGCCGGGAAACAAAACAGGTTCAAGAAATTAGTTGAGAAAAAGGCTAGATTTGGCTTTGCTCTGTATCCTGTAAATTTCGGGTAGAAAACCCAGTTTCTGTTTATGTAAAAAGAACAGAGTTGTAATTAAACTCATTTTGTATAAGAAATACAGTTTTGGTAAGGTTTCTCTAGGTTTCATATGCTCTTGTAATAAAAAAGTCGTTTTATATCGAATTTGCGGCGTATTAAAAAAAAAGAAAAAAAAAAGAAAAAGAAAAAAAAGACCCTTGGGAATTGGGGCCTCACAAGAGATGCAGTTAAAGATGGCTTCCTAGCTTCCATCTCAGTCATAGCTGTAAGGGATCTTAGTCTTAGTTTTTCGAATAATTCAGTCTTAATTTTGCATGATTGTTTATTTGTGCCATACTCTAGAAAGAATTTAATTTCAGTTTCTAAATTATGTAATGAAAGTTATTTAGTTTCTTTTAATAAAACTTATGTTTCTATTATGAAAGAAAATGGGGACATTACATGTAGCACATTGATGAATAATCTATATCATATTGATTGTGTGTTATTCAAGTTGATAATGTGGAAAAATCATTGAAAAGAAAGAGCCTAGTATCAGCAAACTTGGATTACTGTAAGTCTTGGTCATAAATTTGAAAAGAATACAAGAATAGTGAGTTGTGGGCCATTAACTACTTTGACCACTGGGGCTTGACCCTACCACCGTGTCAAAATTGTATTCAAGGTAAAATGACAAGAGATCCTTCTTGCCAAGGAGTTAGAGGATTAAAGGATATCTGGAATTGATACCTCAAATGTTTGTGGGCGGTGGTGTCCCACATCGCGAAGAGTGGCTATGAGTATTTCATAACTTTCTTGATGACTACTCAGATATGGATGTGTACCTAATGAAAAGAAATCAAGGCCTTGGATAAATTCAAAATTTAAGTGAGTCGAAAAACAATTAGGAAGAGACATTAAATCACTTCGTTCTGATCGAGGTGGTGAGTACATGTCTATTGAATTTGTTACTTTCTCGAAGCTGTGAGATTTTATCTCGAGTTTAGTGCTGAGAATCACAACAAAATGGAGTAAGCGAAAGAAGAAATCGAACTCTATTAGACATGTGGTAAAAAGTCAATGATGAGTCTTCCACATTACTTTATTTGCGCCCCCGACCAGCCCCTCTTGTGGACGGACCCGAGGACGCGGACTACTAAAAATCCATTTATTTGTAAAACACATATTATATACTCATTTTCAACAGGATATTTATTACCAATTTAATCATATTTATATATGTGAATATGATATCACTACTTATTCACATTCATTAATATAAGAAGTATGTATTATATCTTTTCTAGAGGGCCCATAATTATACTTCAGTACAATATTTATACATAACGAAATTTCCATGCCCTTTCCAAATCATTTACAAAATATTTTTTAGGGTTCACCTCTTATCTTTGAAAATCCACAGTAAGTACATTCCATGATAAAAAATTAAAAATATAATCTTCTTATAAAGATCTTTACATCTTTTGATTTCAATACAAAGTAGTCGCATGATATCATGGAATAAAGTGTATGCATGAGATGGAGCACATTTATATACTCCATGGATTTGGCAGTGACTTTGGGCTGTGGTCTTGATCCTACCACTATCTGCTACCATTTTTGTCGCGTGGAAGCCATCTCGCTAAGCATTTTTATGCTTATTGGTTCTTTGCATTTCTATTCTCATTTCAAACAATTATACCTCATATATATGCACAACAATTAACTTTTGCTATATGCATCACTTAATCATCTTAAAAACATTCAACATATTTTCCAAACAACCTTTCAACATACTACTCATGTGATCCATATAATATTTATAAATATGCCATTTTATAGTAGTTTAACGTACTTTCATTTTGTCTCAAATATAGAGATACAATAACTCTCATCTTACATGCTCTCATGTGTTATTATTCTTGTCACAACTCAATTCACATAATCCACACAATTATTAATCAATTTTCCCTTAAACGAATCTAACTGAAACTTTCGGTGCGTGGGATAACGGAATCACCGGCATGGTCTCTTTGGAGCTCTGATTTGGTTATTTTACATTTGCATTTGCGCACACCTCTGGAATGTCAGCTGGGCTGTTGATCGGTATGCCACTACCTCAAAATTATTTCGTTCGCGATCTTTGCTACATTGACCCTTATTGGTATACCAATTTATCCCTAATTTGAACATGACGATTAACATTCTCTTAAGGGCATTAATAATTAGTCATTTACAATACCATTTTCACATTTCCACAATACAATTAACATTCTTGGCGGATTTGCTTGTACATAAGTGAATTCCGTCATGTTTGCCACTACATAGTTTATTTATAAATCAATTAACCAACACTCAAACAAATTCATATTTGGTTAAAATAGAAGCACATATGCAGATGTTGGTCAAACATTTCAGATTTAACTGGTTCAAACCAAAAATGCAAATTTCATAACAAACATTCTAGATTTGTTTGACAAACAAACACAAAACTTGAAATAAGAAGAGAAGTATGAAGAACAAACCAAAAGGTTGTCTATTCTGGTCTCCTATCCTTGGAATCCCGATCTTAGGTAAGGTTTTATCATCATCAGCTCCTAATCCATCACAAATACATCACAATCAGAGAATAAACAAAGAAAAATCAGTCATGCATGCTAGTGTTTTTGGTTAGAGTTGATTTCTACTCAATATACATTCACTTGTAAAATTTTATGGGAACAAATGAGCCATATTTTACCAACTTCCTTCAAGTCCATTGTTCCTCTATAAATCTATTTTATTCAAAAATTGGAATCATCTAATTCAGAGCACTGAAACTCAAGATATGTCCTAAACAACCGAGACTACTCTATTGTCAAAACAAAATAAGAATTTGCCTGAAAATAGCGCTTCACTTTGATGAATTTCTGAGTCCAATGAGGTCCAAATTTGAATACACTTTGATTACAACTCTTTTATACAAAAATATATACATGTCATAAGTGTGCTCAAAATAAAATACAAAATATAACTAAAGCCACAACCGGTTTCCTTCATGCTTGCGGTCCCGGATGAGGGTCAACTGCTTGCACAACCTGGAAGGGGGTCCCACGATGGGGTAAGGAAAGCCCATTAGAGTAAACTCCTACAAGGGCTACTCCCTACCTAAGTGCACATGCAATGTCATGTTCACACAATAATACACACATTCAAAGTAAAACATGCAAGTCTATACCTGAAATTTTACATCTTGTGTAGAGATCATGACTCATCATGCCCATGTCTGATCCTTATCGGGATTCCCTCACACATGCATATGCGAATGTGAAAAATCGTCATTGGTGTTTCACCAAATGACCCTTTCCAAACAAAATCTTTTGTTTTATAAATAAAACCCATTGGATATACCTCCAATGTCCATTTGATTTAATCAAATCCTGTGTGCTAATGCATTTGTGGGCCATGGATTTTCGTGTTCTCACCGCAGGACGCCGTGCGCCTTTCCAACACTTTCGCGAACTTTCATTGCTAGATGCATATGTCTAACCAAGAATACCAGGTTTTTCACCCGAGGGGGTATCTATCCTTTCTTGCTATGCCCAACACACGTATTTTTCATGCTATGCAAACATGAGACTCATTTTGGATGTTGTCCCATTACTGAGCTCACCACCCATTCACCAAGAATAATGAATGACTATAACCATTCACACACACCCTACTCAATGCGAAGTCCCTGTGCATATGCAATGCAAAATGCCAATGCATGTATCTCATGTTACATGTACAATGAACACCACATGGAACAATTTATAAACCATATTTCATACCAAGTACCATGGATAGTATATCAGCTTATATAATTTACATCATTCATGTAATATATATAACACACATATATCAACATATTTACAACACATTCAACATGTTATTTAATTTCTAACAATAACATTGATCCACACAAACTAGCCATTCCTGGCCATATTCGACCTTGGAAATAATCTGGACTCAGTCCAGAAAGTTAATCTTTTGTTCCGTTTTATTTATTTATTGATTTTCAACGTTCCGTTAGTATTAAGTATAAATTCAACCATTAGATCTTGAAATGGAAACTGAAACTATTAGAAAATAGTTCACAACAAAATACTTGCATTTCGATCGTCCGAAACCAAAAGCGAAGCCAGGATACCGACCTTGAGCCGGTCTTGGGCGTCAAAATAGTCCCAATGTCGAATTTAGTCCGATGTTTGAAATTTGAACCACCGCGACCATTTGCGGCTCTTAAATAAAGGAACGATTGGAGAAAACCCCTACCTTTTGGAACCGAAAAATTCGGTTGTTCACGGCCGCAGCGTGGCAGGTATCGCGAACGATTTGCCTCTTGCTTCGACAAGTTTCGATCACCGGTTAGCCGGAGATCGAGAAGGTAAGTGCCGTTCCTTTTTTTTTTTTCCACGCACTGTTTTTTTTTCCTTATCTTTTGATTTTCTTTCTTCCTTTTATTTTCTTTTTCTTTCCTTTCCCTTTCTTTTCCTTATTCTCCATTGAATTTTTCTTTTCTCCCTAAGATATTTCTCCACATATCTCCTCATTTGTTGTCATCTCCCTTACTTGACACATGGCTCTAATATGAGTCATTCAACCAAGTGCCATGTGTCCCATGGACACATGCCCTAGGTGGCATAAGCCACACCACATGGCTCTCATGCCATGTACCCACCTCCTAAGGTTCCATGTGGCATCCACATGGTCATGCCATGTGGCACCACTCCATATGTTACCCGACACCCAGTGCCTCGAAAAACGTGAAATTATGACAATCTCGGAATTCAACGAAATTCGACTAGGTAACTAGATTTTGCGAGACGAATTCAACGGTGAAGTCTGTTTCGTCATCCGAGATCTAGAAAAATTCCAAGTTTTTCACTTGCACTATTACGACAAATTATTGTTTTGCCTTTTTTCAGAAAAATTGAATTTTTCCTGGGTTTTACAGAAACAATAGCATGAGAAATTTGACAAGGATTCAAAATCAATGAATGTGACAAGTGTGTGTATGTTAAGGATACATAACATGGATACGTCGTTGTATGTCTATATGTAGATGACATGCTTATTGTTGACAGTGATGATAAGATGATCATATCTACTAAGAATATGTTGAATTCAAGGTTTGACATGAAAGACATGAGACCTACTGATGTTATATTAGGAATAAAACTCATAAGAACATCAGATGAACTCATTCTAAGTAAGTCACATTATGTTGATAATATTCTTGTAAAGTTTGATAAAGAAGTTTCTGGAATTGCTAGACACCAGTTGATGTAACACTACATCTACCCAAGAATAAAGGAGAGAGTGTTTCTCAAGTAGAATACCAGAGTAATAGGCAGTATAATGTACCTAATGAGTTGTACAAGACCAGACATAACTTATTTGGTTGGTAAATTGAGTGGTTATACAAGTAATCCTGGAGCTAAGCATTGGCAAGGAATCATGAGAGTACTTAAGTACTTACGTTTTACTAGTTATTATGGGCTACACTATACAAGATATCCTACTGTACCTGAAGGTTACAGTGATGCAAACTGTATATAAAATATTAGACTTAAAATCCCATAGTGGTTATGTGTTTGCACTAGGGGGAGCAACAGTCTCATGGAAATCCTCAAAATAAATGGTTATTGTTAGATCCATGATGGAATATGAGTTTATAGCACTAGATAAATGTGGGGAAGAGGCTGAATGGCTACGCCACTTCCTAAAGGATATTCCAAGGTGGCCAAAACCGGCGCCTCCAATATGCATACATTGTGATAGTCAGTCTGCTTTTGGTAGAGCATCAAACGTTGTGTATTGATAGGATCTAAACATGATGGGCAGTAGACCTGACACCGATGAATGACTACTCTCAACTAGGGTTATCTCTCTAGATTATGTAAAATCTAAGGAGAACATCGTGGATTCGCTAACCAAAGGGTTAAACAGAGAGTTAATTGAAAAGTCATCGAGGAGAATGAGATTAAAGCCTATAAAGGAATAAATTAATTCAATGGATACCTAACCTAGTTGATTGGAGATCCTAAGATCTAGGTTCAAAAGGGATAACTAAATTGTAAAGACTTTAATTTGATCATTGTGGGGATCTTCCATTGTCCATTCTTATGATGAAACAGTGATGCTCATACGAAGTAGGTTAAGCTATGCTTTTAATGATCTCTATGCATTGGAAAAAGTAACATGAGCTACTCCTAATTTAAGAGATCACCTATGTAAGAGTGAAGTGGGGCCGCTTCAAAGGAAATTGAATAGGGCATAATTTCTATTAAACTCTTGCATAACCAGGAGCATGTTCATGGCCAAAACGAACATAAAAGTGAGAACTGGGAAATGTTAGAGAGATTCATGTGTGGGGTATGTCATCAACTACACAAATGCTAGAACGGTTCAAGGACATCGTGTCTATTGTTTAGTTAGTAAAGTAAACATACTTCTACAAGGGAAGGTTCAAAGGGTACCACCTACCTCTCCTATGCAAGTTTCAACAGTGTACTCTATCACTTCTGAGGAATCGTTTGTCCTACCTTTGGGTGTAAATTTCATTCATGTGGGGAATTGTTAGATCCTTATCTGTTTTTTAATGAAATTGATTTTATTTGGAAACGATTGGATAAAGGAATTAAAATATTTTATTACCTTTCTATGACATGTTTAACTTCCCTAACATTTGAACTTGAAACGGTCAAAGCTTCGACGTTCTTTTGTTCTTCCGTCCATCTTCCTGTGCACTATTTATAAGTGTTAGGATCTCAATCACAGAACTCTACCCAACCCAATGTCATATTCTTCCTAGTCTCTTTCGTCAGTAATACAACTAAGTGATAGAGCAAACTTGTTCCAGTTCGCCGGAGTGGTGCAAGATGCTTTGCCGACCATTCATTAAGTCGTTTCATCTTAGGAGATAAAAGTTGATGTGATATTCTCTAAGCATCAGAGGGGACGATGAATATGTTTTAAGGAGATCGTGACTCCTCATGAGACTCGGCGTTTCGATCTTTGACTAAGACTCATATTTTTTTTTCTTATAGAATTTTTTCTTTGTAATTTTCTTCTCTCCCTCTTCATTTTTGTTTTTTGTTTCCATGTATTTCCAATCAAATGTAACATTGTTAACTTGAAACCCGACCCCTTCTTATGTCTTGTGCTTGTTTGAAATTGTGAGTGATCTACCATTTGAGCTAGGCATGATCGATCGACTTTTTTTTTACTTAAAAGGTAAAAAGTAAAGAAAATTGAAGTTTGACTTAATAAATTTGGAAAAGTGATATCATAAATTTGAAAGTCATGAATTTTGATTTGAGAGAAGAATAACATAAATAAATAAATAATAAAGTGGTTACGTAAATGTTTTTTTATCAATAAGATCAGGGTGTCTCAATTTTATTGAGTTCAGGTAATTGGGTAAAATAGGGAATGAAAGATGAAAGAAAAGAGGAAAAAATAAAATAAAATAAAATAGGAAAATAGAATAAATATTTACAAAAAAGACAAACAGGAATTTAAGAAAAATAAAATAATCAAATAAATAAGGAAAAGTGAGAAGAAATAAGAAACACGAACATTTAGTATTATAAATTAATAATAATAATAATAAAAAAACAACAAAAAGACAAAAGAATCGTTAAAAATCTGGGGAATAGGTGGGGGGCTTTTTACATATTTATAGTAAAAAAGAAAAAAATTCCTAAAATAGAAAGGGTTTTAAAATATTCTTAAATTCAGTATAGTTTTTGACACGTGGATCTAAAAGTTTCTTGAAGAGACTTTCTAAAAGTGTCTTTTAAAAAGACATTTTCTCTAATTTAAATTTTTTTGAAAATAAGTTGAAAGTGTTTCTTGAAGATACACTTTCGTAATTTTGAAAATTTTGAATTTATATTGAAAGTGTATCTAAAAAAAAACACTTTCTAAAAATTTGGAAAACTAAAAGTGTATCTTGAAGAGACACTATCTAAATCGTTAAAATATTATACTAAAATTTTCTTTTCAAGAAACACTTTTATAATTTTTAAAATTTTGAATTTATATTGAAAGTGACTTTTGAAAAGATACTTTCTAAAAACTTGAAAAACTGAAAGTGCCTCATGAAGAGACACTTTCTAAATTGTTGAAATATTTATACTAAAAGTGTCTTTTGAAAAGACACTTTCTAAAAAAAAATAAAAATGAACGTGTCTCTTGAAGAGTGATTCGTGCCACGGTAGGGTGATGCGGAATCAACAATATTTGTAGTCCTAAGTTCCTCCTCTTCGCAGTAGTCAGCCCTATTTGCGGCATAGTGGTGTAAAGGGTCGAACACGAGGATGGGTTTTCATCCTATGAATGACTTATCGGTGTTGAAATGGTGAGGCTTTTAATTTGGATTTTTGGATTTGTTTCAAAACCCCGGTGGAGTTGTTTGAATCTTGATTAATTGTAAGCGAAAGTGAAGTGTGAAAAGGTAACTTTGAAGGTTTAGGTCACTAGCTTGACAGCATGGGGGTAACAAGTGTCCTCGGGTTTATCCTCGCATCATGGCAAGCAACCTATAAAATCAAGCCATAACCGGATCTTTGTTTAACTAGAAAACCTAACCACAAAACACTCTATTTGAGTCAACACAAGTAACATGCATTCCACGGCCCCTTTTCGGTTAAAACCACTGGCACTCAACCTCTTTACGAGTGGCTCGTAAAGGCCATCTAAAGAATACTTGGTGCATCTAACAATAAGTATGCAACGTGCCTAAAGCATGGTAGTATTGGCCAAGTAATGACATTAAATTATATTCAACCCTAATTTGAAAAGCTGGGAGCCATAAATACAGTACCTGTAGCATTTAAAACATGAGGACAACCTGCAACTACCCCAAAACCAAGCTAGCAACCCTCCTCTTCAAAGTTATGAGACTTAGCCAAGCATCCCTTGAGTTGTCATCCTCAAGGGGGGTGTTTGGTAGCCTAGAAAATGAAAGAAGAGGAGAGAAGAAAAGCAAATTTAAACTAAAGGCTGCGATATTTACATAAATGAAAAATTTTAAAAAAGGTACTTTAGGGTCACAAAAATGATAGAGGGGTTTATAAGCCACCCAATGTGTGAAAATACAAGAAAACCTAAAATATTGGCTAATACAAGGAATGAGGTAATACACCATGAGTCGTTTGGCAATATTCACAAAGATTAACGGAGACAAGGAATTTCTCTGCGGAGAAAATTTATGGAAAATAAGGCCATGGCCCTAAGCGAGTAAGCTAGCCCGAAGTGAATGAGATAGCGAAATCAAATTTCGCTATACGGTCAATTTATTAGCTAGCGAAATTGTATTCTTGAAATATTTTAAAGAGATAGCGGCCAGAATTTAGCTAAAACTTATTTTCGCTATATAGCGAAATTTAAGCTACCTAATGAAATTTCTCAATTTAAGCTAGGATTGCGAAATTTTATGTCAGAAATTTTGCAATCATAAATGAAACCTCCCCTAGGTACTGTTCTTCCAGCTTATCTCTTTGCATCCTTCATGTCACTTTGCCTTCATTTCTTATTTGAATTTTGATATATGTTTGATGGCTGAAAAAATGGTTTCAATCTTCATGGTTCGGCCACATATCTAGACTATAAATGGCCATTACTTGCAAAAAGCACATGATAGCAAAAATAATATCAGAAATGGCATAAGTGATACTAAGTAGACCTAAACACCTCCGGTATGGTGGGCATGATTAGTGGCATGGCACTCAAAACCTATCTCGGGCCAGACTCGAAATAGCACTTTTGGGTACTAAGTACTAATGCCGACACGTTGCTGACCATGGCAATGCAAAAATAATAAAGGCACGCATGCGGGTGATTTTCTCAAAAGTTTATAGTTCAAAAGTATATTTAAATAAACATTACCTTCAATGAAAAATTGGCACCAAGTTTGGCAGAAATAGAAGAACATAAACCATACAAGAACAATTTAGGCCAACATCGGATCCATGATTCTCAACTTTGAATTTCCACTAAAAGTCTAATGGATTGTATAACAGATGAATTAGGATTACAAGATTAACACTCACGACACATCACGGCATGGCTGCCAGCGTGGGTGGCCTGAACAGGAAGAAGCCACATCTCACTGCTGCGTATTCAGCTACATTGCTGGGTGCAATGCTCAAAACCGACTTCACCAAAATTAGTATGGGGGTCCACCGATGACTCCCAGCCAATTAGGAGTTGGGCATCAAGCCAAAGGATCACTTAACCACAAACTCTCTTGGGCGCTTCCAGGACCGAATGGCCGAGAATTAAGCACCTACAGCCATTCAAACTCTACTTCACGTGTAGAACACTAGTCGATGTCCCAACCAATTAAGGCTTGGGACTTGGGACCCCAGACTTTAGCCTTATCTCCTCGGGCCGTGTTGAGAAGCTGAATAGCTTCACGACTTTTATTTTTCTTTTTAACTTGTCTTTTCTTTCTTTTTGCTTTTTCTTTTTTGGAAGACTACATTGGTCTTCAAATGTGAGTAACACAAGCCTATCCTAGGTTGCCCCAACATGCCTAAGGCCGCCTATGCAAAAGTGAAAGGGCAAATAATTTTAATGACCTATTGGAACAATCGAATTAATGCGGTGTGTGAATTAGCAGGGAATGTTCAAGCTTATTAAATCTTTGGAACTATTGACCAAAAATTGCTTCAAACACGGACTTGTTCTAGCATTAAGGTAACATGCAAGGTTTCAATTTTTCAACTAAAGGCAATTCAATTGGCTAATTAAAGCAATTCAATTGTTCGATTGAAGAATAACGGTTAAAAAAATGGGGACACAAAGATTTTGCAAAAAGTGAAGTAAATTATATATATAAGGCGTATAGCTTTTGATATAGCCAAAATTGCTAGTACATGCATAACAAAAGCTAAACATACAAAGATATCAACGCCTACTATGGCTAATACATGAATCTTACACAAAATTAGTGGCGGTTGATAAAATTTGGTAACTATAAAAACATAAAAGAAAACCTAACCACCTGGCTGTGTGGTGGCCGGTGGGTCTGTAGCTCTGCTGCTGCGCCCAGCATATCAAAAGCTGCTGCGCTGCGGGGTAAACAAAACTCTCTGGTCGAGAAGCCTTGGAATACCGTGTGTCATGATCTGCTGCGGCATGGGTGGCGATGACCTAAGTGGCTCATTTCAAGGCGACCACCTCTGGTCTGTCTTTGGGTAGTGGCCAAGAACCTACGACATCCCGTAACGGCTGGCTGGCTCTCTCGAATTGGCGATATGTGCTGCGGGAGAATCTTTGTGATGTAAATGATGGGCTTGAAGTATCGGCGAGGGAACTCACGGCTGAAGTAGGGCGTAGAGATGGAGAGAAACGTCGGCAATGGACTCCTCCATCTCGGGCTCGGGCGTGACTATCGTCCTATAGATCCTCTGCATCTGGTGCATTTTCCTCCCGGTCGCATTCTTTGGAGGAGGAGAAAAGATATGAGCATGACCTGGCTCGCTCCATCGAAAGCCGGGACACGAGGGCGTAGATCCCTCCGCTCTATCCGGGGCTCCTCTGGAAAGCCCAAGTGCTCCAGACTGACGCTCAATCTGAGCATTGACGATTGGACTACCAGGCTGAGCAGACCACTTGGTGATGGTTACCTCTCAGTGCAGCCGGGAGGTCATGCAGTTCTCTCAGAGGGCGGAGCAGGAGATCACTAGGACAGTGCGGTACCAGGATAAACCCCCTCATTTGTGCGTAGTCTTCTTGTGGGAAGAGGCCCAGTCTGGCTGGTGATGACGAAGCATCGACGAGGCGCCTCGGGTGTCACTGGTCAGCCCGGTGATGTGAAGCTGCGGACACCTCTCGTGCTGTCGGGGTAGATTGGTCTCGATAACCCTCTGAATTGGCTCTTTGTATCTGCGAGGCCCTATATCTTGTGCTCTCTAAGCACTCAGGCGTCGTCGATAGTGAAGAGCCGAACTCAGCGGACCTAGAGTGCTCCCAGGAGTCATGAATATGGTAGACCTTAGAACCACAGGGGAACAATAAAAGCGCCTCGGCGTCATGAATCAGCGACGGGAGTAGTGCTCGTCGATCGCGCCAGTCCTGAATACGTTGATGAAGCCATCGGAGCGGGCGTCATCGAATAACTCCCGAAGTGAAGTCTGAATGAAGCAGCGTTCCGGAATGGGTGGGCAATAACGGCCTCGATCTGGGCGATAGCTGGCGAAGAGGTCGCCTGCAACGCCGTGTAATGGTGGTGATGGCGAGGTCTAGATGAGGATGGCTCACGGGCCTGAGTCTGGCGCAGGCGGGCCTCACGGATCTCACGGCCCCGAGGGCGGTGGGGGCAGGATTCAGTGGCGTGTCATCTCTGACTGAGGCTCCTCGGGAGCGCACACCTCGGGGATGGAGGCGAGGTGCGGGGTGCAGGCAGGTCTGCTCTCGCTCACAGAGATGCGGATCGGCGGCCAGCGGAAGGACCCTGCTAGTACGCCACCACCTTTATATCCGACCAGACAAGGCGGCGAACTCAGCCCGGCTGAAGTCGAAGCCGAGGCACGAGGTGTCTTGCGCGGTGGGCGTGCTTCCTACTGGTGGGTATTGTGCGAGTCTTTTCGGCGATGCTGATGAGTCGATCAAACGGCCGTGGTGTAGTAAAAGTGGCGATGACTTCCAGGCTCAACCTGAATGCGTGGTGGTGGCGGCTGGCATGGCGATGGCGATGTGCTCTGAGCGGCCCGGCAAGCGTGCGTAGTGAATGACCCGAACTCGCGGGTAGCCGGGGCGCGGTGAAGAGCTGGAGCAATGGCTCGGGGCTCGAGTGGCGAGAGGCGGGAGGGGAGAATATGAAATGATCTTAAACCAGCCCTCCCATCCCCTTTTATAAGGTTTAGGCGATGAAGAGCCATTTCCACCTAATTTAAACGTGTGTGAATTTGAATAAGCTTTGTATCACAAAAAATGAATTTTCGATGTTAATTATTAATAATATTATAAATGAAAAGAATTATAATAAAATTATCATATTAAACTATAATTAAAAGTTAATATAAAATATAATATAATTACAAAGTTACTAATAATGGAGCTTGCTAAATTAGGAAACTTTCTAAAATAACTAAATTATTGAAACTGACTAAATTAAAAATAAAAAGCAAAATTAGTTTAACCGCAATTTGGTTTCCTGAGAACACCAAACCAGCTTCAATATCCCAAAATTACTCAAGGAGGGTCAAGGAGATGATCTCTCAACCCCCGGCAGCCGGGCCGAAATGATTCCCTTCGTGTCAATTTCCCATCGCTGGACTCGTTCTCACCGACACTCAACCGAGTAAATTCGCCCGCAGCGGCACTCGATGGCAAACCAAAACATCCGTCACCTTGGCTGGCTACTTCCCGCACTGACACTTAGCTTCCCCGCATTCCGACCAATCGAAAGCATGTTTCACCGTGCACTTGATTTTCGCTTTTCCATCTCAGGCTTCAGGGTTCGCGGAATATGTTCCGCCCAATGTCATGTTGCCAAACGTAGTTGCATGACTCCATTCCAAGAATTGATAATTGCATCGGGTCAAGGGCTTAAATGGTCTTCCTAGATAATCAGTACATGATCGGGCTCATTTGCACCGCTCTGTCGAAAGCACTACAAAATTCCACTCGGGTAGTAGAATTTGTCTATTTTCACCAAGACAATTTCAACTATCCCTTAGGAATTTTCACTGACCTATCGGCCAATGATAAGGTGATGTTGGTAGGTTTAAGTTCATCTAACCCTAACTCGCTTGTATTAATGCATTACTGGCAAAGAGGTTCACACTGCCTCGTGATCATAATGATTTGTTCATACAATTCTACCAATATTAACCGAATCAGGAGATCCAGGATCCTCAGATTTGACGGGTTCTCGCTTTCGATTTCGCACCGACTTGTTCAGCTTAGAAATGCCTTCTCAATGCCTAACCCCTTTGATCAGGCAAAGATCCTTCAAAACTTTCAGATAGGCAGACTTGTTTGATGATGTCCAAAAGAGGTATGTTGATTCTCACCGCCTTGGGGACTTCTAGATGCCCGTCACGAGATGCCTCTTCGCTTCATGCCCGTGAAATTGGGTGGCTATCGTTTCATTGAGTCCCTCCTTCGAAAAATGTTATGGCTCCATTTCTACTTCTTTCCGGTCTCCCCAAATGTGTTTCGCATCAATATCAACCCTTTCCACTCCTCGGTGATTATGCCTTTACCTCATCCATTCCCAATCACGATGACTCCTACCTTTACGCACTTTCGATTCGGGTACAAGCCTGGGAAGCGGAACCTTCCTCTCTCCCAGACTCCAGAATTTCATTGACCAGATCAATACGCAGTTGGGTTCATTTTCCGATTAAGATTGCTCAGCCCATCTGATCTCTCGTTCGCTCTCTATGCGATCAACTTTCAGGCCAATCAGGCATTGATCCCTTTTTGCTCTTCCACAAAATTACCCACCACCTTACTCAAATTTAAATGGCTTGCTCCACGTGAGATGAGGACGGAGGTGGTCAGTGGGTCAGAGGTGGAACCAAACCGTGGTTTGGCAACCAAAGAGAGGTTGTGGGATCAGCTCTTGAGGCTAGGTGATTCCTCCAAAGGAATTGTAGGTATTTCCATACGGGTAATAGTTGTGGTGGCTCAGACACTCAAATGATACTCACATTCTACATCAAATCCTTCACTCGAAGGGGCCAGGATCATCCTTCCTTCAGGCAAGGGCTTGAAATCGGTGCATGGATTGGCATTAAAGTGTGATTTTCTGGCCACGCCTCGCACTTCATGGAGCTGCTTGCCTTCTAACTCCTCCACCTTCCTAGCTGTGGTTGAGATTTGCTTCACTCCATTCCTCCGATGCCAAAGGCATACATCCCACTTCTGTGTCGACCGAGGGCCTTATTCTTTCCATTTCTCTCTCTGGGTTTGGTTCATCCTAACCCTGTATGCTTCAGCCACATAATTCAAGAAATCCATGGCTTCATCAGTGGTGCTTGCCTCAAAATCTCCCACACATAGTTTCCCCCAAAAAGCTGCCGCATGGCAGAGACATACCACCATAGAAGTGGTTTACAAGCATCCGTGTCGAAACCATGATGTGGACAAGCACTAATGGTCTCATGAATTCCATCCCCAAGAGACCGGGTAATCTCTCAACATCTCGAGCTGCAAAGGTGTAAATTTGTCTTTCAATATTAGTCTGAGGAGACCAAGAATTTTTTTAAAACTCTCTCAGCCTCAAAATTCTAATTTCTAATGGTTCTGGCCTTGAATTAAGCCAAATTCATTGTTTTATGTCAATGGAAATGCTTTCAGCTTAAGCAAATCCATGTCCATCATAATTCTAAAGGTCGGGTAAGATACTCTCTCAAAATCCCTTATATGTGAATATGGATTTTCATTCTCCATACCGTGAAAAAGTGGGAAGTAAAGGTTCAAATGTACCTCACCGCTACATCTTCTCGCCAGGAGGTATGATGCAGAAGGGCACTAACTCTAGGAGAGTGTATGTGGTCCCTCATCAATCTATAGGTCGGGCTGATCTCATAAAGGGTACCGCCGACTCGCCGCTCTCGCGTAGGGATCCATTCGTCTATCACGACCGATTTCACCGCCTCGTCTAATCGGGTGCTCCGATTCTTTGCACCCACCCGATGTCTCTCTTTCCCATATGCATAAACACTGCATAATAACCTAGACACAACAAAGAGCACAAACAAACTCGCTAAAAGGGTTAGGTTAGCTAAAATAAAAACCGATCAGATATATAAAAAAAAACAAAATAGCGCGCTATCGCAAAGTAATGGAAAACTTGCGTTACAACAACCGGGAATCCAAAAGGCAGTAAGGTCACCTTCACTTATGATGTTGGATCACAAGTACACTCAACTTATCAAACGAGTTTGGCACCATCCCCTGCAAGAACGGCGCCCATTTGATTCGTGCCATGGCAGGTGACGCGAATCAACACATTGGTAAATCCTAAATTCTCCCACGCCGTAGTCAAGCTATCGCAGCATAAAGGGTAGGTCGAACACGGGGTGGGTTTTCATCCATGAATGACTCAGACGGTTGGAAATGGTGAGGCTTTAATTTGGATTTTTTGGATTTGTTTCCAAAACAAAGGGAAGCCGTTACGTCATTAATTGTAAAACCGAAGTGAAGTGCAGTGGTAATCTCTAAGGTTTAGTCACTAGCTTGACAACATTGGGTAATAAGTGTCTTTGCTTTATCTCGCATCATGGCAAGCAACCTACCTATAGTCCAAGCCATAACCTGATCTTTGTTTAACTAGAACCTAACCCTAGGAAACACTCCTATTTGAGTCAACACAAGCAACATGCATTCACAAATTTCCTTTCGCCTTTAAAACCCTAGTACCAACCTCATTTCAAAGGGCTCTCGTGAAAGGCCATCTAAAGAATAACAAAGTGCATCTAACAATAAGTATGCACTGTACCCTAAAGCATGGTAAGTATCACAAAGTAATGACATTAAACGATATCTCAATTCCAGTGCCGGGAGCCATAAATACAAGACTGTGAGATTTAAAACATGAGGACAACCTGCAACTACCCCAAAACCAAGCTAGCAACCCTCCTCTTCAAAGTTATGAGACTTAGCCAAGCATCCCTTGAGTTGTCATCCTCAAGGGGGGTGTTTGGTAGCCTAGAAAATGAAAGAAAAAGGAGAGAGAAGAGAGAAAAGCAAACCTTAAATTGAAAGCTGCGGAGATATTTACATAAATGAAAAGTTGCCAAAAGATTGCTTAGGGTTACAAAAATGATGGGGGTTTATATAGGCCACCCAATGTGTGAAAATACAAGAAAACTCTAAAATATTACAATACAAGGGACAAGGAGGTAATACACCAAAACTGTGGTCGTTTGGGCACACTACACAAAATAACAGGGCAAGGAATTTCGCTATGCAGGAAAATTTCAAGTGAGCTAAAATTTCATTAGTTTGTACGAAATTTCGCTTAGCCTAGCGAAATCGACAGATAGCGAACACAAAATTCTCGCTTATGCATACCAATTTCGGCATAGCTTAAATTTCGCTAGCCTAGCGAATATTTTAGAGAGATAGCGAATCAAGAATTTCGCTAGGCATAGTGATTTTCGCGAGAGCAGCCAATTTCGTTAACTCAGCTTAAGTTTCTCAATTTTGCTAGGATTAAGTAAATTTTCGCTATGATTTGAAATTTTCGCAATCCCAAATAAATTTTCAGAATCATAGCGAAATTTCCCGGGTTGCTTGTTCTTCACCGTACACGTATCCTTCCTTCATCACTTCGCTTCTTCATTTCTTCACTAAATTTGATATGCTCGATGGCTGAAAATGGCTCACCTTCATGGCTCAAAGACATATCTCGATATCAAATGGCCAATGTGACAAAACCCGCAAAATGTTCAAAATAACCCTCGAAATGGCATAAGGATACTAAGAGATCTCAAACACCTCAACTGTTAATTGGTATAATTAGTGCGCAAAGCACTCAAAACCTATCTCGAATGTATTCGTATACCTCGGGTACCAATCAAAGAGATACCTCTCTAAATAGCTTTTCTGATCGCCCAAACTCCTCGGGGTTCGTTGGGATTAACCACAACTCGTGGAATACATGTAGCCATTGAGTGTCTCAATACCACAAAATGAGTATCTCTCTACCTGAGACTCAAACATGATTAAAAATGGCCACGTCGGGCTCATACATCCATACTCACCAAATTATAACCAACTATATTCCAATAATTTCAAGAGTTAATTACACTCCTACACAAACATGTATCAATCAGAATGTTTCATACATGTTTTACAAAATATATAAACCAGCTTCATGTCAAGCTTTCTCTCAAAAGCGGTCTCTAGCTTAGGCCGTATTCCGAATACCCTCAGACCGAAAGGGATCCCACTGACTCGGTGAGCAATGCCTCTAGTGGTTGATTTTCATATGGGTTACTCCCCACCTAAGTGTTCATGCAATGGCACACCAAACATTCAAGTAAAACATGTATGTTCATACTCAAATGTCTACATGTTATGGATGAGAATGTGACTCACCATTTCCCACATCTCGAGCCCTCATTGACTCCTTCACGCATGCCTAAGCCTAGTGTGAGAAAACACTGTTTTCAAAACAAAAGGTTTTTTTGTTCTTGAAAGCATATTACCAATTTTCGATAAAATTCTATTGGACAACACTCCGAGGCGAATTGCTGGATAACTCTCCGAAATAGTCATTGGTCATCCTCCGATATGAACCGCTGGACAACTCTTCAAGGCAATTATTCGAAAAATCTCCCCATGAAATTCATTTGACAACCTCATTTTTCATGCCACGCACTCACACCTACTGTTCTAGGGTGCCCTAATGCATATGAAATGCAATAAGCCATTTCACAATAATTCATGTTAATATATTAAGCATGCATATATTAACAAAATTCACACACAACATGTTATTCATTCATAGTAATAACACCAAAATAACATACTTGTGCTAATCAACAATTTAGGCAATTCGTCTTGAACTGCCCAAGCAACATAAATCGCACACAAGGTCATGTGAATAGTACAACCTTAGATCTCAAAACTGTCCAACGACCACTCTAGGGATTTCCTCACTCAGTCCCAATCTTTAGAACTGAAAAACACGGCCATTCAGGCCTCAGAACATCCCTATCCATTCAAATGACTTTTAGCCAAGGAATAAAACAAGTAGGAGAAAACCCTTACCTTCTAGAGTTGCCGAAACTCCATAATACTGGTACCCACGTGTAGCTCTTGCAATGGGGATCAACTTTGCCTCTTGTCTCGCTGGGATTTGACGGACCCATCACCGAGAAATCTAGAGAGAAGGTAGAGCTTCTCTCTCTAGAATTTCTCCTCTCTCTTTCCTCTTTTTTTCCTCTCTATTTTCCCTCTCTTTTCCCCCATCCAATTGGTTGGGTCAAGAGAACTTGTCCCCTTACTTTCCACTTTTCTCATTCCCATTGGTTCCTTGGATTTCACCTTATCCACTTATCCATCTAATTTGGATTTCAACCCAATCAAGAGATGCCACATGTCCACATGGGTCCCACTTGAGCTTATGGTTTGACTAGTTTCATTTGATACTGGCCCATCTTCGAGCAAACTCAAAATGTGCCAAGTGTCCCGTACCACTCCTGCTCGAAAAGCGTGAAATTCGACCGTCCCTAATTCAACGAAATTCGACGTGGTAGCTAGATTTCGCGAGACGATTTTAACGATGAAGTTCGTTTCATCATCCGAGATCTAGAAAAAATTCGGATTTTTGACTGAAATTACTGAAATTACTGTTTTACTCTTTTCTTAGGAAATCTGAATTTCCTCAGGTTTTACATTCTTCCCCCCTTAAAAGAATTTCGTCCCGAAATTCCACACAATCATAAGAATCATGCATATGCAACGGCACTACGCTACGACAAACTGGGCTTATTTAATTATTAAACGACTAAACTACGTACCTTTATCCCTAAACAAGAAGGGATAGGTGGCCCGCATCGTGTCCTCGTGCTCCCACGTTACCTTCTCCACTCCACGGTGTTGCCATAGTACTTTCACTAGCCTCACGGTCTTGCGTCGCAAAACCTGATCCCGACTATCCACGTGACCGGTCCTCCTCGAAGGTCCCATCCGTGTCAACCGTAATCTCTCCCCAATCCACTATGAGCCGGATTCGAGTATACTCCGGAGCATGGAGACGGAATACCCCGCGGACACCCGACATGCTAAGTGCAATGATAATCGGGCATTGCTGGCGCTCACCTCCGAGTATCACGAAGGGCCTACCGAACCCTGACAGCTTCCCGCTTGCTAAACCCGAATTCAATTCTCTCTTAGGCATCACCTTCAAGAAGACGTGACCACCAACCTCGAACTCTAAGGGTCGACGCTGTGATATCGTAGCCTTTCTTTCAACCCGGGGCAAGGAGAAGATCGCCGTATCAAGCTCACTTTTTCTGAGGTGTTCTAATCGATCCGACCAAGAATGAAGCTCTCTCCCACTTCTGGCCCAAAGAAATCGGTGATCGGCATGGCCCCACACAATGCCTCATAGGGTGCCATCCCAGATACCTCCTCGATAACTGCTACAGGTGAATTCCACTGGCGCGCGCTCTTCCAACTACCCTTATGATCCAAGATGTATGGTCCTCTCTGACTGACCATCTATCAATGGGTGGAAGGTTGTACTCATGGTCAACCGGGTTCCCATAGCCTTTTGGAAGCTCTTCCAAAAGTGCGCTGTAAATCTTCAGTCTCTGTTCGACACTATGGATACTTGCACTCCATATAGCCGGACGATCTCTCGGATATACAACCGGCAGAACTCCTCCAATGTGAAGGTCATTCGCATGGCTAGGTACCAAAGCACTTCAGCCTGGTTTATTATCACCCATACCAGCGCTGTTCCCCGGTGTCCATGGTAAGTGGGTCACAAAATCCATCGTGACGTGCTCCCACTTCCACTCAACACCTAAATGGCAGTATCCCCAAGCAATTTTCAGGCTCAACCTTAACTTGCTGAAATGTGAGACATCATCGAACAAAGTCCCCTACGTGTCTCTTCATCCCGCTCCAGTAGTATTGGTGATGAAGATCCCAGTACATCTTCGTGCCACCTGGATGTGCACAGGCCCGGGAGCAAAGTGGAACTCCCGAGGACCTCCTCTCAGACTACTGCCAACCGGGAACCACTACCCGTCCCTATATCAAAGATCACTGACCGCGGATGGTCCAAATTTCATCAATCGTAGTGAATCGATCGTACTCAGTCCTCATGATAATGATTCTTGCCGCCCCGTCCTTGGGACTCAATCACTCGCCTTAATAGAGACTAAGATAGCTACTAAACTCGCTTCAACGACCTCGAGCCTTCTCGGGCCAGATCAGAGCCGAACTATCCTACGCCTCGAGCATCCGCTAATTCCCGAAGCCATAATCGGGCTAACGCCCCGTGACTTCCGACAGTGCATCACCAATTACATTTTCCGCGCATGGCACAAGTGAAGTCATAATCAGAATCCCATCCATCTCTTGCCTGGTATTAATGTTCACGCGTGAAGATATTTCCAAACTTCAGGTCCGAGTACATCTCAAATTGTTCGCCTTATAGGTAGTGGCGCCAAATCTTCAAGGTGAAGACTATGGCCTCCAACTCCATATCATGCGTGGGGTAATTCTGCTCATGGTTCTTTAGCCATGGTCCATGTTTTCAAGCAACTCTCTCTACTACCAAAACACATCCCAGCCCCGCCTTCGAGGCATCACAATACACCGGTGGTACCCTCGTCCCATTTCCGGACTATCGAACAGAGCCGAAGTGTTTCCTCTTCAACTCCTGGAATGCCTTCTCGCATAGGTCATTCTACTCAAACTTGACTTCCTTCCGAGTCAATTTTGTCATAGATGCAGCTAGTCGGGAGAAGTCCTTGATAAACCTCCTGTAGTACCCAGCCAATCCCAAGAAACTGCGTATCTTGAAGACTAACTCCGATCTTTCCCAACTCATCACAACCTCAACCTTTTCGGGGTCCACTGACACTCCTAAAGTTGACACCATGTGTCCCAAAAACCTCACCTTAGTAAGCCAAAACTTGCACTTACTAAGCTTAGCGTACAACTGATGGTCTCTCAACAACTGCAAAACAACCCTCAAATGATCCTCATGCTCCCTCTCGGACTGGGAGTAGATCAAAATCTCATCCACGAGACTATGACAAACCTGGACATAGGATAAGCCGTAAATTGACCTCATGCATGAGATCCATGAATGCCGCCAGCGCATTCATCAATCCAGCGGCATCACTCAGAACTCAAAGTGCCTATAACACGCCCTGAACGCTTTCAGTGGAATCCGTCTCCCTAACCCCTCACCGATGGAAAATCTAGGCAAGGTCTATCCTGGAGTAGACTCACGCCATCTCAACCGATCAAACAAGTCACTAACTTTGAATGGGTATCGATTCTTCATCAGAACCCTGAGATATCGATCTATACTAGTCTAAATTTCAAGGAAGAATTCATACATCATTTTCTAAGGTTTCCACCTTAAATTTCAAATTTTCGATACACTAGATGCAACAATAAGCATGAATATGATGATCTAGATTTGAACATATCTTGTGAGAGTGTAACATACTCAGATACTGCATCGACAAGAAGCTCACCAAGCACTCACAGATCCTCGCCTCCGAGGATAATCCTCTCTCTCGGTCCAGCCGACAACAATGGTAGCATATTTGCCCTATCCGGCTAGAAGTCTCACCGCGAAGCCTCGCCTATGTGACTCATATGCGGATTAGTGAGTGCTTGTACAACACCCCGACTCAAGCCGCCCCGCCGCCCACGGGGCAAGGAGAAACAAACCAGATTCAGGCAAGTCCCATCGATGATCGGGACCGTGGTGTCCCATGCTTCCTATCTCGCCTCGCGGCAATCCCGTTTATAATGCCCACGTTGGTGGCAATGGAAACACACTCTACCTTTGGACGCCAAGGAGCTCAAGTGTCTCCCACCCCCGGATGACTGACCCTTGGCCTTAGTCCCTGGCCGCCGCCAGGCTCGAGGTCCATGCGGAACATAAGTCTTCAGCCTCTTCCTGGAGCTAGAAGAAGGTTGGCTCTCCCTTTCTCTTACTTATCAGATTCAGATCCTTCCCAAGAAGTCAGGGAACCACATCCTGCCAACTCGGGTCTCCTCTCCTCGAGGGCCGGAGGAAAGTGTGTCTCGGATCTCTAAAGGTTACTTAACCCCCCTTGGTTCCCCATCGCATCGGCTAGTGCGATGGTGGCAACAATAACACTTGCCCGTATAAGGGCAACAGTCGCAACACTAATAGCTTCACTGGCGTTACTATGATCGGCGCTGGTGGTTGGTCAGTTGGGCTCGCCCATCGTCCCGCACGTCCTTTCTCGACATTTTCCATCTACACATATCAAATGGCAAGTTGAGTTTTAATGAAGTGCCTAAAAGGAGGGTAAATATAGCCCCGAGACACTATTCACGCACCGGAAATTTTTTTTTTTTCACACACCACGTCAAGCCATTCATAGGTAAAGCAAGATAAACATTCCATATATTAAGTCATACACAATTTTTTTTTTTTTTCCATTTTGTACTCTTTTTTTTTTTTTTTTTTTTTTTAACAAAGGATCAGAACAAAGAGTTCCGCATGCTGATCCAAACAATACACAACACTAGGCATTGCAGTAGGTGGGTTGTGTGCACAGTGCACGCACACTGCGCGCAAAATGTACATGGTGTCGTGTGCACGCTGCGTGCTATCGGGCGCATTGACACCCTATCGTTGCACATTGGTGAAGCATGTGTCACGCATACGCCTCAAGCCCGGTCTTGGCCGCTGACACCACACTGTCGCGACGAACAGCCAGTTTCGCGTCGCGACCAAAAATCATGTCACGACACGAGGCTTCCTTGCTCAGTCCATACCTAATCGCGACACCCGCTCGTGTCACAACACCAGAATCCGCCATGTGCCCGTGCTTGGTCAGAACCCCAAGGAGGCTGCACTATCGCGACACCAATTTCTCCAAACAATGTTGCGACATCAAAACGGTGTTGCGACATCACTTCAACCCACAGTGGAGCTTTCCGGTCGCGACACCCCAGCAGCTCCCCTCTGTCGCGACACCAAAGACTGTGTCGCGACAGACCTTAGCTCACACGCAGCTTTTGTGTCGCGATGCTAGCGGCCATGTCTCGACACCCCCAACGGCTGTCCTCGTCACGACCTCAAAATCACGTCACGACCTAGGACTAGCCTAGTCCCAGCCCAGCCATGTCATGACACAAAAATTGAAGTCGCGACTTGGGGCTAAGGAAAACCTGTCGCATGCACATGCACGCCGTCCTTGTCACGACACCACCGGCTGTGTCGCGACCTAGGGCTGGAAATGGGTAGTAGCCCCTCCGTTTGGTCCCTTGTAGCCCTTTTTTTTTTTTTTTTGTTCAAAATTCTCTAGTACCCTTCCTACCACTTCTTGGCTCTTATAGCCTTTACAAAACCTGCTATTCCTAAGATGCATTAGCCTGCCCCTCCAAATCACTAGAAAATATATAAACACCTGCTATTTATATACTTCACAAATTCAAGAGTTTAATTTCAACCCCCCTTTTTTTTTTCTTGTGCAAAAACTGGAATAATCTTCCACAATTCCACAAAACACAACCTGTTTATATTCAAAAACTGGAATGACTGTCCAGAAAATTTCTTTTTTCTTTTTCACTTATATCTGGACTATTCTGTCCATAATTCCTCAAACCCATAAGGTTATATTTTCTCAACCCTAGTGTTCAACATTTTCCTACATGCTATTTATCAAGCATACAATCACACAACACAGAATCACACAACAATCATTAGAATGCACAATGAATGCATGATCTAACCCGTGCCCATCGAGTCCTAGGTAATCGTATACCTAACTTCCTAATACTCAGCTATAACTCTAGTATTCGACATCGAGCTCTAGGTATTTATAAACCTATACTGATACTCAAGCCGTGACGCCTATACCAAAGGCCCGCTGACAACTGGTCAACTCGCGAATACATGTAGCTACCGAAAGGTCTCAATGCCACAAAATGAGTGTCTCTCTACCCGAGACTTAAACATGAGTAAAAATGGCCACGTTGGGCCCATACATCCATACTCACCAAATTATAACCAACTATATTCCAATAGTTTCAAGAGTTAATTACACTCCTACACAAACATGTATCAACTCGAATGCTCTACAGCATGTTTTACAAAAAATATATACCAAAGCCATATGTCTAGCTTTCTTCTCGTGTGCCGGCCTCTAGTTAGGGCCAGGATTCGAATACTCCCAGACCCGAAAGTGGGATCCTACTTCACTCAGGTGAGCAATGCCTAGTGGTTGAATTTTCCTACATGGGTTACTCCCCACCTAAGTGCTCATGCAATGGCACACCAAACATTCAAGTAAAACATGTATGTTCATACTCAAATGTCTACATGTTATGGATGAGAATGTGACTCACCCTTCCCCACATCTCGAGACCTCATTGACTCCTTCACGCATGCCTAAGCCAAGTGTGAGAAAACACTGTTTTCAAAACAAAAGGTTTTTTTGTTCTTGAAAGCATATTACTAATTTTCGATAAAATTCTATTGGACAACCCTCCGAGGTGAATTGCTGGATAACTCTCCGAAACAGTCATTGGTCATCCTTCGATATGAACTGTTGGACAACTCTCCAAGGCAATTCTTTGGAAAATCTCCCTATGAAATTCATTTAACAACCACATTTTTCATGCCATGCACTCACACCTACTGTTCTATGGTGCCCCAATGCATATGAAATGCAATATGCCATTTCACAATAATTCATGTTAATATATTAAGCATGCATATATTAACAAAATTCACACACAACAACATGTTATTCATTCATAGCAATAACACCAAAATAGCATACTGCGCTAATCAATTGAAAATTCGTCTAATCGCCTACAAATGGTTGTAAACTGACACACAAGGTCACGTGAACAATACAACCCTAGGTCTCAAAATTGTCCAACGACCACTCTAGGGATTTCCTCACTTAGTCCCAATCTTTGGAACTGAAAAACAAGGCCATTTAGGCCTCAGAACATCCCTATCCATTAAAATGGCTCTTAGCCAAGGAATAAAACAAGTAGGAGAAAACCCCAACCTCTCGGAGTTGCCGAAACTCCATAATACCGGTACCCACGCGTAGCTCTTGCAGTGGGGATCCCTCGCTTCACCTGATTCGACGATCGATCATCGAGAAATCTGAGAGAAGGTGTGTTTCCTCTGCACTTCTCCTCTCTTTCCTTTTTTTCCTCTCTCTATTTTCCCCTTTTCCCATCCACCTACAAGCCAAGGTCAAGAGAACTTGTCCCCTCACTTGCCACTTGTCACATTCCCATTGGTTCCTTGGATTTCACCTTATCCACTTATCCATCTAATTTGGATTTCCACCCAATCAAGAGATGCCACATGTCCACATAGGTCTCACTCGAGCTTATGGTTTGACTAGCTCTACTTGACATCGCAGTCTCATCTCGGTTTCACCAAATGTGCCAAGGCCCCGCACCACTTTTTAAGGCCGAAAGCGCGGGAATTCGACCGTCTCGAAATTCAACGAAATTCGATGTGGTAGCTAGATTTCGCGAGACGATTTCAACGGTGAAGTCCGCTTCGTCATCTGAGATCTAGAAAAATTTCGAATTTTTAACCGAAATGACTGTTTTACTAACTTCTCATGAAATTTGAATTTCCTTGGGTTTTACATTTCTCTTAACGATTTTTACTATCAAAACTTACCTCTTGAAGCTTTATCCTATGTGTCATGCTTACATGAAGAAAACTATACTATACTTAGAATTAGTTTTCAAACCACATTTTTTGAAGTATTTTTTAAAAAATTTTTTATTATTTTTGGAAAACATCCCTTTCATATTTACTCCCATCCTCATGGTCAATTCGTTCACACTACGTCTCATCCGTCAAATGCTTAATAAGTTATTGAAGATAGGACCTTTAAAAAAAAAGTATTAAAGATAGGCTTAGACGGTGCGGTGCACATACGATATATGGAGGGAACTTTCTAGAAAATAATAAAGAAATTAAAAAAAAAAATCTTAAAAAAATATGGTTTAAAAAAAAATTCTAAATATAATAAAATTTTCTCCACATCAGCAAGACATTGAAGCTTCAAAAAGTGGGGCTTTAGGTTTTTCTCCACATCAGCAAACTACGTAATATTGAAACTTCAAATAGTGGGGTTTTGGGTTTTGAGAAAGTGTCTTTTCAAGAGACACTTTCATTTTTTCGGATTTTTGGAAAGTGTTTTTTCAAAAGACACTTTCAGCTTAGATTAAAAAATTTTAAATTATAGAAAGTGTCTTTTCAATTTAAAAAAATGTTTCTTTAAGAGACAATTTTAGCTTAAATTTAAAATTTTTGAAAGTGTTTCTTCAAAAAATACTTATGATGTAAAATTTTCAAATTCTTTGAAAGTGTTTCTTGAAAAGATACTTTTAAAAGGTATCTCTTAAGGAGACACTTTCCACATGGCAAAAGCTACACTAAATTTAGAAATATTTCTAAACATATATTATTTAAGGAATTTTTTATTTTCTTACACTAAATTTCTAAAAAGCCCAACATGAATCAGCAACTTCCTTCCTTTGTGTCATTTTTGTTTTTGTGACGCCCCAAATCCGGGGGTCTCGTTGACAATCTGTTAACTCGCGGCATTCCTATGGGTTTCGGGTGACCCGATATCACATTGTTGTGTCCCATTTATCGGGATCCATATTTTCACAAAAATCAAGCAGAGTCTCCTTTGTTCGGGGAGCACTACCCAACATACAACCTGTATAACAATATAATCATAACCCATTTAGGGTCTCAACAGAAATAGTATTGACCCCACAGGGTCCATCTGTCCATATCCCCAATATATACATCCCTTTATCGGGATCCATTCATTCACATTTAAATCTAAAATATGAAAATAAAACGCTTAATTACAGTCCGTAAGAGTCCGATCATGACCCTCTTACCATAATTACATATCCGACTATTTAGACAATAGTCCAAAAGAATTTAGTTACAATTCTTTTATACAAAATATTTTTACAAAAATGTTACTCAAAGGTAATATCATGCCGCACATTGACCCCTTTATAATCAAGGTGTCAGCTCGGAGTGCCGCCTCCCCATACACCCCACGTACCGAGCGGGGTCCTCACAACGGCGAGCAATGCCTCGAGAAAAATTATCCTACAAGGGCTACTCCTCACCTAAAATGCACATGCAATGGCAACCATGAAAATGTCCAATCATATTTCATATAAATAATGCAATCCTATATGAAATATTACGTGTCATGCATGAGATGAGACTCCTCATGCCCATAACCCGAGTCCCGACTGACTCCCTCACACCTGCAATGCCAAGTATGAAAACCAGTCATTGATGTTTCACCTAATGGCTCAACCCATTAGACAACCCTCAAATGTTTATTTAATTTTACCAAATCCCGTTTGTTTATTTGGGTTGCGAATTTCCGGGGTCTCACCACAGGCTTCGCTCGCCTTCTGATACTTTCGCGAACTTTCATCGCTGGATACATATGTTTGATCAAGAATAAAATTTGGGTCTTTAATTCCCGAGGGGGATCTCACTCATCTCGATTCATCCAAACACACGAAATTTATTATTATTATTTTTATGCACCCATGAGTCTCAATTTTGGACGTTGTCCCAATTTCCGTGCTCACTACACATTCACCAAGAATGGTGAATAACCAATACCATGCACCCACACCTGACTCGACGCGATGTGACCGTGCATATGAAATGAAATCATGCAATTTCATGCTATGTATGCAACATTTATAAATTCCGGATAATTATATTTCCTACATATAATTTTCATTCATCACAATTTCCATATTAATATATCACGCAAGCACATATTAACATGATTTTTACACACAACCGCATATTATTTATTTTTCCAGCAATACACACAAAATGACCCAAATATCGGACCCATATAAAACAGGGCACCTCTTGGTCCCTTCACGGCCATGAACAATTTTTTTTTGGTTCCATTCATCAACAAATTGGCGTTGATACCAAAATACAACAAACCCGAAGACATCGCTCCCAGGATCAAAACCAAACTCAACACAACTGACTCCGCCCAAAAATAGCTCTGGGCCTGTTCTGACCATCCGAAAATAGTCCCAAAATTGGGCCCGACCGTCTAAAACAATTTCAAAATTAAGTCCTGACTATTAGAAAACAACCTAGTAATCTGTACCTCGTGATCAGTCCAAAACAAATTCCGAAAATCTTATAAATTCCTATAATTAATCCCAAGATTTTAAACTGGAATTCACGCCTCACGACCTCAAAGAAAACCCCAAGCCATTAAATGACCTTTAGGCTAGAAATATTTAAAGTAGGAAAATTTCCTCTCTTGTGGAATTTGATGAAACTCTAAGATTTTGGTACCCATGCGTAGCTCTCGATGCGTGGACCGACTTTGCCTTTTTCTCCAATGAAAACCTATGGTTCGATTTCCATAAATCTTATAGAGAAGCGAAAAACCCCTATTCCCATTTTTCTCCCTCTCTCACTCTTCTCCCTCACGCTCCTCACTGCCCGTCTCCTCGTTTTCTTTTCTTTTGACTTTCCTTTTTTTATTTTTTATTTCTACTCTTTTCTTTCCTTTTTTATTATTTTTATTTTTTGTATTTTTGGATACATGGCTCACATTACGCCATGTGTCAATATCTCATTCAGGTCCGTTTATGGTCCGAAACAATTTATTTCTTTTTAGTTCAATTTATTTTAAATGAACTTAGCTCAATCCATTTCATGACTTCTGAGATTTTCGTAAAAATCTCGTCCCTGGAGTCATTGGTGACTTATCTCCCAGAAAATCATAAAAATATTTCGACTCTCTCAGAATTCAACGAAACTTTTTTGGGTCACTGGATTTCGTAAGACGAATCCAACGGCGCATTCCATTTCATCATCCGGGATCTAGAGAATTTTGTAAGCTTCCCTGAACCATTATGACAATTTTTATTTTGCCATTTTTTCTGAAAATGACTCATTTTCCCCGGGTTTTATATTCTTCCCCCCTTAAAATAAGTTCGTCCCGAAATTCCCACACATATGCACATCAAATCACAAGCATATGCAATTGTCATTCTATTTCCAATTCATTTAAACAACGTATCTTCATTCTTAATTAGGAAAGGATAGGTGACACGCATCGTGTTCTCGCGTTCCCATGTTGCCTCCTCCACTTCTCGATGTTGCCACAATACCTTCACTAGCCCCACGGTCTTGCGTCGCAAAACCTAATCTCGGATATCCATGATACGCACTGGTCCCTCCTCGAAGGTCCCATCCGTATCAACAATCCCTCCCAAATCCAATCGCATGAGCTAGATTTTGAGTATACTTCCGTGAGCATGGAGACGTGAACACCTCACGGACACTTGATAAACCTTCTGCGGGTAGCGCCAATTGATATGCAACTCAGGCCCACCTCTCGCATCCTCGAAGGGTCCGATATACCTCAAAGACTATCTTCCTTGCTTGCCAAATCGACCACTCTCCTCGTGCATCACCTTTAAGAAGACGTGATCACCCACCCCATACTCTGTGAGGTCGACGCTTTATCGCGTAGTTCTTCCGCTTCCGCTGCCGTGAGAAGACGCTGAATTAAATCCACCTTCTGTAGGTCTCGAATCAGATCCGACCAAAGGATGGAGGCTCTCCTACCTCGTTCAACAAATCGGGATCGACACGGGCCTCCCATATATGGGCCTCATAGGGTGCCATCTGAATACTCGCCCCGATAATCGTTGTTAGCGACCCACTAAGGGCGCTACCCTAGCCAATTCTTAAGACTTTGACACATGTTCAGCATGTCCCCTCAAAACTTGTGTGGTCCTCTCCGACTAACCATATGTCTGTGGATGAAACAAAGTGCTCATCGTCAATTGTGTCCTTATAGCCTTTTGGAAACTCTTCCAAAAGTGTACAGAACTGGGATCACTCGACACGACAGAGACTAGCACTCCATAACCTAAAATCTCAATGAATATACAACCAAAGAGAATTGTCATCCCAGACCGCTAGAAAGTGTGCTGACTTAGTGAGCCGGTCCACTATAACCCATATGGCATCATGCCTCTGTTGTGTCTGTGGCAAGTGGGTCACAAAATCCATCGTGACATGCTCTCACTTCCACTCAACTACCTTTAATGGCTGGAGTAGCCCTGTTGGCTTCTGATGCTTAGCCTTGACCTGCTGACACGTGAGACATCGTTGAAAAAAATCTCCAATGTGTCGCTTCATTCCACTTCAATAATACTTGTGACAAAGATCTCAGTACATCTTCATGCCACCGGGATTTAATAAAGAAACGAGCAAAGGGAACTCCCGAGGATCTCCTCTTCTGGCCAAATTAATCGGAACCATAACTCGCCCTCTATACTAAAGACTACTATCCGTGTGGGATGGCCCACCTTTCGCCAATTCGTGCACTAATCAGACTTGGCCCCCGATGGACGAGTATCTTTACGCCTCGACTGGGACTCAATCACCTCAAGCCGCAGAAGGGATGGCGAGCTACCAAACTCCCTAGCTCCCTCGAGTCTCGACATCAGACTGGCAGCCACCGCCTACGGGCCTCGAAAGATTCCGCTACTCTGAAGCTACACCACCAAGACCCGTGACTTTTGACTGAGTGCATTAGTTACGCATTCTACTGTGATGGTAATGCAGCGAAGTCATAGTCCTCCAGATAATTCCATCCATCCGCGCTTCATGTCGAGGTCCCGCCGTAGAAAATATACTTTCACTCTCGTGGGTATGAAAATACCTAAAAAATCTCACCATACAAGTAATGGTGCCAAGTCTTTAAGGCACACAATGGCCGCAACCCCGCATCATGTGTAGGGCACTCTCTCATGATTCTTTAATATGGAACCATAAGCTGCAACCTCCGACTGTATTCAAGACACATCCCAAATCATTCCTGGGAGGCGTCACAATACACCGTGTACCTTTGTCCCTATTCCGGGACTATCAGAATGTGTCCTAAGAATTTCTCTCGCTATTTCAAATTCATTTGTTTAACTTGCATACAACCGATGGTCCTCGAAAGTGCCCGAGAACAATCCACAAATGATCCTCGCGCTCGTCTAGGACTCGCGAGATCAAAATGTCGTCAATAAAGACCACAACAAACTGATCTAAGTAGGGTTGGAATACCCTATGCATGAGATTCATGAATGCTGCTGGCGCATTCGTCAACCCGAAGGGCATCACCGTGAACTTGAAATGCCCATTGTTGACCAATTATTGTATATATAACAAATTTTTGCTATTGTTACCAAAGGACTATTACCTAATCCCCAATAAAAGCACCAAAAACTTGTTGACCAAAATAGAACTTGTATTCCTCATAATAAAAATGGTTTTGTCGATGATTTTATTAAAAATTTAGTTTGGTCATATGATGAGTGCCTAAAACACTCATGTCATACACGTGTCCGTTCCACGTTTTTAGTTCGACTTTATATTTAAATAAGTGCATTATAGCTCGATATCTGATTTTTGGATCTTATGTGCATTACAGGTGAAACGGGTGGTTTTCGAAATCATTTTGGAGTTGAAAAGAAGAAGGAGAAGAAAACTGGCAACAATGTCGTGACGTGCCAACGTCACGACGTTCCAGCGTCTTGACGTCTCAACGTCGCGACGTCTGGTCAACAAAAGAAAGAGTCAATTTCGAACGCCCAACGCCGCTGACGCCATCACGAGCCACCAAAATCATGTATAAAGAGACCTAATTTGGAGGCATCGAAGAATGTGTGGACTGGAGCGTAGAAAACAGAAAGCAAAGAACGACTAATCATTGAAAAGACAAAGTGCTTGTATTTTTCTTTTCTCATAAACCCCATGATTCATAGAATGATGTATATTCGGGCCTCCACATGCTCTAGATTTCTCTCTGTGGTTTTGTCAACCCCGTCATAATTGAATGGATTAAGGTTTAAATTTATATGGAAAAAAAAAAAAAAAAAAGTATTTAAGATTTGTGACGACTGGGCTTCTATATCTCGTGGTTTATATACATGGTAATGTCCGCCAACATTGGCATGATCCTGCTGGGTATCCGAGATCGAGATAAAGACTCCGCAAGGATCTAAATGTAGCGACCCTGCAACCTGCAACAGAGATATCCCATTCCGAGTGTGGCGATTAGCCCAAACATTTAGGCTGCTGAGTATTTGGTCTGCGTAGATGCACCCAACCCAACTCGGAGAGATAGCTAGCTACACCTTTGAGAGAGGGCATTCTGTAGCAAGATCACCCCACACCAGAAGTCACTGATAGATTGAGTAGAAATTCCTCTAGGTAATAATCCATCAAAAGTGGCAGGGGAAGACAAATCCTTAGTCTCCACAGCAGAGTAATTTCACAAGTTAATTCAGCTTTAGTTTTAATCCCATATATTAGTTAGATAGCCATTCAGAGTTTAAGTCCAGATAATATTATAAGGCCAATTTCAAGGGTCAACGCACTTCTCCTCGTGGATCGATATCCGTGCCTAGGTACATTATATTACTTGATATGACGCGTGCACTTGCGCACATAGGCGTACACATTTTACATATAACGCTTTCGACTTATCAAGTTTTTGGCGTCGTTGCCGGGGAGAAGTTTTAGTGTTGATATTGACAAGAGTGCAATTAGATATTACTTTGGAATTTTTATTTTATTTTATTTTGCTTATACAAGTGCTTGTAATTTGGTCTTTGCGTTTTGTGTGTGATTGCAGTTAAGGTTACCGTGAGTGTATGTGAAGACAAGGTTAAATTGAACTACATCCGTTTGATCCTAAACCGGAAAGAACCTTACATCGTTTACGCAAAGAACTGAGAGAAGCACACCAAAGAGATCTGGAAATCATGTAGAACGATGAAGAGCAAAATCATGGCCAGGTCGCAATGGGAATAATGGTAGGAATCATGCTCCTAGGCCGTTTGTACAGCCAGATCATCCATTTATGTTGCTAGAAGAGTTTGCCTTACCACCTACAGTAGTTCAGTCGGCCATCCAAAGACCTCCCATTTAGGCAAACAACTTTGAGCTGAAGTCAGTGACCTTGTAGATGCCTCTGCATCATCCGCTCCACCTGACGCCATGAGAACCGAATATGCACTTGACCAACTTCATCGAAGTATGTGACACGATCAAGTATAATGGGGTGATCGAAGAGGCACTTAGACTGAGATTGTTCCCACTCTCACTATGTGATAGAGCTAAACACTGGTTGACAAGCCAGTCACCAGATTCCATTACTTCATGGAACGACCTAGTGTAGAAGTTCCTAACAATGTTCTTCCCACCTATGAAAATTGCACAACTAGTGCAAGAGATCAATACTTTTAGACAATTCGAGGGAGAGAACTTAGCAGAAGCATGGGATAGATTTCATCAATTGTTAAGGAGGTGCCCACACCAGTCAATTCGTGTGATGGATGCAAGTCCTATACTTTCTTCTTGATAATGGTTCGAGGGATGCGGTAATTACAATGTTGATCGATGCCCCGGCAGGAGGTGCAATGAAGAAGACTACGACCAAGTATGAACCCCGATGATGTCGCTACTAACACCAATCGCGCTTAGTGGATGATTACACTAGTGAAGGTCATGGGCGGCACGCATAACGAGGTTCTCAAGACCGTTAATTATGTCATGAGCCTTACTAAACAGCTTGGTAGATAACAAAGTACCACGAATGCCGTTTAGACCAGCCCATGGGAGTTATGCTAATTCTGTGGAGGACAGCACAATAGTGTAGAATATCAGTTGGGACAACAAACAGTAGAGCATGCCCAGTATGTGTCGAGGTTTAATCACTACAACAAAGCAGGTTGCAGACAGGAGCAACAACCACGTAACTAATCCGCGCCAAGGGTGGCGAATAATTAATAATCGTGAGCAATCGTATTATGGACGGAGAAACAATCGAACAACATGCCACCACCCCGAGTGAGCGAAACCACCCTCCGAGAAAAAGTGGACTCCGAATAAGCCCCGACTAAATGCTTACCGGCCCACCTTCAAGGAATGAGACAAAGGCGAATATGCAAAGAACAGCCAATCAATCGAACAATCAGTAGCTAACTAAGAAACTTAGAGGTAAACGCCTGGCTAATATACTAAAATAAAAGGGCAAAGAAGGTTCCTTGTCGAAAGCAACCCAAAGGTGAACCTGATACGAGAAGGTAATGAACATGTGTACGCCACCCAGAAATGGTAGAGAATTAAGAACGGGGAGCCAACGCGATGGGGAGAGGTGGAAACTGAGGAGGTAATCCAGACCAGTTAGAATGACAAGACAAAAAGGGAGCAGCCCCAAGAGAAAAAATATGTGGGAGAAGAAACTGAGGCTAAGGATCAACTAGCCATGACTGAACCCACTGCCTTAATTTCGTACCCTTAACGCCTAAAGAAGAATAAACTAGACAAGCAGTTCGCGAAGTTTATGGAAGTGTTCAAGAAACTGCACATCAACATTCCGTTTGTTGATGCGTTGGAACAGATGCCCAGCTATGCCAATGCGGGTTAGATATATTGTCAAGAAGAGCAAGATTGTCGACTCGAACGATGAATCTCACCGGCGGGTCGTAGTGCCATCCTTCGTGCGGCCGCAAAAACCAAAGGACCCAGTGCGCTTTACTATCCCCTGCATTTTATCGGAATTCCATTTTCGAGAGAGCCTCAGGTGACCTAGGAGTTAGTATTAATCTCATTTTATCCATATTCGACGACCGTTAGTGAAGCTCGCCCAACTACGCCACACTCCAGCTTAGCGTGATTGTGTCACTAAAGCATCCAAGGGAGGGAATAGAAGATGTTCCGCAAGGTAGACAGCCATCTTCCCAACGTATTTACATCGTGTCGATATGGATTAAGATAAAGAAATACCCATAATATCGGGTAGACCATTTCTCGCAACTGCAGTAAGGCAAATGATTGATGTGCGCAGGGAGTTGAAATTGAGAGTGTAGGATGACGGGGTCAAGTTCAATGTGTTTGAGGCTGTGAGACACCTGGTAGAGAGTGATACATGCTTCATGACAGAAACTGTAGAGGCTATAATGTCTAGCTAAAGTGGTCTCACTAACCCTTTGGAGGCTAGCCTGGTACAGAGTGATTCAGAAAAATTGGGAGAAGAGGTTGAAGAGTATGTGATATGGATGGACTCATTCGAACCTAATAGAAGGAAATACTATGAACCTCTAGGTGAAAATACTCAAACGTCAGTGCCGTCCTTTGAACAACCACCCAAGATGGAGCAAAAGCCACTACCTAACCATTTGAAGTATGCTTATCTTAGGAATGCCTCCACCTTACCAGCGATCATTTCAGTTGTCCCCCGACAAAGAATAGAAGAAGAGCAGCTACGAGAGTAATTGCAGGATCACAATGCGCTGTCGGGTTCGGGTCGATTTAAAGGGATTCGCCTCTATGTGCATGCATCGACTCGCTAGAAGATATCACATGTCGGCAAGTACATAGAGATTGAATCCAACCTGCGAAAGAAGTAGTCCGTAAGGAAGTACTGGGGAAGTGGCCGGATGCCGCTTATATATCCTATTTCTCGATGCTGCATGGGTGAGTCCAGATGTGTGGTGCTTTCAAAAAGGAGGAAACAATAGTGATAAAGACAGAGAATAATACATTATCAGCTTCTGTATCAAATACGGTGTCGAAGACTGGGTGATCGACTACGTGAAATCGGTACAAGGCCACCCAGAAAGACCATTTCCTACGGCCGCTTCGGATCGATGTCGATAGGTCAAGGTGGCACAAATACTACTATTTGACGGGCATTCCGGTACAATCAAATTGCTATAGCTCTAAAGGCGACCGAGAAGACATTCACATGCCCCTATGGTACATCTCGCATTCAAAGCGATGCCCTGTCGTAAACGCACTAGGTACCTTCCATCACTGTATGATGGTCATACTGATGGTTGAAAAAGACAATCGAGGTGTTCCATGGATGACTCAAAGAATGCGGAACCTGACAATCACAAAAAACCAGATCGCTGTCAATGTATGAGGAAACCACCTAAAGGCTTAATCGAGAAGTGCCACATGTGCTAAGAAGGTATATACTGGGGCAACCGAATTTCCACAAGAGGAATAAGAGGTGACAAAGAAAAAATCGAGGCACAGAGAAACTACCTCCCATCATCAAGCAAGAAGCTTTGTGACACACCTGCCCTATGTGCCGCTCATAAAGATTTTTCCTTTATCAGAACGCCTTGTCTAGTTTACGGTTCAAGGACACCATTCGATTTTGATGAGCAAAGAAGTGTGCAAGCATTCTCGCTCCCAGAAGATAGATTGGTAAGGAGCCCCTATAATAGAACACTAGATCGGACCTCCCGCTCAGCTAATGTGCGACGCTGACTATGCGATCGGCAAAGGCTGGATAGAGCAAGAGAGAAAGGATATTTCTGTGTTATCTACTACTAGTCGGATTTCTGGAAACATCCCCTAACCGAACTATTCCACCACCGAAAGAGTTTAAATAATGTTTTTACTTTGACAAATTTAGCCTTATTTATCAAGAATAAGGTAATAGCACACTCCACCACTCACCATAAAGTACCTTAATGACTAAAAAGACACAAACCGATTACCACACAGTGGTACTCCTTATTGCGTAAATTTGACCAGATGTGCAAGAAGGGAACAGAAAAACCCATAGTCAGTAGACCATCTTTCAAGGTTAGAAGTGGCCTGCAGGATGTAGCATGCTGGGAATATGATGATTTCCTAGATGAGCAAAATTTCTTAGAAATTGAAGACATGCATCGAGTCCATGGTTTTGGTCAAATCATGCAAATCATCAGTGGCCAAGGTGATCCCTCTAGAGCTCTATTACCAATTAAAGAAGAAGTTCTTCATGATTCAAGCACCACCGAAGAATCTGCAAAGGATCGCTGATGGCGCCAGCAAAATTATAGCAAGATGAAATGGGCGTGATTTCGAATCACCGCCACACTTTTACGCTGTGGGTGTGATTTAGGCTAGGAGGACAAATGGAAAAAGGTACTTTAATCGGTGGTTCCCACTGCCTAGCTGTTTGGGCGATGCTCACCCACTTGTATTCAACTCGTGATAAAACGCCAAGAACGGGAGCATTTTTAAAAAGGATGAACCACCCATGCGCACAATTCTAGAGGCGAGCCATTTGATTTCATGGGATACGGGTCCACATTTCACCAGTAACCTCAGATATCCTCCTCAGAGTGGATTGCGCCTCTAAATGGGTAGCCACCCGACACGCACTAATGACGCCAAAGGTAGCGCCAAGTTCCTTCTCGCGTACCACATATTTACATGGTTCAGAAGATCTATCAGCAATTTATCACATGGAGGTACCTTACTTCAGTGATGTAAAGCTGGTTGATATGCCTGCAAAAAGATGGTGAGGCATCACACATCACTGTATACCACCATAGAAAATAAGGGGCAGAGGTGTCAACCGAGAGACAAAGTCCATTCCTGAGGTACAAATAGTCAATAGCTTAAGGAAGGACTGCCTAAGAAGATTCGAGATGCAATTTCGGGGGCTTACAAGATAAAGATGAAAACTTATTTGGGATGTCGTCATTCTGACTAGTTTATGGGAAAGCATGTCACTTTCCGGTGGAATTGGAACATAGAACCTCATCGGGATTACTCCATGTTGAACATTAATGCAAAGTACTTCTGAGAGAAGCCAATTACACAACTTTATTGAATCTGATGAATTCCGCACGAGGCGCATCGAGAATGCTCTTAATATAAGGAAAAGACGAAAGCTCCTGCACACACAAACATATCATATGGTGAGCTCTGAGCGCAGTCAAGAGGTCCCCTCTGTGGCAAATTCTGATCAAACTTTTTCCAGTAAATGAAGTCAAAATTTTTACGGTGACCATTTATCATGAATCTGTGTTTTTCCACTTATTGCAGAGTGGAAAATTATGTGACCTGAGAAAAGGAGCCTCTCAAAGCAATTACAAAATGGTTGAAGCCATACTGGGGCGAGATCCATGCGCACAAGCAAAACCATTCAATCCATACTAAAGAACGCTGCAGTGGAGTTAAAGTAAATCTTGAAACCCTGACATTGATGCAAAAGGGCCGAAATAACGATACAACAAAATACTGTGGAGGCAACCCGTTGCTTTTGATATCTTTCTTTCCGTAGTATAGTTTGAGTTGTTTTTGCTTATGATATTTTTTCTGGCCTCTCTTTCCAGACTCTGTGTTTTCTTTTGATTGTCTATTTTCAGGACCCGAGATAGCAATGGAAGAGGGAAGATAGCTTGAGAAGCTCATTCCAAGAGTGCGAAGGGGTCAGAACTTCATTCAGGGGGTTTTCTCAAACTCAGAAACTTTTTGAATTTTTTTTTTTAATTTGACCCTCTTTGTCACGTCGTGAAGTTGGCTCAATGTCGCGATCGCCACGTCGATGTCCAAACGTCACAAGGCCGAATCCTAAAATCAAGCTCGGCCACGTCAGCGACGCTGGATCTCAATGTCGCTTACGCATACCTTATTTTGGACCCTCTTTGTAACATTGCGACGCTATTCCTGAACCGCCGACGCTGGATGTCAACACTCTCTGGCATGTGGCGATGTCAAATCTCAACTTCGCGACGCCGACAACCGGAATTCTTGAACGTCGCGACTTTAGTCCGAACGTCAGCGACGCTGTTCCTATTTTTTTTTTTTATGAACCACAACTCATTTCTTCCTACGAAAACCCTAGGTTTTAGCCCTCGCACCTCCTCGCTTGCAAGAAGTCTCAGAAACCCAGAAAAAATTTTAATTTTCTTGAAAATGGTAAAACGGTAATTTCAATGGAAACCGAAAATTTCTGTATCTCTGATGATGAAACGTACTTGCCGCGAATTCGGCTTTCCTGCTGGTTTAGTGACCTTAAGTTTCGCGACCCCGAGATGCTTCAAAATATTTACGACTTCAGATAAATCGCCAATGATTCTCAGTGGACGAGATTTTTACGAAAATCTCAAAGTCGAAATGCTTGAGTTAAAGTTCATTTAAAAGAATTGAAATAAAAGAATAAATGACGTAACTTGATCTCAATAAAGTAATATGAACTATGTATCCAAATGATAATAATAATAATAATAATATAATATTATAATAATAATAAAAAGAAAAAAATCAATCTCATAAAAAGGGGTAGAGAATAATAAGATATATAGGAGGCGTTGGAGAGAGAATTGTTTTTTTAATTTTCTCTCTAAGCTTTTCTCAGATGCAGAAAATCTAATCGAGTTTTATCAAAGCTGAAGGCAAATTGATCTACGCGACGATAGAGCTAAGCACGCCACACTAAAAAGTTGAGTTTAGACAAACTCTGAGGCAGTGGTTTTATCCTACTTGTTTACCCCCTCATGGTTTTGCAAATGCTCAGGTTAGCTCGAGGCGCGAGAGAGCTGGCTTGATCGGTCCCACCCGAACCGAAGTGTGAAAATTTGAGAATTTTTGGAGCTCATTCGGGATACCATGACCGTAGGCTGCTCAGTGTTTGTTTAATAATTTTATGAAATAAATCAGGTTTCGTGCATGTTACCGAGATAAAATTGCGATCATTTAATTATACGAAAGGATAATCATGCGATAAGCTTATCGAGATGAAATTCGTGAATTGCCCAAGTGAGCTAATTTGGGTGTTGTTTGATCCATATTGTTGAATTCATATATGGTGAATTGCAAATTTGAGAATGTCATGTATAATTACTAATGTATATATAATGTATAAATGGTTTTGGAACGGCATAATGCATTTCATATGCACTGTAAATCCTAGATTAGGGTGTTATAAGATATGAATTTTCCGAAACAAACATGGTTGCGAAAGGAATTTCATTAGATGATTTTCCGGAGAATCAAGTTGGGAGATGGGCCAGACATTTCTGATGAGGACCATGATCAAGCTTCGAAAGCCTACCAACCAATTCGCCTGAGGGTAGTCCCATATTTTTACCGACACTTCTAAGAGTTTATTTTCTCAAGAACAACAAGTTTTGTTTCTGAAAATGATTACTTTCTCGACATGGCTGAAAAGTGTGAGGGAGTCGATGAGGACTCGAGACATGGAATGTAAGCATTTAGACATTCAAGTAGGATCACGATTTACTATGTGTGTTTAAATCTGGAGACAGTATATGCACTTAAGTGGGAGAGTAACCCATTTGCAGGATTTCTCCCACCATCGGGCGAGAAGCTCACCCCGGCCGAGGGAACATTTTTTTAGGCACAGGTGTTCGAGAAGATGGCCTCTTCTTAGAGACCGATTTCGTAAGAAAGCCGCTAGGCTTTGATGCTTTTGGATAATATGTATTAGAATTATAGATTTTAATATGTATTGTATTAAGAGAAATGTTATAACTCAACCATGTAATATATTCGTCAGATATAGATTTCAGGAGTTTAAATCATTGGAATATAGTTGGGCATATTTGATGAGTGTCGGGATGCAGGGCCTATGGCCATTTTTATCAGTATGTGCCTCTTGTGATACGAGACATATAGATTTTCCGCAGTCACTGTGATCAATCCATTCCCGGCTCAGCGCACACAGACGTAGCCAAGGCAAACGACACTGGGAGCCTGCGGGCAGATATAAGTTTAGTCCCCACTGTACCTTCACAAAGATGGTATCAGAGCTCAGCTTATAAATTGTGAGCTTAGCGTTGGATGTTAGGTATACAATACCTAGGCTCGTGGACTTGGCCAGCCAAAGTTATTAAGGTGTAAGAACATCACCACTGTGTGTCCCATGTTGCTAAGTATGTGGATTACCTAGACAATCACTGACAGATTAGAACACTACATGCACCAGGTTTTATGCATCAGGTAGATTGTCATGGAATGTTGTGTGAATCTGTAGTGTCGTAATATATAGAAAACGCTGAAACACTGTGTATTTAGAACATAATCCTAGTGTCTGTAACTTCGGGCAAATAGTCCGTGACTAATGAAAAAAAGTGCTTGGAGGATTAATGCTTAAGGTTTTACAGCAGTAAACTAAGAAAATGGATAAAATAAATTTTAAGAAATTTATTTGGTTTAATGAAAAAAATATTTGTTTCGTGTTTTTCCAATAGCTGGGATGAGAAAAAAAAAATGAAAAAATGATGGGAAATTCTTCCTTAGGATGTAGGTGAGAGTCGTCGATGGGTCGCAGATCAATCAAGGATCTCAAAGGATTCCGCTCATGGTGGACCTTAGGAGGCAGACATATTTCCGTGTTGATGTCAGGCTCCCGACACGATTTAGCTGGACAAACCACCTGGGTCATTGATTGTGACTCACGAGGCTGCTATCATAAATTCAAATGGTCTTGGAGTTGTAGAAGGTATCATATGCATGTGAGTGATGAGGTGCGTGAATTTGGGACACTCGTTAAGGGGAGAATAAACCCGAGAAAATTTAATTTTTCTCGAAAAGGGTAAAACGGTAATTTTAGTTGAAACTAAAATTCTCTAGATCTCCTGATGACTAAACTGACCACGCTGTTAAATCTGGCCTCACGAATTCAGTGATCCGCAGTTTCACGACCGAGATAGTCGAATATTTTACGAATTTCTCTGGGTGATAAACGCTGATTCTCAGTGACTAGATTTTTACTAAAATCTCAAAGCCGAAATGGCTTGAGTTAAAGTTCAGTTTCAAAAGAATTGAACTGAAAAGAAAATAAAATTTTTTCGGGACGTAAACGACCCGAATAAAGTAATATGAACCATGGTCCAAATGATAATAATAATATTATAATATAATAATAAAAGAAAAAAAAAAATCAATCATAAAAAGGGTAGAGAAACTACGTATGAGAGGGAGGCGTTAGAGAGAGAATTGTTTTTTTAATTTTTTTCTTCTTCGCTTTTTTCTCGACGCTTTAAAATCTGGATCGCAGTTCTTATCTGGCTGGAAAATTGATCTCCGCGACGAGCTACGCTGACACTAAAAAGTTGGAGTTTAGACAAACTCGTGAGGTAGTTTTATCCTACTTGTTTTACCTCGTTTAAGTGTTTTGTAAATGTCAGTTGGCTCTGAGGTCGGAGGGTTTGCTTGATCTTGGCCCCAAATCTGAACCGAAGTGTGGAAAATTTCGGAGAATTTTCGAGCCTATCTGGGATGTACCCAGACTGTGCAGGTTTCTGCCGGGTGTTTGTTTAATAATTTATGAAATAAATTGTGTTTGTGTATAGGCCATTAGAGATAAAATTGTGATTTGCCCAATTATAGTGAATATAATTGTGTGTATAAGCCATTGGAGATAAATTAGATTTACTCAATTATATGGAATATAATTAAGTAGTATAAAGCCATTGGAGATGAAATTGTGAATCGCTTCAAGGAGCTAATTTGGGTGTTGTTTGATCCATATCATGGAATTATACGGTGTGAATTGCAAATTGAGAATGTCGCATAATTAATATATTGTATATATATTATATAAAATGGTTTTGGAAATGGCATAATGCATTTTCATATGCACCGGGTAACCTAGAGATTAGTGTTAAGTGCATGACATGAATTTTCTAAAACAAACACGGTTACGAAAGGAATTTCACAAGGTGATGATTTTCCTGAGAATTTGGTTGAGATGGGCCAATGTGATCATTTCGATTTAGGACTAAGGATCAAGCTTCGAAAGCTCACCAACCACTACTGAGGATAGTCCCATATTTTACCGACACTTTAGTTTATTTTCAAGAACAATAAGTTTTAGTTTGAAAATGATTATTTTCTCATACATGGCTTAGGTAAGTGTGAGAGAGCCTGAGGACTCGAGACATGGGACTAAGTATTTAGACATTCAAGTAGGATCACGATTTACTTGAGTGTGTGTTTAAATTGGAGCATTGCATATGCACTTAGGGTGGAGAGTAACCCATTTAGTGGTGATTCCACCACTGGGCGATACTACCCCCGTCGAGGAACATTTTTTTAGGCAAGGGTGTTCGAGAAGACTCCGCCTTCTTAGAGGATCGATTTGAAGAAAGCCGGGCAGCTTTGATGTTTTTGGATAATATGTATTAGAATTATAGATTTTAATATGTATTGTATTAAGAAAAATGTTATAAACTCTGAACCATAATATATTTGGTCGATATAGATTGCGGGAGTTGGAACTATTGGAATATAGTCAGTATATTCATGAATGTCGATGCAGGGCCCAAGTGGCCATTTTTACTGTGTATGTGTCCCGTGATACAGACGATAGATTTTTCGCGCAGCTGATTCGGTAAATAACTGACACCCTGCCTGGGGGCCACCACCACACCCATTTACGCCTATCCCGACTAGCCCTAGTCCGCTCTCATAGGCCTTACGGCCGTCTCTAGAGCCACCAATCTCCAGTGTCCAACTTGGTAAGTCCTACGTCCAATTTGTGTACGGGTCCGTGGAGGCTCAAAGCCATTCTAGAATGAGCTGATTGTGGTTTTTTGGGTCTCGTTAGGTTTAGGAAGGCCCTTTGGGATTGTTTAGGGATATTGGCAGTCCTTGGGTAGGGTCACAAAGCCCTCATTCCCATAGTCCACACGAGGTGTTTTACTAATTGCCTCAGTGAGTTTTAGGTGGCTTCATTTGAGCCATTTGGTCCCACTACCTCACCTGTTTGTTAGGAGGTTTAGCGACCACATAGAGGTAAGGCAAACTTTGGCCACCATCTCAGCCTACCTATAAGTGCCCAATGTCGAGTAAGTGGCAAAAGATGACTGCTAAGAGAGGTCGGGCTAGTGAAAAGCCTGCACTCAATTATGACCATGAAAAGTTTGTCAATGAGAGTGTGGTGGAGAAGTTCGGCCTCATTTCCAAGAATCGGTCGCTTATTAAGGAGAAGGGGTTTCACCACCCTGACGACTTCTTTCGCAAGACGATTGTGAACAAGGGGTGGCGGGCAACAGGCCGACCTCCTACACCAAACACTATAAGTGTGGTGCGAGCACTTACGCCTAATCTCGCCTCCCAGACATGTATTGAAGAGGGTTCAGTAGCATGAGGTGCCAGGCACTTCAGCGAAGTCTATCAACCCAAGATATAACTCAACTAGTTCCCCCTGAGCCCTTTGATAGGCTCCATGCGCAACCCAACTACCTCGAGGTCATTATGATATTGAACAACGGGCGAGGTGAGTGGAAGATTAACAGTGAGGGGCACGCGGTTCACTTTAAGGCCAAACATTTGTCCTACATCCCTAAGGTCTGGCATCACTTCATCACATCGCGTCTCATTCCGACGACAAATGTGTGTGAAGTGTCGGCCAAACGAGCCCTGCTTAGCTATGCCATCATCCAGGATATACCCTTCGATGTTGGGCAGGTTATAGAGGATGCCAAGATGAACCTAGGGCACCTCTTCCTCATTTACGGCCTTTGCAAGCAAGTCGGGGTGCCCTTAGAAGATAATGAGGCTTGGATACACCCGATTAAGGCAATCATGGTCAAGCGTGACAAGCCGGGTGTACCAAGAACAGAAGAGGTTTATGACTTGGGCCATGAACCCTCAGACGAGGATGAGCTTCGCGAGCATCACCCGTGCTTGGTCTCTATTGACCCTGTGGCACGCTAGATAGTCCTCCACCTATCCCCCACCACCACAATCCTATACCAAGCCCCCACCACCACAGCCGTCCCCGGAGGAGGATCCGAGCAGTCCTTCTCCTACCTTAGAGGACCAGGTGCTAGACCTCACTTCTCGTTTCGAGGCCTACTGGGATGAGACCCAGGAGCATCAGGTCCTCATTAGTCAGGATGTGGAGGCTCTCCGTACAACATGCGCCGTGACGCCCAACCAGCCACCATCCTCCGCATCGCAAATTCATCTAGACCAGCTCGCTGTGAGCTCCTCGCCTTCACCCGCCACTTACCGCCACCGCAAAGGATTCTATCGATCACTGTGGAAAGTTTCCTACACCCACTCTCGTTCTTTCATTGACATTGAGGACACTGTCCGCACTTGTTTGGGGGGTGTGGGTGATCGGGTTTGTTTGTGTTGGTTTGCTATATTTTTGGGTTATTTTTGCTTTTTATGTTTTAGTGTGTTCTAGGTTATTTTTACATTTTCTATTTTAGTATGTCAATTCCTTTGCTTAGTTATATGTGTCCTGTTTAGGGTTTGTTTGGTGTTTATCTTAGTGTCATCTGTGATTTGTTATTCAGAGGTTATTTTCTGTTTCATCGGGTGTTCTCGCTTTAGTTTGTTTCGCTTGTGGATTGTTTTAGGTAGTGTGTGTGTGATGCCATGCCTCGCTATTCAAGGATCTCTTCGACTGTGTCCAAATCTTGTTGAAAATACATAAATCCATAAAGGATCCGTGAGGTCACTGGGGATGCTCGAGAATTTCAGTGCAGATAGGTAGAGACAGAGTGAATTCGCCTGTGGGTAGTCAAGATACCGAGCTTCAACTGAAATTTATCGTGACCCACAATACGCATGATCTCTAGTGGTATGCCTGACCCGAACCCGCTTTACCGGGTTCAACAACCTGGGTTTCTTTAAACACCAAAGTGATGAGACACCTTAGAAAAAGAGGATTGCCTTCGAGCCCTGGTTTATTTATTTATTTTTTAAAAAGGAAGCAAAGAGAGAAGAAAAAGTATGCATAGAATGAGGGAGCTTTAATCGGGAACTTGTTACTGAGGGCTAAAGCATAATGCCCCGAGCCAACTAGCCGGAGCCTGACTTCACCGCCCGTTATATGAGACAGCGATGGAAGTTTCCCATAACTTAGGACTCTAGTTTAGCTGAAGTGTCTCAGGGTGAAGTTCGAGGGGAATCAATGCTCCTAGCGCCCTTAACCAACCGGGTGGGAGTCACCAACGATCCTCGCTACAGAAAACTCAAACAGTAAACTACGCACCGGTTTTTCTTTCATGAGTAGGTAGGATTGTCAACAAAAGTATGCGTTCTATCCTTCCGTATTTAGATTCTTCCAAATAGGTGAGTTGAATTCAAGTTTGGGGGTTCCGGAATCGAGTTATATGCTAGAGATCACGTATTAAATGCACATAGGTTTTTTAGGAAAGGCTATTGAAAACCTAAGAGGTTGAGTCACTTGTCAACCGAACCGTGTTTCGCTGAATTCTTTCGAAAGTTGAACAACCTTATGGATTCTCTGAAATTTGAATAAAAGGGCAAGATTTGTGAGTCGGTCCATTTTGATCCTTGCTTTGGCAACATGTGCATCACAATCATGGCGTTGAGTTTTAGTATGTTAGGTTGTTGTGCTGGTTTAGAGGGCTCGCTTCTTACTTGGGACAAGTAAGAAGCTAAGCTCGGGGGTGTGATGAGTGCTTCAAAATACTATGCTAGTACCCAGATCTCATTCACGTTTTAGTTTGATTTTATATTTAAATAAGCGCATTATAGCCCGGTATTTGATTTTTGGATCTTATGTGCATTACAGGTGAAGCGGGTGGTTTTCGGAATCATTTTGGAGCTGAATGAAGCAAAGGAGGAAGAAAATTACAACACCTGCCCTAAATGGCCGTGGTGACGTCCGGGTCATGTAGAAGAAAGAGCCAACGAACGCTCCTAACGCCGCGATCAGCTTACAACGTTTAATTTTACTCAATTTCGCCGTAATCATAAACAACAAAAGAGACCTAAATTGGAGGCATCGAAGAACATGTGGACTGAGCTACGAAACGTATGTGTGCCAGCGACTCGAATCATCGTGTTACGTGTTTTTGTATTTTTTTTTTCTTTTCTCATAAACCATTGATGATTCATAGAATGATGCGTATATTCAGTTCCAATATGTTTTAGATTTCTCTCTAGGGTTTTGTTGAACCCTGTCACAATTGAATGGATTAAGGTTTAAATTTATATTATTAAGTTATTTAAGATTCAGATCGACCGCTTCATCTGCGGGTTTATATACATGGTAATGTCTCACAACATCGCATGATCCCCGCCGGGTATCCGAGATCGAGAGATAAGGACTCCCAGATCTGACAGCGAATTCTAAATCCCAGAAATAGGAGATATCCTGATTCCGGTGTGGCGTTGAGGCTCAACATTTAGGCATTTCGCATCGGTCATGTAGATGCACCCAAACCCCAAAACTCGGGGCGTAGATAGTGGATACACCCCGAGAGGGTAGACCAGAGGCATGATCACCCCATCATCGAGAAGTCACGAGGATCGGCAGAATTCCTCTAGGTAATAATCCATCAAAAGTGAGACAACCTAGTCTCCATAGCAAAGTAATTTCACAAGTTAATTCAAATTTTTAGTTTTAATCCATATATTAGTTAGATGTACTCATTCGTAGTTTAAGTCCGTATATATTATAAGGCCAATTTCAGTGGTCAACGCACTTCTCCTCGTGGATCGATATCCATACCTAGGTACACTATATTACTTGATACAACGCGTGCACTTGTGCACATAGGTGTACACATTTTACACATCATGCTTTCGGCTTATCATCATACTACTGCAAGTGCATAGGTCGTACAAGTAATAAAAGTGGACCTATAAGTCCGGATATCGTTCCAACAGAGATTAAAGAGAATTCAAAGTTCAACTACCCTAACTACTCAAGTTCCATACTATGTGAACTTCCATTTCATAAGATTTTCAGAACCTAACTAAGAATTTCACGATCTAAATTTATACATTTGTAAATAAAGAAAGAAAATAAAATCCTAGATCTAAACTGATCAAACCCGCATTATTGGCCGGAATAGATAATTCTGAATTTACCATTGTGAAATTATCACCCATAAATATAATCTAATTCTATTCTATCATGAATTGGAATTTGAATTTGTCAAGAGGTAAGGTAGTATAGTTTGGATTTCTCCCTCAACCATACATTTCACTGATTAGAGATTCATGTTCATTTCTGAAAAATGTGTCTAACCAACTACTTGTAATCAGATTTTCTCTATAAAATCTAGGTATTTTTCTTTTCCAATACTTCATACCCATTTCTTATGACTGCAGATTTTTTGCTTCCCAAGACAAGGCCATTGCCAGATTTCTACAAGACGAATGATGCCTCATCCTTGAGATATTTATGAGTTCCCTCTTTCCTTGATTAGATCTATGCTAACACAGGATCCCGATCATTCCTCAGGACCAAGGAGAAATCTCTAATTGATTAAATGATAATCCTCAACTAATTCTCAAACCATGAGTAGATTGATGATTTATCTAAGTAATCTTTTAGAGCTCATTAGTTATTCAATATTAGTCTAGCATACCCCTAAGTAATGCATCCATGCTCTCAGGAATCTCCAACTTTGTGTCACCTCGCAGGGCCTCCCGAAATCGGGAGCGATAAACAACCCTAATCGGGTATAAGTTACTAATGTTGGGAATAATTCACTTCATGAACAACACCATTCAAATAAACTCAAAATTCTCAATTCAAGAAATCACTTTCTAATCGCGCAGAAAGACCATAACTAACATCAGATCTTTCCCAGCCAGGTCAGATTTAAAACTAAATCATAATGAACACTGAAATATTGATCAAGAAATTAATGCAATCAATTTAACTAAAAAATGAATCCAACATCTAGACTTCATCATATTCAAACCAAGAATCGGGACCGATCTTCAACAATTTAGCACTAACTCGAACTTCTAAACAATTCACTGTTTCAAGTTCAGTAAACAAATTGAAATCCTACGCTAAGTCTAATCTATGAAGAAAAGAAAAAGAAAAGAAAAGAAAAGAAAAATATAATACAAAAGAGTCCTCAGCTCCCCAGATGCTCTGGTTTTTCCGCCGACTGATTGTCTCGCTTTCCTCAATTGTTTCTATTTATAGAGATCCGCCTGGGGCCCTAAATCTGAGGTCGCTTTGTGGATCACCAAAATTCCGCCCAGATAATTCTCTCTCGTCGCTGACCAAAGTGTTGTTGCGATGTAGTTTTAATTTTTATTTCAGGTCTTTGTCAAGATGCAAGAAATCACATTCTATCCATTCTATGTCGTGATTTGGTGTCGCGTATTTCATCAATCAGGTCGACATTGTTTATGTGCACTTCAAATCTTCGATGTCGCGACTCAGCTTTGCGTCGACAAAGATTTCGCAATTTTGCTGCAACAATGTTTCTTTGTATTGTCAGTACTCGTCGCGACTAGGAAAGTCCTGTCAGCGAGCAGTCTCGCTACTGGCCATTTAACCCGATTTCTCACGCATTTAACCTCGATTTCTTATCATGTCTTCATTTCCTTCAATGTCATGACATAGTCTCTTGTTGTTAGATATTTTGTATGTCATACTCAAGTTTTTATGTCAATGCATAAGACTTTTATTCAAATATCTTGTGTCATGCACTCCATTTTTCAGGAATGCGACATAACTTTTCTTCCTTATGTAAAAATCTTTGTCACGACATAGAAAATTCTGTCGCGACCTTAAGATCCCTGTTTAGCTTATCTCTGTGTCGTGACCTTAAGATCCCTATCACGACATCAAAACATCTCTTCAAATTTCAGAAGCAGGTCGCAACATCGACTTTTTCGTGACTGTGTCAATTCCACTCAATCACACATCTCCTCGTCACGACCTCGCGATCCATAACGACTGGAAGTGTCTTCTTCCTTCCGCTTGTCACCACAAGATACATCCTCACGCGATTAAACTTCTTCTTCTTGCGGTCGGGACATACATTACCTGTCGCGACGCACTCTTCTTCAAGCTCTTTGCCCCAATAGCTTTTCATGTCGCACAACCCAATGTCACACATGTGAGGATTTGTCGCGATAGCAGATCCCGCCTCTCGTTTGACAACTCGTCGAAAATCTTGTCACAACATAAACTCTCTCTATCTTAGCTGATTAGTCATATTCTTCCATCGTCTGCGTTAATTTAGCTCTTCTTCTATATTCACTGTGGTCGCGACATAAGAGATATTGTCGTGATGCATTTCCTAGCCATTATTATACTCACATGACATACAAAGCTTTGTCGCTGGAGCATATAGACTATCGTACTTTGCTTTTTTTCTCTTTCTTATCGTAATTTTCTTCGAATTAAACTCGCAAAAATAAAAAAGTTGGTGGAATAATCCATACCTGGGCATTAAACAAGATCCAATATACTAAAATAGTTTAAATGGATTAAAAACTAAATGGAGTTTCTAAGACTCATCAAATTTCCAAACTTAAAGTTTTGTTTGTCCCAAGCAAAGAAAAGAAAATTCCCTTTGCTTTTCATTCCTCAAACAATTCAAATTTTATTTTTAGGGACATTTTTCTCTCGCTTTCTACTAACCTTTAATCGCCTTCCCGACTGAAACTAGTTAGTCAGTAACATGTTTTCAATTTAGTTTCAATTCACTCAAGAAAAATTTCACCATCAGCCACAAAACAAACTAATGATTGGAACGCAAACAATTCACCAATTCATCCCGATCGCGGGAGTGTGGGATGGTCTTCTTCCTCCTCGTAAAATTAGCAATCTTCTGGTGGCCTAACATAGTTACTATATATCATTTTAAGTCCCATATGTTTGTTTTTCTTATATTAGTCTCCTACTAATGTAGGCAAGTACAACCCAAAGATCACCAGTCTTTTTGTGCTTGTAAAGTTTGGCTTGGGTACTGGATGGATAAATGAGAATTAGGTTAAATAATTACCAAGATTCCAATCTTCACTTCCCGCATCATCACTTTTCTTCATCATTTTCTTTTTCTACCGATGTTAGAAAAGAAATTTTTCCCCTAAAACTTGATCTTTATGTATCATACGTATACTCTCATCTTATACTTTACTTTCACTGTCATTCTTATCAAGTCAGTCCCTTTTAGATGGAAGCTCTTTTTGCTTTTCTTTGTACTTGTCAAAGAATTAAGGAATAGTGCAATATTTTGTCTTTTTAGGCTTTCTACCACTCTTTAGAGAACTTTGGGTTAGCAGCTCGCATACCAGTTGACATTAGGGTACTAGGTGTTAAAACACCCCTATGAACTTAATTGTTCAAGAAAGGAAGGTCACAAGACAAAACTTATTCCAATTTGACAATTTACAATCCTTGGCTTCTTCTTTGCATTCCTTTCCTTTCCTTCATTTGTTCTCTTTACTTTTTCCATCCTTCATTCTTGTTTTTCCTTTCAAATCAAAATAACATTCCCCCAATCTTGTCATTTTCCTCGTAGATTTTGAGGTTCTTTTCAAATCTTGGCAAATAGCGGTCTCTTCAATGAGGACTTAATAAAGGAAGGGTTTGAGGTTTCTAGTTTTTGGTTCAATGAAGAATTTAGGTAATTTGGCTCAACTATGCATATTATGAGGGTAGGCTTGAAAGGCTCAAACTTCCAAGGATGGCCTATATCACTTCCTATTAGTAGCATTGCCTAGGATTTTGCCTTGACTAATAATCTAACAAGTTCTAGGACATTGGACTATTTGACTGTGAATCAACCCAAAAGATGTCCCTAATCTTTCACTATTTGTTAAGGACTCACTTTGACCATGTGCATTGTTTTTCAGGATTTTTACTGACCTTATTGCTTACACAATAGTCTCAAAAGTCTTATTTGTGTTTCCTATTGAGTATATGTTCCTAAATCTGATCATTAAACTTCATTCTAGCTAACCTGCAACTTTCTTTTCCAATTAAGTTAAGCCTACCATAATGCATCTATCAAAGGAGTCGCTTATTTGAAATTTGTTGTCGTTGTTTTGGACCAAGTAAAGAAGTTCATTTTGATCATGCATTCAGCTCACAACAATCCAACACAACCACAATTTCATCAATTCAATTCAACCAAATATGCTACAACAATTAGACAATTTGATCCAGGTAGTTGATTTCCTCTTTATTCAACCAAGCAGATGGCAATCATGAAGCAAAAATAATAAATCAAAACATACCAAACAATCAAAAACAAAAATGAACACAAATTTTTTGCACAAATGTTTATTTTATTCAGAGGAATGATTGGACATTTGAATACAAAGAAGATGAGGAAATGGAAAAGGTAGGTATCGCTCATTTTTATTCCGTAACCCTCTCGGGCCGCTTCCATCCTTAGATATTCTCCACCTCCTTTACCGTGAGCTCCTTTCCTATTGTACTATGATTTTCATTTTTCTTGCTTCGTACATGGTGCGTATACCTACCCAATTGAATCAGGTCAGATAGTATAGGTGGGTCTCAACAGAATAACTGGGACTATAGTGTAGGGTCTATGGGCCAGATCTCTAGATTTTTGTGGCAAGGGTATCTTCTTCACGACACCGCCTTCATCGCCCGCCTAGATCTTGGCATCGCTTTCCATAAGTTCTCGTTGTCTCATAAAGCCGAGATTTCAGGAGTGTTCCTTGTTGTTTTTTATATCATAGCTCACTGTTTAAAACTCTCAAGCCATAAAGGTCCTAGACTGCTCATGCACTATTATCTCGAGTCTATGCTGCTTTCAAGGCATTGTCTCTATCTCAAGACTATTCTCCACTTTCAGGCCTTTCTCTATTTCGTCTTCCACTCTTCATCCCTTTCTTCAACAAGATCCCTCTAAATTCTTGGTCCTTCTTTGAGCTCCGTGATCAAAATATTCCATCCCCGAAATAAGCTACGCCTTTAACCTGACATTCATTTCTTTCAATTCATGCTGCATAGACACCAGCAATTCCATCAATTCTGTATGATTGCAGTTATGTCTGGAACTTTCAGCTTGTTCCTAATGAGTTTATCTTAGCTCTGGGGATGCATTCCAACATTGGCTTTGTCTTCTCTGAGCTTCTGGTTGCAATGGAATTTGGCTTTCCCACCGTTTCGCCTGCCACCCTTCATTCCCCCCTTTCTTCTATTTCTTTTCCTCGCTCTTCCCTTTATTCTTTCGTCCTTTTAGTTATACTCTAAGGCCGAGGAGGCTCGTGGTTTCCCGCTCCCCATCACTCTTCACAACTCTCGGACGTAGTCCGGTTATTTTGTACCGGGTGTGGAATCACCCCTACATTTGTTTCAGTAACTCCAAGATAGACTTTCAATAATTTTTCCCACATTTATCTTGTAACCCTTCAAAGAATGCGTGCAGGAGGATCATTTCCTCTCTTCCTCACCGTGCTTAGACGCAAGGCATATGACAAATTGAAAGTAGAACCATACTGCTTCTTCTGGCCAGTCTCCTCCGCAATGGATTTAAAAGGGGTTTTCCTCATTCCTTTCATTTTCCTTTTCCAAATTCGTGAGGAGGTCTACTATTTATCAGTGTTCGGGTTCTTTTGAAATAAGCTTCGAACTTAGAACCATCCTTTTGTACCCTCAGATTAAACAATATGTTTATCTCTTCTATGTTGAACTCTACCCACTGTCCTCTGATATATACTTTTTTTCCTTCTTTCTCTACCATATTTACAAAGAATTCTTTCACCAAAGAAGCATAACCAGGTTCCTTGTGTTCACCCAGTGACTGCCATCCTCTCTTTCCAAAGATTTCAAGAAAAGGAGAGATGGCCTGCTTAACCCCTTCTCAAGAATGAAGCCTCGTCTTCAAACTTCCTTCCATTAAAGTTGCTGCTTTTTCGGAAATAAAGTTCCTTTCTCTTTCTTTCATCTGTTCTGCTTTGGCTTCACCAACTCCTTTTTTTCTTTTCGATCTCTTCTCCCTTCTCATTGCCATTTCATCTCCTTGTCCTCAACTTGCACAACTGCTGCTTGAGAACCTTGTTCATTTGGTTTTTCCAAACAAGATACTTTCCATGATTTCCGAGGTTTGAAATAGGTGGTAGAATCGACATGGTAAGGTCGTGACTGGAAGTTCTAGTGGGGTTTTAGAATGAGAACGTGGGAAATACGAGTGAGAAGTTGAGAAGGTTGGAGAGTTTATGAGAAAGGAGGCTCTTCAATTTTCAAAAATTTCTATTTATAATCCAACCCGGTTGATCTCGCTTTACATTTAATGCGTCGCGACAACATTGCCTCAGTGGTTTGTTTTATCATTAATGCTCATTGCGACAAACAAAAATAGCCGTCGCGACACAATGTAAATTTTTTGTAGGACAGAGCACTAATCGTCGCGACATAGAAAATATGTCGCGACATTTCGAGTGTTCTTTTTTGAATTTATGTCGCGGATATCAGAGAATCGTGTCAGCGTACATAAACTTCCCTTTCAATTTACTTCCTAATTCAAGTGTGTCACGACACATAAAAAGTATGTTGCGACATTAATAGAAGTTTTCTGAATTTTCATCTTTCTCTTTCTTCTTTCATAAAACATTCAAAACAACCTACATCCACTCATACTCATTTGAACATACGTATGAACACTTATTCAAATCATCAAAATTCTTCAATTCAAGTATGAAAATTCAATATGCCTTTCCTTGATTTTCAGAATATATTTTCATTCAAACATGCTAACATTCCCCCAAACTTCAGATATGCATTGTCACATCGCTGTGTTTAGGGAATTAGAATTACCCTCTTGTGGTCATTTTCACATATTTTCTTTTTTGAAATAGGTGCTTTTAATATGACCTTCTCTAATTTTTGTTTCATCATTCCGCAAATCAACAAAACTAACATAAAACTACTAATGCATTAAACTAAAACATCAACTACATAAAATTCTATATCGAATCAATTAAACTATTTAAAACTTCTAAAATTAAAAACTCCCGCTCAATAGCCTCCCAAGAAGTCAGCCTTCGCTTAATGTCCTTAGCTGGACTCAAGCTGCAAGAATGTCTTTAGTTCCATTAATTCTCTTTGTTTGCTCCTCTAGTATGAGCTATTCTTCATTAAACCAGTTTCTAGGCATGCTTTGTCTTACGTCTTCTTGTTTTCTTGCAATTCATCATTTCCCCTCAATGTAGTTGGTGTGAGACCTTTTGGATTGATCTCAAACTACTAGGAAATGCATTTCCTGATCGCTTTGCAATGATATCGTTTAACTCGCCATACTTGGCTCCAAGTTTCCTTACTGCGGGCATTGGTATTTGGTTTAAAACACACCAGGCTCGCTTTGGAAATTTTCAAGGTCAGCAAATCTCTTTTCATGCAGATTTAAAATCTTTTTGTTTTATGACATGAAATGAAGCATTTGATCTTCAAAGGATTGAGTTCTTTTTTTACCCTTATAATCTCCTCTACTATCCTTTGTCAGTTGCTGTTCTTGTTCAAGCAAGTATAAGTCACACATCGCACCTGTGTCAGAGTTCCTCTCCACCCAAAAAAAAAATTCTTCTTTTTCAGCCGTGCTCCTCCACCATATGAAAATTTTCATGGTTCCTCAAGGCAGTAATGGTGTTTGCAAGCTCTGGGGTTAGGCTCAAGTGATAAACTTCTTGCTCATTCATATACTCGGGTCTCCTCAACTCGTAGGCTCTCTCATCAACTAGCCCTTCAACACTTCTTCTTATTCTTTCTTCCACTACTCCCACTTCATGTGCAGTGTGCATTCTTCTTTCATTGCTTCCCAGTTTGTTCAATAATGCTTCCAGCTTTATTTCTATGGCTGTCATTCTATCAAGCCCAATAAGACCATTTCCTTTCAACTTGCTGCTGCTCCCTGGAGCTTTAGATGGAGCCTTGTAGTTTCATTTAGCAAGGTCTTCACTAGTCTCTCGCCTCCTCTCGCAGACTCCCTTCTTTAAAAGCTCTATGTGAAGAATGCATCATTTATACCTCGAGGCATAATCTAGCATGATATAAAAATATCCATCCGAGTGGCTCGACCATTCTGCATGCATAGGACATCTTATCAGTAATCTTTTGAATCTCTCCCATGCAACATAGAGACTCTCATCTTCTCCTTGCTTAAAGACAATTATTTATCCTATTCTCTTAGTAGTGAGAGCTGGAGGGAAAAATCTACTCATGTATGCCTCCACCAGTTCTTCCCAAGTGTTCACTGATCCCACTGGCAGTGAGTCAAACCATGTTGCTACCACGTCTCTCAATGAAAATGGGAAGAGTTGAAGCTTGATTACATCTGGTCTCACCCCATTTAGCTTGACTGTGTTTGCCATCCTCATGAATCTCCCTATGCCTAATGGGATCTTTAGGCGGTGGCTCGTGGAACCGATGCCGCACTATAGTAATCAAAGCTGGCTTCAACTCAAAATCGTTGTCAATGGGAGGCTGTCTCACAACCGAAAATTCTCTGATAAAAAGTCTCCAAAATTCCTCCATAGTGTTAGGCCTTTGAGGTCTCTCTACTATTACTTCTTCTTCTTCTTCTAGAATAGCCTGCAATCTTTATCTCTGATTTGCCATATTTTTGGATTCTGCATTGGTGATTCTTCTCAAATTCTACAGGGTTCTCTCAATTTCAGTATCTAGAGGCAGCAGATCTGCTTATGGTCTTCTATGCATTAAATTCTTCTTGAAAGTAGAAACAGACCGAGATCAAATGGAGTTAGTGATATCAAATATTATATTTCGCTGTTCCCAAAATATCGCTGGTTTATTCAAATGCATCAGTTGCTAAAATTGCTTTTGTTGCTTTTTCTCGAAATTTGCAAACAAAGAAAAATGTCCAAATTAGCCTTTCTTTCTTTTGTAAGAATATTGATTTTTAAATTCCTTTGATCCCCGGCAACGACGCCAAAAACTTGTTGACCAATTTTTGTATATAGATCAGATTTTTGCTACTGTTACCAAAGGACTATTACCTAATCCCTAGTAAAGGAACTAAAAACTTGTTGACCAAAATAGAACTTGTAATCCTCATAATAAAAATGGTTTTGTCAATGATTTTATTAAAAAGTTAGTTTGGTCATACTACTGCAAGTGCACAGGTCGTACAAGTAATAAAAGTGGACCTATAAGTCCGGAGATCGTTCTCATAGAGATTAAAGAGAATTCAAAGTTCAACTATCCCAACTACTCAAGTTCCACACTATTTGAACTTCCATTTCATAAGATTTTCAGCCTAACTAAGAATTTCACTATCTAAATTTATAATCAGAATAAAGAAAGAAAAATAAAAATCCTGTATCTAAACCTGATCAAACCAGACATTGTTGGAAGTAGACACTAGAATTTCACCGTGAAATTACTATCAACCCTCGTAACACACCCAATTCTATTCTATCATGAATTGGAATTTGAATTTGTCAAGAGGCAAGGTAGTATAGTTTGGATTTCTCCCTTAACCATACATTTTACTGATTAGAGATTCAAGTTCATTTCTGAAACACGTGTCTAACCAACTACTTGTAATTAAATTTTCTCTATAAGATCTAGGTATTTTTCTTTTCCAATACTTCATACCCATTTCCTTATAATCATGCATTTCTCGCTTCCCAAGACAAAGGCCACTGGCTGTATTTCTACAAGACGAATGATGTCTCATCCTTGAGATCTTAAGAGTTCCTCTTTCCTCGACAGATCTTAAGTTAACATGTGATCCATCATTCCTTAAGACCAAGGAGAAATCTCTAATCGATTAAATTGATAAATCCCTCAACTAATTCTCAAACCATGAGTAAATTGATGATTTACCTAAGTAATCTTTTAGAACTCATTAGTTCTTCAATATTAGTCTAGAATACCCCTAAGTAATGCATCCACGCTTTCATAAATCTCAAACTTCAGGTCACCTCTAGGGCCTCCCGAAATCACGTGTGAGCCGCATAATGTTCTTAATCGGGTATAAGTTACTAATGTTGTAAACAATTCACTTCATGAACAACACCATTCAAATAAACTCAAAATTCTCTCAATTCAAGAAATCTCTTCTTGACCAGGCAGAAAGACCATAACTAACATCGCATCTTCATAAGCAGTTTTATTTCTAAACCTAATCACAATGAACACCGGGAATACTTATCGTGAAATTTTAAAGCAAATCAGAATCAATCGAAAGAAATAACCAACTTTCATCTAAATCGGAATTGATCTTCAACAATTTAGCTCAACTTAGAAACTTCTAAACAATTCACCGTTTCAAGTTCAATAAACAAATTGAAATCCTACGCTAAATCTAATCTACGAAGAAAAGAAAAAGAAAAGAAAAGAAAAATATAATACAAAAGAGTCCTCGCCTCCTGCATGTTCGACATTTTTCCGCCGACCGACCGCCGTTTCTTAATTGTTTCATTTATAGAGTTTTGTGGCTCAATTCTAAATTCGAGGTCGCTCAGAGATCCCCAAAATTCTCGGGGCTCAGATTGCATTCTCGTCGCGACCAAAGTGTTGTCATGGCTGCAGTTTTAATTCTTATCAGCAGGTCTCACAAGAAGATGCAGTATGCTGCTCTATCCCCTTATATGTCGCGACAATCTTATGTGTGATTACTAGAACAATTATGTTGCGACATTAATAATCAGAAACGTGGACATTGTTTATGTGCACTTCTTCCAAATCATGTAGCTGTAATTCGGGGCTTTTTATCTCACTGACAAGATTTATGTCGTCTCAAGGTAATAATGTTTCTTTCAGATTGTCAAGATTTCGTCGTGACTAGGAAAGTCTTGTCGCGACTTTTTGTATTCGACCCATTTTGTTGTGTCACGACAGAACTTTTCTTCCTCAGGTAACCTTTACGCGACATAGAAAGTCCACTCGCACCTTAAGATCTCTCGCTTAGTTTATCATTCTCGTGTCGCGACCTTAAGACTTCCTATCACGCATATCAAAACATCTTTCAGTTGCAGGTGCCCAACATCGATTCTTTGGCTGTGACCCCGCCGCTTCACTAATCACATCTTCTCGTCGCGACTCCTCGCGATCTATCACGACCTGAGTGTCTTTTTCCTTCAGTGTCGCGACATACATCTCCTTGTCTTGACAAAAACTTCTTCTTCCTGTGTTGTGACATACATTACCTTGTCGTGACATAATTCTTTCTTTGAAGATCTTTTTCTATCCCAATAGCTTTTTCATGTTGCAATAATCAATGTCACTACAGAGAGGATTTTATCGCGATGTAGATTCGGTCTTATGTCACAACCTCAACAAAAATCTCATACAAACATAAACTCTCTCCGTCTTACCCGGGATTCATTACATTCTTCCATCAGTTCTGTCGCGAAGCCGTCTTTGTCGCGACAGCTCTTCTTCTATATTCAGTCCCTCAGGTCGCGACATAGAGATATCATTACGACAGATTTCCTAATGATTTGGCTAGGCATCTGTCACACTCTGCATCACCGCACTTCTCTTTTTCTTCTTCGCTGGAATTTTTCTCTACTAATTAAACCGCAAACACAAAGTCAGAATAATCCATAATTTGGCATTAAAACATATTTGAATATACTAAAAATAAGCCATAAAAATGGATTAAAAATAGATGAGTTTAAGACTCATCACCCATATTGCACCCTAAACACTGTCTTAGGTATATCAACCTCCCTAAGTCTCAACTGATGGTATCCGGTGCGAAGATCTATCTTGGAGTAGACTCGCATCCCTCTAAGCTGATCAAACAAGTTATCAATCCTTGACAATGAATATCGATTCTTGATCGTAACCCTATTCAACTGTCGGCAATCAATGCACAGTTAAAGGGTCTTGTCCTTTTCGCAAATGCACCTGAGCGCCCACGGTGAAGTGCTCCTACCTATCAGCCCTCAGCCCAACAATCCCTGAGTCGAACTGGAAGTTCCTACAATTAACCTATGCTTAACCCTAAGGAGGAGTCATAGAAATGGGCGACGTACCAGGTGTAACTCAATGACAAAGTCCACATTCCTGTGTTGAGGTAATCTTGGAAGCTCGTCCGGAAAGAAATCCTCATACTCGTAAACCACTCGAGGTAGACTCAAATCTCGTCTCCCTTCATCCTCTAGGGTAAGGCTTGCTAGCCAACCCATAAACTATCCACTCCATTTGGAGTCATCCACTGTCTGGGGTAAAGCATCATGCTTCTCCCCTTGAAAAGTCACAAGGATACCAAGGCTCTGTGTAAAGAATTTACCATCACAATTAATGATGACTCCTAAAGCAGGTCAACCAATCCATGCTTAGAATGAAATCAAAATCCAATATGTCCATCACCCAAAGGTCCACTATGAGCAGAATATATGAGATCTCTAACTCACAATCTCGACATATCTGATCAATCCTCACCCTAGTCCCTAGGAGAGAACTTACGTATGACGTCTCATCTAAAGTCTCCACCTCTAAACCCAAAACATCCACACTAGATGTAAATGACAAAAAATGTGGGATGCACTGTAATCAAAACAACATCTTCGTTTACAGTAGATAACATAAACATACCCTGTGGTGTGATGGCGTAAATACGCCCCTGGTCCCTGTCTCGCCGTGAGCCTCATTCCTCGACCGACCTCGACCGACCCATACCCCAGCCTCTTTCTGCCCGCTAGAGCGCATGGTGCCTGTGGTAGCACCTTAGACTAATATCGGGTCCCTCTAGCCGCATCAGCGAGAAGGAATGAACCGTGTCCGTCGTCCTGATCGATGACCTGGACCGCGCCGTCCCATACTCCGGATTCAAATTCTATGGACAATCCAGTCTCATGTGCCTAGGGTGATGGCAATGATAACATGTCATCTCGCCTCCCGCCCCGTTGGGAGCCCCGACTTCTCGCCCTACACCGCCCGTCCCTTTCAAATCTCAGGGAATGTGGTCTTCCCGCTTCCTTCCCGAATTAGAAGAAGATTGATTCTCCTTCTTCTTAGTACTAGCACTCATACCCCGAATGCTCTGTGTGTCATTTACTCCTCTTCCAATGGCCAAGTTTATCCTCACCATCGAGTCCTCTCCTCCCATGTATGTCGTAGGATGATGTGTTTGAAACCCCTGGAGGTTACTCGTCCCTCTTTGGCCCATCGTTGCACTAGTCGGTGTAATGGTAGTAGCCACCACGCTCGCCTGTGCTATGATGGCTAACGTGATCACTCGATCCTTCCGACTAATCGTAGTCAATGACTCGCCATCGTCTAGTCTCCTCCTCCTCGAGGGTCAAGGATCATGCGGCCTCAAACCTCGGGAGGTTACTCGACCCCTTTGATTCCTAATCGCACCAGCTTCAGGTAAATCACAAGGCAACAACACCCCGCCGCATAAAGGTGCAAGGCCGCAAAGAACAACACCTCTCTATGAAGGTCCGTTAGTCTGTAAAGCCTGGTCGTGGGCTGCTACTCCGCCCACCACCCCGACGCCCCCCTTCCCCTACTGGTACCATCTACATGCGCTCTATAGTAACAGTTCTCATTTCTATCTCGCCACTCAGTGCAATATTGCCACCACTAATAGACTTTTAACATCATGAACTACACCGTTTCATCCTTTTCCTTAAGCAGGCAATAGCAACCACTAATACAAATTAGTTCCCAAACTATCATGTCTTCATTTTGCTTTCTCGAACCCTAAGTTATGTTTTCTAAATTCTGTTCCATATACAACAAATCACACAAAGATGTTAAGTACAAACACGTAACACACAACAATGCATGATCTGCACTCCATGTCCATCACCCCCTGGGTGACTGTGTACTCAGACTCTTGATACCTAGCCGAGACGAGCTAGTATCGTGACCATACTTCAGGATACCCACATTCGAGCTCTCTAGTGGAATCGCTTACCTGTGATCCATACTAGTCAGAATCGCCCCAAATCCGGGGGTCTCATTGACAACCTCGTCAACCCATGGAATTCTGCGGATTTGGTGACCATACCACACTCACAGTCCAATTTATCAGATCCATATTTGTCGTGGTAATCAGAGCCTTCTTGCTCAAAGGAGCTCTACCCAACATACAACCTGTATAACAGTATAATTATAACCCATCCAGGGTCTCAACAGAAGTAGTATTGACCCCACAAGGTCTATATGTCCATATCCCCAATATATAAATCTCTTTATGGGACCCCATTCATTCACATTTAAATCTAAAATATGAAAATAAACGCGCTTAATTACAAATTTGTAAGAGTCCGATCATGACCCTCTTTAACATAATTACATACCCGACTATTTAGACACAATCCCAAAAGAATTTAGAAGCTTACAATTCTTTTATACAAAATATTTTTACAAAAATGTTACTTCTGTAATATCGCCACACATCGGCCTTCATAATCACTTGGCCTCGCTGAGCTGCCGTCTTCCCGCACACCCTGCACTGAAAGTGAGTCCCACAAACGAGGTGAGTAATGCCTGCAGAAATTCTCCTACAAGGCTACTCCCACCTAAATGCACATGCAATGACAAACATGAAACGTCCAATCATATTTTTATATAAATAACGTTAATCCGAGGCGGAATATTACGTGTCACGCACTTGCATGGTGACTCTCATGCCCACAACCCTAGTCCTGACTGACTCCTCCACACTTGCAATGCTAAGTGTGAAAACCAATAATTGGTGTTTCACCCCTATGACTCAACCCATTGGAATACCCTCCAATGTTTATTCAATTTTACCAAATCTCGTGTGTTTATTTGAGTTGTGAATTTCCGGGGTCTCACCGTAGTCTTTGCACGCCTTTTGACACTTTCGCGAACTTTCATCGCCTGATACATTGCCTTACCGCAATAAAATTCAGGCCTTTCACCTCGAGGGATCCGCCATCTTCGCTTCACCCAAACACAAAATTTATTATTATAATTTTTATGCACCCGTGAGTTCAATTCTTGACGTTGTCCCACTGAAGCTTCACTAAGACATTCACCAAGAATGGTGAATAACCAATGCCATGCACCCACACCCGACTCGACGCGATGTGACTGTGCATATGAAATGCAATCATGCAATTTCATGCTATGCCATGCTACATGCAACATTTATAAATTCCGAATAATTATATTTCCTACATATAATTTTCATTCATCACAATTTCCATGTTAATACATCACGCAAGCACATATTAACATGATTTTTACACACAACCGCATATTATTTATTTCTCAAACAATACACACAAAATGGCCTAAATCTCGGACTCATATAAAATAGGGCACCTCTTGGTCTCTTCATGACCATGAACCATTTTATTTTTATTTCATTCATCAACAAATTACAGTGATACCAAAACATAAAACAAAACCCGAAGACATCAGTCCCGGGATCAAAACCAAACCTCAACACAAATCGACTACCCGAAAAATAGTTCCAAAATCATGTCCGACTGCCCGGAAAATGGCCTCTGAAATTCAGCTCGGATCAGACAAAATCACCAAAAAAAATTCAGCTTCTGATTATTTGAAAACAGTCCCAAAAATTCCTAAAAATTCATACACTCAGTCCCAAGATTGACCGAATTTACTGCCTCTCACGCTCAAAGAAAACCCAAGCCATTAAATGACCTTAGGCTGTAGAAATATTCAAAAGAAGAAAATTCCCTACCCTAGCTCTGAAGAACTCCAAGAGTTTGGTACCCACGCATAGTTCTCAATGCGTGGACTGACTTTGCCTTTTGCTATAACGAAAACTTACGGTTCAATTTCCATAAATCTTAGAGAGAAGCAAAAAAACTCATTTTCCCTTCTTTTTTTTCTCCCTCTCTCCTCCCTCATGCTCTTTACTATCCGTCTCCTCATTTTCTTTTCTTTTGACTTTTCTTTTTTTCTTTTTATCATTTTCTTTCATTTTTATTTTTTTATTTTTATTTTTTGATACATGGCTCACATTACGCCATATGTCCATCTCGCATTCGAGTCCGTTTCTGTCCTAAAACAATTTATTTATTTTCATTTCAATTTATTTTAAATGAACTTAGATTAAACCATTTCCCTACTTCCAAAATTTTCATAAAAATCTCGTCTCTGGAGTCACTAACGACTTATCACCCAGAAAATCATAAAACTATTTCGACTGTCTCAGAATTCGATGAAACTTTTCTGGGTCACTGGATTCGCGAGATAAATCCAACGGCATAGTCCGTTTCGTCATCCGAGATCTAGAGAATTTTCTAGATTTTCCTGAACGATTCTGACAATTATGTGCTTTTTCCTGAAAATGACTAATTTTCCCTGGTTTTACATTGTTGGCCTTTCTTTTATGTGCTTTTGCTTTGCCAAACTTTAGGATAAATTTAATCTTTCAATTTTTTCCAGCTCCACCTTTTTACCTCATGGATCCGTAATTAGTATGATGCCAAAAATAGCTTAGAGAGGGGTCCAGGGTTTTATATTTGAGGTGTCAACATTATAATAGACTAATACTATATAAGAAAAGAAAATTACATAATTCATAAGTTATTATATTTGTCATTTGACATGCCATAAAAATTCAAAATCATATCCTATTGCAATGAAAAATATTAAAATGACTTCCGATATATTGACAGTTATTGGGATTTAAGGTTACAGTTAATAATTTTTTTTAAATAAAAAAATAGACCTATAAAGACTTTTTTTTTTTTTTGTCAATGACACCCCATTGTAAGTAATAGATCCGCCCTGACCCTTTTGGTGGGATGATTTTTATCATCTTTGTTTGGGTATTTTAGACTTATAATGCCACTTTTAAGGGCATGAATAAGATAGAATTAAACTCGTATTTATTAGTTTATTATATATTTTTTAGTTTTTATGTGAAAGATACGATATCCAAGAACAAGTTTTATAACTTTCACAAATATTAAATAGCTTAGTTACAATATATGCATCATCCTATACAATGAATGCAACAAAATTTAAGTCATAAAAGAGTATAAGTTGTATAGAATCATATTCCCATTTGCAAGATGAATGTCAATTAAATGTTGTCTAAAATTTTCAATTTTTTATCTCAACTTTTTTTTGTTCACAACTAGTCATAATGTTGAATCAGTAAAAATTGGATATAAGTGACATTCCACATCATATAAAGATAATAAAATTACTTAAATAATTTTTAATGAGGTGAACTAATAATTTTATCCTTATATATCTTGTTATGTTTTTACTATTAGTTATCGTTAAAAGAAATTGATTAATAAAAAAATGAGATAAAAATTTAAAAAAAAAATTCGCCCCTTGAAATTTGTTTCAATTGGTAAAAGGGTGAGACGAGTTTATAGAAAATCTCCATGTGTTTGAGTCTTTATAAGAATGAAATACTACAACGATATAATGCAAAATGAATAGATGTAAATTTTTTTTTTTTTAAACTTAATGTTTAAAAGAAAATTAAATTATCTTCTATTGTTTTAAATTATTTTTGAAGCGTTATGTGAATAAAAATAATAATAATATATAAATAATAAAAAATAAAATATTAGATGTTAAATTTTTTTTTTTAAATGTTTTTAAAATAATAATAAGACATCGATCACTATAAGTAGAATTATCGCCCAAGATACGACCATTACAAAACTTTGGCTCCAAATACCATTTACTTGAGTATTTGGACACCAATAAAATCACCAATTTGTTTTCCGACAAGCCAATTGGAATATCATACACCAACATCCAAAAAAGAGTGGGAAATATAGGTTATCTTTTATCATGAATAGTTGCCACAGATGAAAAAATCCAATAATGGATCCGCTAAAAGACAACCATTATATTAAAATGGAAATGGGTAAATGTGAACAAAAAAAACCCCTTAGTGATTTACCAAATATTCCATTTATACTTCAAACTTTTTTTTGCTTATTAACAGCCAACGTTTACTCCAGTAGCTCCCGTAGCTCACCTAAGACTCCGTTGTCACAGAACCATTACAAGGATATTAAATAAGACAAAGGATGAATAAATAATGTATGAATGGTAAACTGGTAGTTAAACGGGAAGCACCCCCACCATTACATGGACACATTATTTTCTACATGGAGCTGAAGGGATACCAAGCAATTGGAAATTATTTTCTAAAATGGATGCATTAATTCCCATTTTCAAACACACACAACAAAACCCCTAGGCCCCCATCATCAGTTGGAAATCATTATTTTATACATAGAACTTGCATTAATTCCCCCCTCCGCTACAGAAACTCAATGGTGGAGCCAGAATATATAGTCAGAAAGGACATAAAAATTTTCAGGGGGTCCATGGTAGTTTAATGATAAGGTAACTTTCTTGTAACCATGTAGTCTAGTGTTCAAACCCTATTATCTACTTATTTTTTTACAAAATTTCAATGAGGGCAAATGACATTACATGGAAAGCCTTAATGGGGGGATATGACATTACATGAAAATATATTCAGGGAAATGGTAGTTCAATTGTTTTTTTCAAATCCTATTCATGGTAAGCTTATCTGGCTCCGCCAGAGCACACAGCCAAACACACACCATTACATGGAAAAGGGAACACACACAAATGAAAAAACCCCCCACTGATGGACATTAATTTCTACTCAGAGCTCTCCCCATCATGACATGGACACATTATTTTCTACATGAAGCTCAAGGGATAATGAGCTCATGGATGCGTTATTTTCAAACACACAAAACCCCCCACCATTACAACGACATGGAGCTATTCATTAATATCGCCATTTTCAAACATCCACAACTCACCACCCTCCCCTTTATACATGCATGGAGCTCTATATCGCGTTATAGTAGAACTCCTTCTCCGCTGCCGGCTCTCTTAATTTCCAGAAAGTAGAACTATCATAGAGGTTAACTTCCAGCTCGCGTTGCAGTTCTACTTGCTGATTTCCGGTGTGGCTCGTCTTATATATATTTCTGTCCAATAAGTAGAACTATTAATCAATTACTATAGGATAACTTCCGATGCCAGCTCGTGTTATAGTTAATAGTTCTATCCTAGATATATATTAGCACTACACTAGAGGCTAACTTCATAGTTCATACTTCTGTCCAGAAAGTATAGCTAGAGGCTAACATCCGGCTCAGGCTCTCATTACAATATTTTTGTCCAGAGGTACGTAATTGTCAGCTCCGGCTCCCGTCATAGTTCTATATATCCAGAAAGTAGAACTAGAGGTTAACTTCTAGGCCACCAAGAGATCGATCTCCATGGTGCGGTTGAATCTCGGGGTAAGGTTTAATAAACAACATAATGTATTATTCGATCTATTTAACAACATATATAATGCATGTGTTCAAATTCTACTCTACTCATGATCGATGCTTCTTTTGATCTACAGGAATCGATGTAAAAGAAGAAGCAGAAGAGAGAAGCAAGGGTTGACTCCCAGGTAAGGTTTTACATGATAATGTGACCATCATGAGTATTTTTAGTAATAATTTTTGAGGATTTTCTTGTTTTTCGGTATTATTCTTTTTTCTTTTTTCTTTTTCTAGTGTTTTGGAGTTTTTATGGTGTTATTCCAATATCTGTTATTTGAACCCATGCCCGGTAGTTATTCTTGGGCCTTCATTTCTAGCTTTGACTAGAAACCTAAAATGATTACAAAACTTGATCATATAATTATCAAACAGAAGTATCTGTTTCGCATTAAGAATTTGTTAATTTTAACACTTATTATTATCATTAAATGTGATCAGGAATCTTTTTTTTTTGTCACATACGAACTTCCCCAATCATTGTCAGGTTTATATATTTTACATTACAACACTAGGTGTGCTCATGCAAGTGGTGTTCCAAGGAAACAACGATGTTTCTCCAATGTTTGAGAAATATAAGGTTATTATATCAATTTTTATAGTTGTTATAACCATCCAAGTTGGAGAAGTTATGGTGAAAGTTTTCGGATATGGATTGGGATTAGTGGGGTCATTAGTCTCTTTTTTGGTTTCCTTGCCCCTATCTTGTTAGTATTGATTTTACTTCCAATATTTGGATGGGTGCTTCTTGGTTTTTGCGTCTTACTCTTAGCAAAGGTTTCATGGGAATACAAGCAATAGTGTCACCACTTCTTTGGCCAACTACTTGTTCGAGCATTACACACATTTGACAGACTCATGAATCATATTTCCACACCACAAGAGCTTCCAGTTTAGAGACTAGCTTAGGGACTTCACTTTATATATATATATATATATATATATATATATATATATATATATATATATATATATATATATATATATTATGTTTGTTTGTTTGTTTGTTTGGGTATTACACACTTGTAATGTTGCTTTTCAAGTTGATCCAATTAAAAGCGATCCACTAGGATTCGGATAATATGGATTTTATTGTATTTGATATAGTGCAAACACTTAAAATGCCATTTTTATTTTGTTGTTATAGTCTTGAATCATATGTTACTTTAGTTCTGATTTTGCATCCAATCATCCATAAAAAAATCACAGAGAAAACAATAGGATTCCCTATGAAAGAACGTGTTCATTTGGGAGACTAATAACCGTAAGATTTATATTATCTTCTATTATGGATAAATCAAGTACGTTTCCACTTTAGATTATAAAACTTGATAATTTGAAATGATTTTGGATTTATTAGTGATGGTTTCATTGAGGGATTTATATATTTTCCTATAGATCTTAATTTGTTGTACTTCAAATTAATCTCTATCCTTTAACTTTTGCCCCTTGGATCATCGGTCCTATTTAGACACTACAAGAAAAAAAGGTTATAGCAACATAATTTTAGTTGGGATCGATAAAATTCCTAACTAAAAAAAAAAATAAAGTCTTGGTTATTAAAACTGCAGTGAAAAAATACCATTTAGTCAGTCGTGTAACACATTAAACCGCTGCCATATAGAGTCTCAATAGACACAATATTTTTATTCCCGCTTCCATAGACCTCCAATACACATATTCATCTTAGAACCGCAACCATAGATGACAGAACCCCGTTTTTTCCCTTTCTCTCAAAATTGATTCGCTCTTCTAGTTCTAATCTCTCCCACACGCTCTCTTCCCTAACTTTCTAATTCCACTCTCTTAGTCTTCATTTGCTCTTCCTCGTTACAAAGCTTTGAAAGTTTCATTGAACCCAAATTTATGTTGTGTTTATTCGCTTCGCATCTTTGGAGAGAGAAATGGAGGTCATTAACAGACAGAGGGTTTTGCATTTAGAGATCTCTTGATCCTCTATTTTTCCATCTTGTTAAATATCTGCCACCAACACCCTATCATTGATAGAGATAGAAGAGATAGAGGGAGAAATAGGTGTAGGAGTAGGCGTGGATGTGCTCAGTGAGAGAGTAGTGATGATGAGAGAGTCAATGCAAAAGGGTCAAACCATCAACGACATCATCGTCTCCATTCTCGCCTCCTTCAACCATCGTCTCTCTGCCCTCGAAACTGCCATGGGCCCCACTTAGGTAGGTCTCTTTCACTCACCCCCTCAATTTCTCTTTATTAACCTATCCCTAATCTATGAATCTAAATCCCTAATTTTATCCCTAATTTCTCTTTCATGAAACCGCAACTGATTTGTGGTGCATAAATTCTTCTTCCTCGTGAAACCCTATATAGTTTTCTCCCCAATTTATGTCAAGGAAACCTTAACAGATTTGGTTTTGCTACCACATTTGAGAAATATGGAATATCAAAACTAGGCTTCTTGATGATTGATTTTATTTGGACCATGTTTTGACTTGCTTGGATGGATTTTGGTAGTTCTTTGCAAATGTCTTGATTAATTCTTTTATATGTTCCCAACTTCTAACACTCTTTGAACTAATGCTCGAGAACGAGCAAAAAATGAGTCATGAGAGAGAGAGAATATTATTAGTTGAAGATCGGAGGTGAATGAATTCACTTCGCCATGCTATTAGCGAAATTAAGATGGAAAATATGGGATTAAAAGAAAAAAAGGGAAAATATGAAAGATGTGCATGCGAATGAGTGCTACGCTGCAAATTACTGTGAACTAACTCCGATTACTTCATTTCATATGGGGAAAAAAGAAAGTTAATTAATGGGAGAGGAAGAGCATCTCATCTGCCTTCATTCTTTCATGTCGAGTGCCTTTTCATAATATCAAGTGATTGCATACGACACAAGTTGGAGAAAATTCCAGCCTACTTGGTGACGCTGCAAGTTGGTGGGGTCCGACGCTTTTACCGCCACTTTCATAGGTGTTTATTGAGTCAAAAAGGCTGTAGGGTTATATACTTTTCAAGTTGGAGAAAATCTTCACTTGGATGTCCTTGTTTCTTACTTTTTAAACTAAGTTCTAAACAATTAGTGGTGTTAAAATGGAGGCTAAATCATTTAATGTGATCAAGTTCAACGCCAGGGGATTCAATTTTCTAAATGGGGAGCTGAAAGTTGAGGCCTCTTTCAAGATTGCTTCCAAAACGATTAAAAGCTCTACTATTTTCTGTTTTTATTTCCAGAATTATGAGCTTCCATTTTTGAATTGACTATTTTTGTTTTTGGTATTCTACAGATGGTTTGACATCATTTATGAGAGCTCCAGGTGATTCATAAACTATTTTACGTGAACTTGACTCAAGGAAAATATATATTGTTGGTGGCTTAGTTGATAGAAACTCGTGGAAAAGGATAACAATTATTTTCCTTTAACATTTTAGAGGTGAAATTTTTGCAAAATTCAATTATTTTTCCCTCAACGCTCTTTATTTTCCCTTGGTATGTTTGTGTTATTTTTAAGTTCTCTTTGGGTTTTTTTTTTTTTTTTTGCTTTTTTAATTTCTCTTATGTTTTTCCTTTAACATTTTTCCACCTTTGATTTTCTTCTTCTTGCTTTTATCTCAATTTGGGTTTAAAGTAGGTAAGAATAAAAAAAATGATACTTTCACTTGGACTTATTTTGATAAGGAGCTAATACTTTAAAATTTCTACTCTCTTGAACTTATCTCAATCTACTTTTCTATTTCATGTTGAACTTTTTTCATACATAGACCTGAGCTTTAACATATTGATAGGGATATCTTGTAAGCTTCTTCAACTCAATAAGCTTTGATTTATTTTTTATTTTTTATTTTTTTTCTTTGCTTGCAGCTAAACTCTCTTTCCCTTAGAGTTGAGAGGATGTTGTTTCCTTAGCATCTAGTACTTAATTGTTCTTAAGTGTGATGGTATTGGTAAAGCAAGGTAATCAATTAGTTTTGATAATTTTAATGAATAATGAAAGAAAATACTAAGAAAGTTGTGTTAGAATCCACTAGAGATATAGATGTTTGTTTCTAGACTCTGAATTTGATTATTGGTTGAGTTGGGTTTTGAGTTGGGCCAATATTATATTTACTAGATAATCGATAAAAAAAAAAAAATTATATTCACTAGATAAATTCTTAGCATTAAGATGGTACCAATGTCCTTTTTTAATCTTTGGCCTATTTCGAGAGGAAGGTTTTGGAGAAAATACCAGTGAAATTCTCATCCAAGACTTTCTATCTAGTATAACATCAATAACCCTTGTAATTGAGAAAGTTTCAACAAGAAAGCACTAAATGGAGTTCCAAGTCCTAAAGATATAATATGATAAATCAAAAATAACTTTTTCCAAAACCAACACAAGATAGTTTGGAAATGGAGTGAAATAGAATCTGTACAAAAATTCCATCCAAAATATGCCTAACTCATTAGTCACGCCAACCTTGATACCTTCTCAAACTCCCCAACTATCATATCAAACATTGCTTCGCCTTCAGACATTTCCGTAAAATCATGCCTTAAGAATACCAACAAACTACCCCATCTCTATTTTAATCTTTTGTAGAACTTAACTTTCTAACAAAAGAATGCAAGGAACTTTCCCAATTTGCAACCCTCATTTTCCACTAAATCCATATGCGTAAGTTTGCATTGTCTCATTTTTTATTTGATTTGTTTTATCTTATACTAATGGTCCAAGCTATTTTAGTGGCTCTTAGAAGTCATTAGTTCTTGAGGTTTCTATCAGACAATTCTCTTTCTTTCTCTCTCTTAACTGATTGAAAGGCCTAATGGCACTATCAAACAAATTTAAAAAGGACATTTTGTCTCACTAGGGCCACCTATGGGAATCTAAAAATGTTGCCTTCAAATCCTACTCTCTTTACCATTGTCAATGCAAATTATCAATTACAACTTACTGTAGAAGCTTCTGAATCCTTTATCACATGTAAAATTTCCTAGAGATATTCTACCTACAAAGCCATTCAGAAATTTATTGAGCCATCAAGTAGTTCAACTTCAAACTTAAGCACTTGGGCTGGATTTTTAAGATAGGGGATGAGGTTGAAGGAGCTAAACTACTCTTGCTCATATGTGGGCTTCTTCATTCATGATTCATAGTCCAAGTTCTCAGTACACAAAAATTAATCTTTTGTAAGAAATGTGATGCTGCTAGATTTGGCCACAAGCTTAGCTTAAATGAATGGTGAACATCTGATAGCCTTAGGTTTGTCCAAGTCCTTGAGTTTTACCCAATGAAAAAAATTAAAAAATACCACTAACCATTTAGAGACACATGTAGATTCATTGCTGTTTATTATAGCTATAATAATTTATAATTGTTCTGTACCAAAATCTAAACACATAGAGAAAATTTTCATGTTTTTTGAGTCTATGGGAATGTTTAGCTTCTTAAAATAATTGCATCACCGGTATAAGTCGGGTTGTGTTTTTAAAGATTACTTAATATGGTGATTAAGGTTTATAATTAAAGAGATTAACTATATTTTTGTTTATTTTGCTATGTACATTTAAGCATGGGAATTTTAATGTGGTGGAATGTTTGCTCAATGGCGCATTTTTGTGAGAGTCAGAAGAAGCAGTTGATGGAACATGTAAATGAGAATAAATAAGCAAAGGATCTTGGTAAGCTAAATCAGTTGAAAAAGCCTTCTATATTTATGAAATTTGATGTTCTATTGTAAATGGATATGTTGCATGTAAAAGGAGTTCATTATAACGTCTCAGTTACAAACTTGTGATATACATCTAACATGCTCGTGAAGTCAAATGTTTAGGTGTTGTCTCATATATTATGTTTGAATGGTCGAATGATCATTACCCGACACAACAATATCACACATAAATGCCACATGAATTTGTACTGGCCTCGTCGCAGCGAAAAGCGAAAATCGTAAAACTGACGCTTTGAAACCATACTCCTTCAAAGCGGAAGCCAATTTTGCAAACCAACATCGAGGAGCCTTTCGTAGCCCATATAAAGACCTTTTCAAAAGACATACCATTCCTGGTTTATGAGCATACAAACCAAGAGGCATGCACATGTACACCTCTTCTTATAAATCTCCATGCAAGAATACATTATGCACATCCATATGATGAAATTCCCAATTTTTAGCTGCAACTACTACAAGAAAAGTGCGAACTGTAACCATTTTGGCCACAGGTCAAATGTCTCATTGTAGTCAATCCCTTCAACTTGCCTATTTCCAATAATAACCACTCAAGCCTTGTAATGTTCAATAGTTCCATCTGTATTGTATTGGATCTGAAACACTCATTTACATCCTATTGCTTTCTTACCAGGTTGTAATGGCTTCACAATCCACGTTCCATTATCTTCTAAAACCTGTATTTCCTTCTTCATAGCATCTCTCCATCGTTCATCTTTCATACCTTCACCAAAAGATTTAGATTCAATGCTTGTAGTAATAGCCACTAAGAAAGCACAGTGATGCATAGAGAATTTATCACAGTTCATGTATTGTGCAATAGGATAAGGACTACCTAAAGAATGCTAATGACCAAGTGAGTTTGCGAAAGGGCTCATTACTTTTCACATTGTGTAATACATAATCTTGCAACAAAACAAATCCATGTTTGTCCCTATGGCCCCAATTCAACAAAACATTGTGAAATTTGGCTCATTATTTTCGTTTCACCTTTTAATTTACCCATAACTTGTTCCTTTCCTCACATAAACATTGGTGTTGCACAAATAATAGATCATGATAACATAAGGCTCAGAAACAACTTCTCAGTTCCATTTTTTTAAAATAATACAAGATCATCTACTCCATTTGCATTGTTCATTTAGATATTTGGGGCTAATACATGGTTCCTAATTTTTCAAGTGCTAAATGGTTTCTTATTCATTGATAATTGAAATAGAGTAATCCCAAGTTTTATTTTAAAACAAAAATCAGAAGTAAGTAGTTTTTTCCCTAACTTCTATAGAATGATTAAGAACCAATTTGAGGTTTGTATTTAAAGCATCAGATCTAACAATGCAAGGATTATTTCAACTCATCCTGTACCCAAAGTGTCGAGTGTCCTAAAGCTACCTCATTTTATTATATATATATATATATATATATATATATATATATATATATATATATATATATATATATATATATATATAAAGGTTGTACTTAATTATTCTCCCTTCGAATAAGAATTGTCACATTTTCCCATAGGTTCCAAAGGCACCATAAAATGGAAGGAATTGTTGCTCCATCTTCCCACTTATTCACCCTACCTTGAGTCTATCCTTTTTATTTTGAAGTTAAGTTTCTTACATTTTCAGTAGTGGTCAAGGAAGAACATGAGTAAATTTTAGCATCAGTGAACAAGAGAATGATTCATTATGCTTAACCCAACTTGTTAGAACTCCAAAAACAGGCTCCATTAAATATGTTTCAGTTAGAATTCCAAAATAATTAGCCAAAGATTAAACATAAATGAAAGTTAGAATTCCAAAATAGGTAACAAAGGATTGAATACAATTTCTCGACATTACATAAGTTAACGTAAAATACTCACCATTTGCTCCATAATCGCCCAAGGTCAAGTTCTTCTACAAAGTGATTTGTCAGACCGATCAAATTTGACCTAGTGATCAAAGGCTTGTCAACATTAGCTATCAAATTAAGTATGTGAGATGAGTTAAACCACCAAATAGTTGAATCAGTGATAATTAATGGAAGCCATGACGAAGTTGGGCAAATAAAACTATCTAAAAGGATTCCCACCCTTGAATGATGGCAAAAGACCATGATGAATGTTAATAATATCCTTCCTGTAAGTGTTCAAAAAGTTCCCAAATAATACATGCATAATAATTGATGTTAGGGACTACACTGCAGTTGGTGAATCATTATACCAACATTTCATCATAAAAGGGCACCAACATAAATATGAAGCAAACTAAGATATATTTCAAATTAATTATGCACTGACTAGGGGGCTCAAAGGAGAAGACTCCGAAATTCATGGCGGATTTAGTGTTTTGAACTTCAATTATGAAAGAATATAGTACCATAGATTCTTCCCTTTCAATATTAACAAGATAATTGATGTGATTAGAAACTGAGGATATCATCTTATTTACTTGCATGTATCTAGCAAGTATTAGAAAATCGGTGTCCTGAACCAAATCCAAAATTTCCTCTTCCCTTTTATTCTCTTTGGTTGTACACAAATAATGATATGGGATTCCATGCCTTCAAGAAAGCTTAACACGGGTGTTTTGACCTCTATCATGACACGTTGTTACACGTAAACCGTAATTATACTCTCTAAACCGAAATATTAACAACTTTAAAACCAAAGTGCGGTAATCTTCCTCGAAACCCACCTTATCACACATGTTATATCTACTGGAAGCCTTCTATCCTGCCATTCATGCAAAAGATCAACCAAACAATGGTCCTACAACAAGATGATGATCTTTAATAAGCTAAAGATCAAAATAAGACAGAATGATAATCAGCTTTTACTGCTTTGATGCAAGAACATAAATCTTATATTCGGGGCCTTCCAGAGGCACCCGAACAACCGATTTCTTTGCATTGAACATATTTGATAGTTTTAGGAAGTCCTCATCCATTTGGGCTCGTGGGCCACTTCACTGTAGGTCAAAATAAACTCACCGCTACGTGTTAATAATTAGATTCCATTCTATTCCCGCTCAAATCAATGTACTATGTTTTTTCGCTTAAAAGCATAACCAACTCACTGCTTTTGAAAACAAACAGGATGAATTAATCACTAAATTCTAGGAATACCAGAACCATCCTATTCTAGCCGATTCAACTTAATCGTCAGGGTACCGCACACAATCGTAACATAACGTTTAATGTTTCTTATAGAATTGTGCTACCCATTGAGATGGAATTACTCATATATTGCACAGACATAAGCAACTTACCACTGAAAGTGAGGCCATTAAAGAAAGAAAAGAAAAAAACCCTAAATCGCTTAATATTTTTTAAACCATAGAACTAGTCCCCATTATTTCTCCAATTTTGTTCAATGGTCTAATCAATAATATGGATATGTAGTCAAATCCTACTCCCAAATGCAATGAAGCCATTTTTAATTTTTCATAAGAGATCAAAATCACTCAACAAATTCACCAAACTTGTTCTTGTACACTTATAAGAGTGGATCAGAATTCAAACTGCTCCACTAATTCATCCTCGCCACTGCTTACAAGGTATTCTTTTAAAGAAAAAACAGCACCAATTTTGCTCTCCATTTCTAGAAAATTGTTTCTCAAAAGACAAGATTTGCGAGCACATACCACTCAAACACATGTTTTGCATTACTTTCGCATTTTCTATTTCCAAAAGTAGAAAGCAAGGTTTCGCTACCACCTCGATCACTTGTTCAACCCAAAATGAAAAATCCATGCATTCAATTCGCACTAAAATTTCACTAAACAGATAATATAAAATAGAAATTCACAAAGACAATTTGGGTACCATAGTGATTTTTCTTAATGTGGGCTTTATTAATTGAAATTAACTGAATTAATTTGGTCTAATAAAGTGAGATATATGGATTCTTAATTAGTCTAATATGGGGCTGGCTGGTGTGGGCTGAGTACGGCCCGGCCCGTAATGAGAGGGCCCGTGGTCAGAACTCTATAAATAATGCTCAAGTCCCTCCCCTAACCCTAAGGGATACGTAATTTTTGACTCACATACGTATCTCGTGAGAGAAAAATTTTCTAACCCAGGAGTCGCGCCCCATTAAGCCAAAGGTCATAAATACGGGGATAGGGAGAAGGACTTTATGATCTGAGATCGTGATTTTTGCATCTTCACCGATTCCGCATCAAGCAAACTATGGATTCAAATCGTATGCTATTTTTCGTATTCTCATTATTATTTATGTTTTGTACCAATTATGGTGATCTAGGAAGAATTTTTCGTGGCCTACAGTTGGTATCAGAGCCAACCATGGATTAGAATCAAAACATATGAATTGGAATAATTTTTTTGGGTTTTATTCGAGAGGTTTCTGTCCAGTTTCGGAAATTTTCATCAAATCAGAAATTGAATTTTATTGCATATTTGGAATCTACTCGTCAAGACGAGAAGATCGGTGGGTGGCATGTCGCCGGAGGAGGCCTGAAAGACATGCCTCTCTCTCTCTCACGCGCTCCACGAGCCTCCACGCATAGCACCACCCGCCACATGAAGGACACGCACACAGACGAAACCCAATCGGGTTGGCCACGCCATGTCGACGCTACCACCTGGCCACATGACCGACCTGGGCCGGCCCCACCCGATTTTTACCCGGCCAGACGGTTTGCCACGGTGTCGATGTCGCGTCGACGCCATTCACCGGTTAACGACCGACCGGCCAACGCCCGACTCGGATTTTTAACCCGACCCGGTCAACGTCCGACCCGGATTTTTGACCAACCCGATCAATGCTTCGACCGATTTTCGACCGACCTGGTCACACCGATCCGATCGACCGATCTCTATCAACTACCACCCATATTTTCGATCGCATTCGCCAATCCGGCCCACCTGGGCCAACGACGGCCAAGGCTGGCGGCTAATGCCAGCTCCACACGCCGCAGAGCTTTCCGGGTGGGCCGTGAGGGCTGCGGTGACGTCCTTTTTGGACGATCTTGATATCGACGAACTCGTACTGAGATTCTCTACAATGTGGTATATTTATTTTACAGTTTTGAAGCTTTTACAGATATGAAAATGCAGATAGAAACTTATGTACGCCATATAATTAGGTATATTTTTAATGAGTTTTTGTATTTCTCTATGGTTTTTAAATATATATGGTAGCGAACATGTATATCACTACATAAGGACTGTGGCAGTAGTAAAAATTCATTGTCCTATAAATGAGACCAATGATAATTAGTATGATATGTAATGTGTAAAGCACATAACCGGTTTTATGTCCTGCATTAGCATATATAGATAAGGAATGTGATACATATGGTTTATATCCCCGTATGAGAGATTTTCATGATTCAATCGAGTTGTGACCGCTAAAGTGGGCACACTCTAATCGGATTCGAAATATCGCCCCATACTGTGGTGGGATGTCTCCTGCTTTATTGCATGACTCATACTCAAAGGAGGTGATCTTTGTTGGGCCATGGAGGGATACATGATAGTATGAGCTTGAGAAATGACCGATCTTAGTGGTTCATACACCCAAAGGTGGTGATTTCACGAAGATTAGAAGAGGCTCGGCGTCGCCGCCATGTGGAGAGTGTACAACTGAAGGTCATATTTTCGCCTAAAGGTGATTATGTGATGATATGTAATTCTCTGTAAGTATTCACATGATGTCAGACAGATTGCTTATTTTCATTTCCACCATTTTTCTCAAACTAGCACTTCCATTTCGACCGAGGTCCTTACTGGATTGAACTTTAAGAAATGGAAAGAGGATTTTCTATTTGAATGGAGCCGGGCAGATGTTCACATCGCTTCTTTCAAAAGACAAGCCTGCCAGATATCACTCGCCACCAAGCATCAAACCGAGAAAACAGACTATGCCGGCTGGGAAAGAGCACCGACCTGGCTTATCGACAATGAAGAAATCCATTCAAGAACACTTAAAAAGGGTTTACCAAATTGACCGTATCGCTTAAGGAAATTTACAAGCCTTGGGAGGCTAGAAACCTGCACTTCATCCACGTCGAGGCTTGGAACACTTCTCCAAAAGCTCTTCAACATGAAGTATGATGGCACCGCCTGGGTTAGAGATTACGCCTGGCGATTGCAGGTAGAACTGAAGACGAAGCTCAAGCTCTTAATGTTTCCATTCCCGATGTCAGATCGCATCAAGCCCTAAACACCCTTCCACCTGATTCGGGATTATAAAGACAAATTACAATTCCCAAGATTTGTGACTTTGGTCAATTAATGACTTGATAGCAAGGGTGGTGGCGTAAGAAGAGAAACTTAAAAGGAGAAAGACATCTGGGCCTTATGCCGCTAGTTCCTACATGTTATATGGGCAGTATACAAAAGAAAAAAAATAAGAAGTTCAAAAGTCAGACCATAAAGGTACTAAGAAACTACCTGGGCCAATGGCACAATATGTGGGTCCAAAGAAGACATTCTTGAAAAAGGATGGTGATCGTCGTTTGTAAGGAAGAAAGGTTACATGAAGAAGGAGTGTGCAAAATTTAAAGTCAGTTGTCCAAACGTGGGCTTACAGGTAATGATTCTTTAGCACTTGTTTGTGAATCCAACTCCATCGGCACCCATCCGCGCTCTTGGTGGCTCATAATGTACAGAACTAATCAGTTATGCTTACTCATACGTGATTCATAAACCTGGAGGGGAAAGCTCAAATAAGGATGAATCAAAACTCACTCGTGGGAAACACCAAAGCCGATGTTATGTTTCAGGGGAGATGTAATTCGATTCTAGACTCGGGTTTTAGATTAATGTTGAAAGACACTTTTATGTGCCTCATTTAGACTCGAACTTATTTCGCGATTTGTTTCAGAGATGTATGACTACTCTTTTGAAATCAAGAACAATGTTATTTCTTTGTTTCTTAATTCAAATAAGGTTGGGTGCTGTTATATGTCCAACGGATTGTACAGATTGTGTTTATCTCCCAATGACATATACGTCGCTTGTACGGCTGAAAAGGTTGTTTCTAAGAGACCATTACCTAAGGAACAGTCTTATGCATTGTGGTGATAAACGCCAATATATCTCTAAGGATGGAGAAAGGTCGAGAAGACTAACATTCTCGCTCTACTCTTAAATGACTTAGAGACATGCGACTGCAGAGGTAAATGACCAAGATAAGAAAGAAAACCGCAGTCCGGTTCCTCGACTGGCTGGAGGTCATTCACACCGATATAGTTTCGACCTTATACTAGCAACCTCAGTAAATTTTTATTTCATCACATTTATTACGACTATTCTCGATATGGTTATTTGTACTTGATTAAAGAAAAGGTCAGAGTCTCTTTACAAGTTCAAGATTTTTCTGACTCAAGTCGAGAAACAAGTAGGGAAAAGTCATAAAGGTTAGATCTGACCGAGGTGGAGAGTATTATACAGCATTGCACGCCGGACAGCTTAAGGGGCCATTCGGCCAAATACTTAGAGGATTCTCGGGGATAGTGGCAATAGCTTATCATGCCCGGGAGTCCCGAGTAAATGGTGTAGCCGGAAGGCGTAATCGTGACTTTATGGAAATGGTAAGGAGATGATTAAGAGGACAGTTCCTACTCCTCGGCTTTCTCGTGGGGTGAAGTTTTGAGTCAAATTGTACATTCTCGAATCGTGTACCTACAAAAGTCGTCCCTATCACTCCTTTGGTGTTATGGATCATGTAGTTCAATTTTTAAACCATCTTAAGGTTTGGGGATGTCCCCGAGAAGTGCTATAAGTAATCCGACATTAAGTAAGTTGACTCGTAACCACTCCTGTTACTTGTATCTTACCCTAACATTCGAAGGATATCTGCCTCATATCCCAATGGAGGCACAAGAATTGTGGAATCACGCATGCCCAAGTTGGAGTTTGACGTCTAAGAAAGTGTACTGCTGCACTATTGAGGATTACAAGACGGTAATATGGTAGCTTTATCTCCTCCCATACAAATAATCAGGGAAACTCCCACACACCATATCAACCTATCGAGGCTCTGATCCCTGTCAGATTGTACTCCTAATGAGTTCATCAAGGCTCAAAGTGTGGGATGTTACTATTGCTACTCTAGTAAGGAGATCCACTAGTGGAGACGACCGCCTATACCACCGGACTATTTAGTCTATATCGAGAGCAAGACTACGTATATTCCGCTCGCGGATCGATCCAATAACTATGTCGGGGTTCGTTATTCCTCGCCGTAACTGCGGTTTGATGCAACGAGATGAAATTCAATCTATGAGGCATAATGGAGTTTGGGAACTTGTCAATTAATTAAAATCATAAACTCATTGGCCGTAAATGGGTGTATAAGACTAAAAGGGACCCTAAAGGAAAGATTGAGAAGTTTAAAGCCAGACTAGTAGCCAAAGGTTTCACCGTATATATATAGACTATGAAGCAACTTTTCTCCTAGCCTCTAAAGATTCTTTCGTGAGTGATCACATTAGTTGCTCATTTCCTCGATATGGAGTTACACCCGATGGATGTTAAAACCGTCTTCTCAATGGAGACCTTAATGAAAGAAGCCTATATGATGCAACCCTCGGGCTACGGTGGCAAAATGATTCAAATGTACGCTTGTATGTAGACCGAAAAGTCTATTTATGGTCTCAAGCAAGCCACAATGGTACTTAAAGTTTCATAAAGGTTGTTTCATATGGTTTTGTTGAGAACAAAGTAGACTGTATATACTCGTAAGGTCAAGTGGGGAGGAAATTTGTTTTCCTTATACTTATGTGGATGATATCCTCGCTTCGCGCTGAAGCGATTCTCGTTTAATGCATGAGACAAAGCGGATGTTGTCAAAGAACTTTGATATGAAGGACCTTGCGCGCCTTTGTCCCACGTATTCATGCGAATCGCCTTCGCACTATCGGTTTATCTCAGAGCATATGTTGATCAGATTTTTGAAAGATCTCAACACGCATCAACGTAGCCCGCGAATTGCCCTGGTCCCGTAGCTGTGATAAGTCGAATCACAATGTCCTCATTCGACATTGAGAAAGCCCAAATGAAGAATGTACCTTATGCTAGTGCACTCAGGAGTATTATGTATGCTCAAGTATGCACTAGGCCGTATATCGCTTTTCAGAACAGACTTCTAAAAGCAGACATCACCAAATCCACACAATCATCGCTGTCGCCAAGGCGTTATGGCGCACTTAAAGAGGACAAAGACTATATGTTGATTTACAAACATGTTCGAACCTGGCACTAGTCAAGTATCTCTGATCTCGCACTTTGTCACTATCGCACGAAAAGAAGTCAACAATGTGTTACATCTTTAAGTTAGCGGAGGTGCAAGATCATGGAAAAGTGAGAAAACAAATCAATAGCATCCTCTACCATGCAGCGAGTTAGCATGCTTTTCAGCCGCACCCAAGCAATTTTGGTCTAAACCTCATTAGTGAGTCGATCAGATTTGGATTTTGTGGATAGGCCCATACAAACTAGGACAGGACAATAATCTCCGCAGTTGTTGTCTGTTAACAACAATCGCATTTATTCCTACGCCTACTAATACGGAGGTCAAGCACCACTATAGCGAAAAGTTCACCGTGACATTGCAAATGAGCACATTTCAACATGATGATTGCATCCGCTTAACTAAAGCCTTCGCCCTTGTGTGTTTGATCGTATATGTCATGGGTAATGGGCTTAGGAGTATCATGATACCGTAAATTAGTGGAGTCATAAGTTTTATGTTGCTCATGAAGTTCAATCCGACCATTACATTGTAATATTTAATCAGATCAACTTCTTTTGCATTCAATGGGCAGATTATGGAATGTAGATTTACTCGGTTGAGTACATATAATCAGTTAAAATCTCGGCGCATTGTGTAAACCTGGAGTACAAGCATGGGCATTTCCTTAAGACACTTTAACAATATGTCTTGTTACACATAAAGCAAAGTACCTACTCAAGCGTAACACATATACAAAGTTCGCTTAACCACGGACGATATTCTCCTACGACACACTAGGTTTTGTGACACTTAAGGAGCAGAGAATTTCGACTAACAAAACGGATAACACACGCAAGTGATCACCACATGGCAGACAGTCTACTTTAACACACTACCATATCGAATCCATACGCAAAAGCTTCAAAGCACTCGTGACTACCAAGCACCAAGGAAGATACGCAATTACCGCCACGATTCAAATGGGTTTCCTCGGAGATTTTATTGACGGGATTATCATTAAGACACCCTGCACCAATACGGCGCGCATTACGCTGTTTCAATTAATATCGCCTGCCGGTAACGTAGCATTTTCTTAACGCGGCTTTATTAATTGAAATTAACTGAATTAATTTGGTCTAATAAAGTGAGATATATGGATTCTTAATTAGTTCAATATGGGTCGGGCCGGTGTGATCGAAAGTACTCACTATCAGAATGGCGCCCGTACGAACTCTATAACAATGCCGTTCTCCCTAACTCTAAGGACGTACTTTGACTCACATACGGTATCTCGTAAAATTTTCTAACTCGAGTGGCGCTCACAAGCCTACCATTACAAATCCTGATAAAGTGAGAAGATCTTGAGATCTCAGATCGATTACAGATCTTCACCCCATTCTGATCAAGCAAACCAGCCGATTCAAACGTGACGCTATTTTTCAGATTCTCATTATTATTGATGCTTTTCAGATTCTAATTAATATGATCTGCAGTTAATTTTCGCTTCACACAGTCACCTTCTAGAATAAAAAACTTTATTGTTTTCAGGTACGAAAACATCCGCCCCCAGTATGTTTCTGCCTCTGGAAGCGATACAATCGGAGAGTTTGGCGACGATTCCGACTGCGTCCTAATACAGAACAAGTTCAATTCCCATCTCGCAACCAAACAAGAATCCAAGCATTGCGACAGAGATGACTTACTGGGCAATGAAAGACGTGGGTTCCATGAGCAAGAATGGATTCACTGGAAGAGTTGGAGGGATGGAGGGGCTACCGGGGAAATTCCAGAGATCTGAAGGACCTGCTTGTAAATCCAAAAAAATGGGGCAAGCTCGTGGAGAGCCTTCGTTGGAAGCTCATTATCGCGCTCTCCTCTCTCTCACTCTTTAAGGCAGCCATTAGCCACCAAACTATACAGCAACCAAACCTTCAAATTAGATAGAGTCACACAGTTACTGGTGTGTAGCTAAACCAATAGGAGGAAAGCCGGATATCCTGGGGAATGGGCTCTGTGGGTCATCTGGCCCATATTTTATCACCATGACCCGCGACTCCTATGGCTATGTATTATTGATGATGGGCTTGTTTTTAGTAGGTTCCAGCCCATTGGGCCTATGCACGTGTCCACCCATTTTTCAGTACTGTTTTCCTTGCTATAAATGAATAAATCATTTGTTAACTCCAATCATTTTGTAAATATGCTTAAATAGTTTTATCATGAAGGCTCACGATTTAAGAAATATTTATGAGATATATAATAAAACGGTATTTTGGTTTGAAAATTTCAAAGTCTTACATGAACGTTATAATTTTCTTTTCCTATTTTCTGTAATTTTTTTCATGTCTTATTTATTTTTTATGTTTTTTTGAAAAGAGGGATAATTTTATTAATTCAAGCTAAATACATTCGATTGAAACATATATTCAAAATCCTAAAAATTTTAAATGATGAAATAACATCTAGGAAAATAGCATAATCAATCGATTCAAAGTCTACACATTTAATAATACTATAATAATTATAATATATATGTAACGCCCAGAACCCCGGGGATCCCATTGACCAACCATTAACCTATGGAATACCTGTGGATATCACATATCTCGATACCACACTATCGTGTCTCTATCATCGAGACTCATTTATGAGTAAAAGTAGCCTCATCGGGCCCTTTCAACCATGCTCAAAATATTACCCAAGACTATGTCACAATAGTCGTTAAGAGTTTATTACAACACTCTTATACAAAATCATAGATTACAACTATTTTGTTCTAATATATTTTACAAAATGAATATTAAGTGCCACATGTCACTCTTCTTTCATAATTACTGCCTCTTGGATGAGCTGCCGTCCACCTGTTGGCTCTGTTTTGCACTGGAATGCTTTTTCCCATAAAGGATGAGTCACGAGCAGTAGAGATAACTCCTATAGAGGCTACTCCCCACATAAGTGCACATGTAAGGATCGCACACTCACCACAATCATTCCATGTAAAATGTAATTTCTACCATGGAATCCTACATGCCATAAAATGAGATGTGACTAAATCATGTACCATGACCTGAGTCCCCACCGACTCCCTGCACACAATGCACAGGCCAATGTGTGATAAACCATAATTGATGTTCTCATCCAATGATCATTTTCCAAAACAAAATTCTTTTGTTTTATAAAGCAAAACCCATTGGATATGGTACTCTCCACGATCTTTTATTAACACAACATGTGTCTTTTGCGGTAGGCGACTTTCTAAGTCTCACGTTGTAAGCCAGATGCCTCCCACACTTTCACAAGCTTTCACCATTAGATACATATGTGTAACAAAAAATATCGGGGCTTTCACCCGAGGGGGTATCTATTCCTGCTTGCTACTATCCAACACAAGTTTTCATGCTTTGCAAGCAGTGGAACTCCGCTGAACTCCGTTCAACGGTACACAACCCACTCATCAACCACCAAGAATGGTGTGTGATGACACTATTTCCTATTCCGAGATCGTAGAAACCCGATCGAACTCGCTCAACGTGACGGTGGTTTCCTCCACTCATCAACCAATTTTCACGGGATGGTGTGTGATGGCACTATGCACTTACACCCATTCAATGTGATGTCCCCATGCATATGCAATATGCGACATTGCCTATTTGTACCATGTCACATATATGATGAATGCTATATGGACAATTTTATCAAACATGCACATCACCAATGCATCCTAGGCAATTATATCAAACATGCATATAATTTCCCTACATTAACTCATTCATGTCAATGTATCATACAAGCATATATCAATATCACATACAAATCATTACTTAGTCAAGTAATGAAGCACTTTATCCTCTAGGCTAAATTACGACATAACATGTCCACAAAATAGCCTACAACATGCCATGTCTACACATACAATTCATCACATGTCAATATATTAATACACTTATCAACATTTCATCAAACAAGCATGTAATGCCATGCAATTAGTACACTTGGTCTTGAGCACCAAATTCCAATCACTAGCATATGGATAGATTCTAGACTCAAATAGATTTTCATAGAGTCTAAGAACGTGCGAATCGGAGTTCGAACAAGAAAGATATGGTCGTCCGTTAGCACATTCAGGAGCCACGCGGATACGCCCAATCCACTTACTGGGCTGCGCCCGTGGGTTGCGTGATCATTTTGGAAACTCCTATAAATGAAATTTTTTCAACCCAAATTTGCTCCGGAACTAGCCCTTGAAACCGCATAAACTCTTCCCATGCCATTAACATGGCACAACACGGTTCCAAAGTCATCCCAAAACAATAGCCCAAAGGCTAGAAGTAAACCAAAGTAGGAAGAATCCCTACCACTTGAAGTGTAGCCCCTTATCGAATCTCTGGACTTTACTCCTTGGTCCAACGAGTACCGACCATCGGAACGCCAACTTTCTTTTCTTCTTCCCTCTCTCTTTCTTTCTTCTCTTTCTTTCCTTTCTCTCCCTTTCTTTTTTCTCTTTCTTTTCTCTCTTTGCTACCCTTCACCCGAACTGATTTCCTCCCATTTTATAGGCATGCCCATTCGCATGCATGTGGACACATGGCTTGCCATGTGTCACACATGCATTTGCCTTTGCATGCCTTATGAAACATGGTTGGCCATGTGTCACAAATGCATTGGGTCTTACCATGTGTCACCCGACACCTGTTGCCTCGAAAAATGTAAAATTCTGACTATCTCGGAATTCAAAGAAATTTGCATGGATAACTAGATTTTGCGAGATGAAGTCAACGGTGAAGTCTGTTTTGTCATCTGAGACCTAGAAAAATTTGAGGTTTTCAACATGCATTGTAGCTGCAAGTTCATCGTGTTTGCCCTATTTTTTTTGGAAAAGTTCGAATGTACCTAGGTTTTACATTCTTTCCCCCTTAAAAGAATTTCGTCCCGAAATTCACATGCACATATACATACAATCACATGCATATGCTACAGTCATTCATTTTTGTTTTTCAAATGACTAAATAACGTACCTTCATCCTCGAATAAGGACGGATAAGTGGCACGCATCGTTTCATCGCGTTCCCATGTTGCCTCCTCCACTCCTCGTTGTTGCCACAACACCTTATGAGTCGGATCGACTAAATGAGACATGGAATGTACTACATGAGTCGGATTGGAGTGTACTTCCGAAGCATGGAGACATGGAATACCGTATGAACACCCGATAAACCTGGCGGTAACGCCAACCGATGTAACTAGCATTCCACCCCTCTGACTCAAGGGTTCAATATAACACCTCTACGATAGCTTTCCGTCATCGAATCTGACCACTCCCCTCTTAGGCATGACCTTCAAGAAGACATGATCACCTACCTCAAACTCTAGAGGTCGCCACCGTTTGTCGGCGTAGCTCTTTTGCTGGCTCTGAGCCATGAGAAGACGCTTCCATATCAAGTCCACCTTTTCTGAGGTGTCCTTTACCAAATCCGAACCTATAACGGATCTCTCTCCCATCTCCGTCTAAAAGATCAGGGATCGATATAGCCTCCCATATAGTGCTTCATAAGGTGCCATTTGTAAACTTGCCTGATAACTGTTGTTGTAGGCGAACTCCACTAAGGGTAAATGCTCTTCCTAGCTACCCTTAAGATCTATGACGCATGCGCGTAGCATATCCTCTAATGTTTGGATGGTCCTCTCTGATTGACCATCCGTCTAAGGATGACGGTGCTCATCACCAATTATGTCCCCATGGCTCATTGGAAACTCTTCCAAAAATTAGCTATGAACCTGGGATCCCGGTCCGATACGATAGAGACTGTTACACCATGTAACCGGATGATCTCTTATATATATAATCTATAGAATGCCTCCAAAGTGAAGGTCATCCGAACAACTAGAAAGTGTGCTGACTTGGTGAGCCGGTCCACGATCACCCACACCTCGTCATGCCCTTGCAATGTCCGTGGCAAGTGAGTCAAAAAATCCATCATGATGTGCTCCCACTTCCACTCCGCTACCTCTAACGGTTAGAGTAGCCCGTCAGGCTCTGGTGTTCAGCCTTTACCTACTAACATATGAGACACCAACGAACAAAGTCCCTAACGTGATGTTTCATTCCACTCCAGTAATACTGGCGACGGAGATCATGATACATCTTCGTGCCACCTAGGTGTATAGAAAAACAAGAGCAATGGAACTCCCTGAGGATCTCCTCTCTCAAATCCACCAATCGAGGAACCACAATCCTGCCCCTATACCGAAGACCACCATCTCAGAGTGAATGGTCCAAAGATTCGCCACCCAGACTTCGACCGCACTACAGTCTCATGGACGACCTGTGGTCTCGCCTGCACAACGCACTGCACCCTCCTCTCCCTCCCCCCCCCCTCCTGACAAGGAAGGCGAGCTACCAAATTTCCCTAAAGTCCTCGAGTCTCGACCACTACCAGCCCGAATCAAGTTCCCACACCTGATCATTCATATCTCGTGAAAGTCGCACTTACAAGATTTCGTGGATTCTTAATCGAAGGTATTAGCTAACCATATTTCGCTTTACCGAGGTGGTAGTGCAAAGTGAAATCGTAATCCTCCAGGTACTCCATCCATCTACGTTGCCTCATGTTAAGGTCCCGCTGTATAAAGATGTACTTTAGACTTTTATGGTCCGAAAATACCTTGAACTGCTCACCGTATAGATAGTGGTGCCATATCTTCAAGGCAAAGACAATGGTCACCAACTCCATATCGTATGTAGGGTAACTCTGCTTGTGGTTCTTTAATTGTCGAGAACCATAAGTCACAACCCTCCCTACCATAATAGAACACATCAGAGTCCCGTCTCGAGGCATCACAGCATACTCCATGTGACCGTCTCCCGTCTGAGACGATCAAAATAGATCAAGTAAGCCTCATTAATTCCCGAATGCTCGCACAGGTCATTATACTCAAACTTAACCTCCTTCCGGGTCAACCTCATCATAGGTGCAGCTAGTCGGGAGAAGTCCTGAATAAATCTCTTGTAGTATCATGCCAATCCCAAGAAACTGCATATCTCAAAGACTGACCTTGGCCTCTCCCAACTCATAACTGCCTCTACCTTCTCTAGGTCAATTGATACCCCTGAATCCGATATCACGTGCCCCAAAACCTTACTTTAGTAAGCTAAAACTCGCACTTACTGAACTTGGCATACAACCGATGTTCTCTCAGGGTCTGGAGAACAATCCTCAAATGATCCTCATGCTCCTCCTCGATTCGAGTGTAATCAGATGTCACAACAAAGACTACCACATACCGGTCTGGGGAGCAGAGTCGAATAATTCTATGATGAGATCCATGAATGCTGCAGGAGCATTCAATAATTCGAAAGGCATCACTATGACCTTGAAATGCCCATATTAAGTAATCAACGGCCTTAGGATATCTCGCCTCCCTAACCCTCACCCCGATGGTAACCGATGCGATATCTATCTTCGAATACACTCGCGCTCTCTCACCGATGAAACAAATCATTAATCCTAAAGGGTAGCCTGGCTCCATAGTAACCCTGTACGTTCAACCGTCGATAATCTTTCCATAACCAAAGAGTCTTGTCCTTCTTCTTTGCAAACAACACTGGAGCACCTTAAGGTGAAGTGCTCGGTCTAATAAATCCTCTGTCCAATAAATCTTGTAATTGGACCTGCCTTGCAACTCCAAGAGGGCAACATTTTATGCGGGAATCAGAAATAGGCTCAGGATTAGGGTGTAACTCACCGTGAAGTCTACATCCCTATACGCAGGTGATCCCAGAGTCTCGGGTCCTAAAACCTTCTCACCTCACCCGAGGCAGACTCAAACTCCGTCCCACCTGTCTCCTCTGGGCTGGGTAAGGCCCCGCTATAGCCAACCCACACCCGCATGTGCCACCTAGAGTCGTACACGGCCTGAGGTAAAGCATCATGCTTATTGTCACACCCTCGACCCCACGCCTAGGCGGATAAAGGAGGCGTGAGACTACATTGGGACTCTTTACATGTTTTTTTTTTTTTAAGACATTGGTGGGCCCAAGTCTTATAACATAATCAAAATATCATATACAAAGATACAAAATAAAACTACTACCGTAGTGGTGTTTATAGTGTCAATACATATAGTCTTGAGTCTCATTTACATATACATATACATATACAAAAACTGTACATTTACATTTACATAATCAAAGCGCAAAACCTACAGGTGATGGACCCCTACAAGTGTCCTGGCCCAGCAGTATGTGGAAGATCGCGAACTTCCTCCTCTGTACCTACACAGATTAAAACTCGTGCTAAGCTTAACGCTTAGTGGGAAACATATGACTTATATGTATACACATGAATTAATACTTTTTTACAGTAAGCATATAACAGTAACAAAATATTCAGTAGCGGATATCATATTTTTTCATGAATTCATATAGCAAACTTATACACATACTTATACTTATAGCAGACTTATACTTGTTCATATCTCTCGTAGGAGTTACAGAGCTTCTACTTGTACGGAGGTACCTGTATGTACTACAAAGCTTATACTTGTACAAAGGTACCCGTAGGTAATACAAAGCTTATACTTGTACAGAGGTACCCGTAGATACATTCAGAGCAGAACGATGTACATTACTTTACTCTTATTCGTTATTCAAACTCTTATCATATAACTGTTTGACTACCTAGGCCAATAATAATAAAATGGGCAGATTAATAACACAAATAAGCATCTGGTTGTACCAAGAGATAAGATCGAGGGGTGCCTTAGCACAAAGAGTGCTAAAACACCGGCTGCAGAGTTTCCATCTCTCACTAATCGCAGTACCAAAGTACTAAATGTGTCAAGCACCGACAGAGAGTGTCAAGCGCACTAATCAAAATAAGAGTGTCATCAACACTAACAGAGATTTAATGTCAGACTCAACTGTGAGTAATCAAGTACTATACGTGCTTGCCCTCGTAACAGAGGTATTGTGTCATTCAATATCCGGTCTTAGGTAGTCCTACAATTATATATGTTCAAGAACTTACTATCTTATCTAGGGCATTAAGTTTGCTAACAACAGACTTGCCAAGGTGAAGGGAGCTGGCCGAGCTAACAGGTATGGTCTAATTTTTTCCTTTACTCATAAAACATGAACGGATGCTTCTACAATTTATGTGGTCCTCATTAGTTCAATAGATAAGTCCCTGAGTAAACGGAAAACAAAACACAAAAATTTCCATGTCATGAATAGGTAGCTGGTGCCACGGCGAGTCCCGTCGCGCTGCAGCTACCCGAGGCTTGTCCAAGCCTCCTCTCGGCCATGCCATAGTGTGGACATGCCACGCCTTGGCGTGGACCTACGCTGCTGCGTGGGATCCCTATGCCGCGGTGTAGGACCCTGAAATTTGCCCAGATTTTGCTGATTTCGTCCCTTTTTCCAAAAATCCAACCAAAAACTCCAAAATAATCCAAAAGCATCACCGAAAACAACTCTCAAGTGTGTTCTAACCCAACCAAAACCAAACATAGAGATTAATTAGGGTTTTTTCAAACCCAAACTCAAATATTTATAAGTTAGGTTAACTTCCTAACACCCAAATATGTATCCATACATCATGAACCAAGAATCCATACTCAAAGGGAGGATTCCATACTCATCTTATACCAACTAGGGTTTTACCAACCCAACTTTCAACAAACTTAGGGTTAGGATGAATTCCTTACTAAACCTTAGAAATGGAAAAAACTAATATCCATACAAAACCATAGCAATCCATACAAATCCATAGAAATCCAAACACAAATAGTTTCCATACCTTTATTCTTCTTCTTCTTGTTCTTCTTCTTCTTCTTCTTCCTCTACTTCTTCTCTTCTCCTCTTTTCTTCACGTTGAAGCCCTCTCCAAAATGAGAGACCAACTTGGTCTTATCCCCTTTTGATTTTTAATTTTCCTTTTTTTACACTTTGGTCCCTCATCACTCCTTTATTTACAAATCAAGTCTTTCACATTTCCACTTTAGCATATCATCTTCTTATCTTATGACTTTTATGTCTTGAGCCACAAATTAAATTTACCCTTGCTTATTCCTAAGCCGTATTTCATGTTTTGCATTTAAATTAATAAAAATTCAAATTATACCTACAAAATACCCTAAACATGCTAAAAATGACTAGGGTGTATTTCGAGGTGTTACAATTCTCCTCCCCTTGAAAATAAATTTTGTCCTCAACATTCGGATCAAGAAATCGAGGTACCGTATTTCATTGTTGATTCTGGTTCCCATGTCGCTTCTTCCATACCGTGATGTTGCCAAAACACTTTTACTAAAAAGACTTGCTTGTTTCGTAACTGTCTTATTTTACGATCTAGAATACTTTCGGCTTTCATTGAAAGTGAAATCTTCTTGTACTTGTATATCTTGAACAGGTAATATGTGCGATGTGTCATAACGATATCTCCAAAGTATAGATACATGGAATACATCATGTGATTGGCTAACTCCAAAGGGAGTGCCAAACGATACGCTACTGGTCCAACTCTTTCTAAAATCTCGTAAGGGCCAATGAATCTTGGACTTAGTTTTCCTTTTCTTCCAAAGCGGAGTATCTTTTTCCACGGAGATACTTTTAAAAACACTTTGTCTCTGACTTCAAACTCTATATGCTTTCTCTTCAAATTAGCATAAGACCTTTGTCTATCACTAGCAGCTTTTAACCTCAAATAATAATCTGAACTTTCTTCTCGTGTCTTAATAAACTCAAGACCAATAATCTTATGCTCATCCAACTCGCTTCAACACATAGGAGCTCTAATCTTCTTCCATACAAAGCTTCATATCAGGGCCATACCAATACCGGATCGATAATCAAGCTTATAGCAAATTCCATGAGTGGAATACCTATCCCAACTTCCCGAAAATCTAATTCACAGCCTCACATATCTTCCAACACTAATCACTCTTTCATACTCATTCATCCGCTTCAGGATGGAAATCAGTGCTAAAATTCAGTCTCATACCAAAAGCTGATTATAATTCCTTCCAGAACCTTGACGTAAATCGTGGATTGCGATTGGACACTATCGATAAGGGAATCCCATGCAATATGAAAATTTCACTCACATAAAGTTCCGCTAGACGATCCATGGAGTAGTCAAGTCGGACCGCAGTAGTGAGCGCATCAATCCGCTCACAATTACCCAACCGAATCATGTTTCCTTTCAGCGAGGGAAAACAATACGAAATCCATAGTAATGTTATCCCACTTCCATCAAACGCGATCACAAACCGGATGGTACTCTGGTGAAACACGCCATCGATAATGCCAAAACACTTTTTAAACATATTTAATAAACCATCCCCCGCCACCAATAGCACTGCTTTCATATCCTCGTACATCTTATTACCTCTAGGTACGCAGAAAATGCACGTGGGCTTTCATATAATAACTTCTTTCTTAATCCATAACATTTGGTACATCGCTTCGTATAACAAACCTCCATTTTCATCTATGGCATAATAAGTCTTGTCTCCATGATGAACTCGATCAACCATCTTCAGAATTTGGTATCATTTTTTCCAAGATATTTTACGCCATCATTTCGCTTTCAAACCGATATACATCCACTGAGTCAACAAGGATCCATCAGAATCAAATCTCCAATACAATCTTTTCAAAAGATAGCAGAAATCAGCTTTTCCTACCTGGGCTGCATCTTACTTCACTTACATTCGCTTTCCCCTGTGGTGGTAATCGATTATACAATCATAGTTCCTGAACAATTCTGCACGCACCGACGCCGCCTCGTTCACCTGGAAGCTAGCAACATTCCCGCACTCTCATGCCCAAAGGAAAATTCTACATTTTCCATATAACAAGGTCACTAAAATTTCAAAGCTAATACTACAAATGCTAACCCAAATCACAGGGACAGCCTTTGCTCACGCGGCTTCAACTTCTAGCATAAGCCACAACTTCTTCGCATCCCTTCGCATCAAATACCATCCCAAAACCTATCCGAAGCATCACTTATACATGCAAGATAGTCCCCGCCTCGAGTAGCCAAATCAACATCAGTTCTTCAACCAAGATTTCTTTAATCTTTCTAAAGCTTAAGATCACACTTCATCATCCCAATTCCAAACTTACCTTCTGAGTAATCTTGTAAGTGAGGTATAATCAAAATCTCATATAAAATCTCCTAATAACTAGCTAACTCAAGAAACTTCTCACCTCATACATTTTCGAGGAGGTTTCAATCATGACTGTCACTTTCACTCCATCCACTCTAATAATTTTTATATACAATGTTATCCTATAATTTCCTTAAGCCAAAATCACATTTACTTAACTTGCAAACAACTGCTTTCTAATTATAATATTATCTCAAATGGTATTCATAGTTCCTGTAAGTATCCTGCAATACACCCAGATGTCACTACTGGGGCTTCATTTATAACAATCGATCCAAATAGGTGGAAACCCATTCATCAAGTCCATAAATGCAACGAGCATCGGTCAACCTAAATTGAATTACTAAACCTATACGCAACTGGTTCTCAAAGCTGCTTCTGACATCAACCATCCTGAGTTTGAAGAGAGACATCTCGATCACAAGCTCATCTCGAAAAGACACTTGCCCTTTCAACCGATCAAATAAATCTCATTCTTTAACAGATATTTATTCTGATCATTGCCTTCACGATTTGTTTGAGTCACACACATCCGAAGAGTGCCACTTTTTCAGAATAAAATCTATGTCTTAAGTAGATAACAGGTTTGGATGAACCCCTTATCCAATAGCTTCTATAGTCGTTCTAACTCTTCCAATAAGGTTGGAGCCATACTTGCAGGGCGCCTTCTCAAAATATGAGTCATCCCCCGTACTACTTCAATGAGAGATCCACTTCTTTAGGTGGTACCCTGCACTCCTGAAATACATCAAGAACTTCCTAATCACAGGAATATTTTCACCACTTGCTCTTTGAGTCAAGAATCAAAGCCGTACTTCAATAACCTTTCTCGTGAAAGTCGGGCTCCATACCGAAATAACTTCTGATTGATTCCGATCAGATACCCTCAGATTGTTACTTCCGACAGTCATAACATTTAAGTAGATCTATTTTCTTTATCGTTAATCAACTATGACCCGATGTTCGATAACTAATCCATTCCCAATATCAAATCAAACTCATGAAAAAGGCAAAGCAATCGATCAACGAGAATTCTCAATCTGGTACCAGGGACAATTTCCATACAAGCCACGACTTTAACGATCATGTCTGTAGAGGACTTGTAACAAGCAGGTCTTAAGCCAAAGCCCACCGAAGGCAATTTATCACTCATTCGTTCCATGCACAAGGATATGAAATCTACAGAGCTCATCAATTAAACACATAAAGTCAATATCAAAGAGCAAAGGCCAGGTAATAACCCCGGTATGTCCCATCTTCACCTGGAGCTCACATAGTGCTGGATCCAACATATCGCAAGAGCGCATATCGCCCACCGCTCTGTGGGCATAATCACCCCCTCCCCGGGGAACCACTGCCTCACCTCACTTGAGTCTGTGGAGGCATATTCGACCCCTCCTCTACCACTTCCTCGGGGTGGATTTAGAACTTCCCCGATCCTCGCGGACAAATAACATGACTGAAGGTTCCCGCACTCGTAAACACTCCCAATTACTCGCTCACACAAAACCATATAATGATTTCCATGGTAATAGGTATGGTGTGTCTTTCCTCTGTTTCATTGAAAAGCCTAGATCTAATCCTTGGTGTTCTGGTAGGTCCCTTGTCTCCTACCTTTATAACTCGAACCTCAGACGAATCAATAACTTGTGACTCTTTAGGTCTTTTTCCTTAAGAGGAACCTCAGAACTTTATCTTTCTTTTCGACTCTTCATTTCGTGACTTCAATTTTTATGCTCAGACTAGTCGATAAAACTGACAACTCATAGCACAAACAGGGGAGGTACCTGGCTGACCCATGTAAGCCCTCCTCAAACTATCTACATCTGAATTTTTCCATAAGAATGGATCCCAATGCATATTTACTAAGACAACCGACCCTTTCCTATTTCAGTCCACCGCCGCCTTTGGTTCAGAGTCAAGAATTGCTTCCATTTCGACTCAGAATCATCAAGACATATCAGACAAACTTACGACTAAGTAGTCCCATGTAAATCAATCTAAGCAGTGGATTTCTCAAACCGCCTCCACCAATCATAAGTCGCACTCAGAGTAATGAACCCGCATACGCGGCCCTCAACCAGATCCCACTTCAACCGTGAGTCTTTCCGCTTTCAAGCCAAACTCTGCTTTTATCGACTCTTCCATACTGCACATGGTCCTTCCACTCCACGGTTTTAATTAATCACCTAAAGACTATGGGGCCATGAGTCATCTAAGACCTCACTTATATCCCGAGTTTTTTACCAATACTTCAATCAGCATATTCTGGCCTATTATCAACTGGGGAGGACTACAGATTGATCAATGATTTGACGCTTAATCAAGCTTTATCTACAACTTCCTAGGGATCCATTCGATAATACACAAACAAGGATCCCGCATTAAATAACACATTACCATGTAGTAATATCCTTAATCTAAGACTCTTTCCAAAACGCTCATCCTCTCCTGATATCAACTTGTCACACTTCACCCCACGCCTAAAGTGATGAAGGGGTGTGACTATACTAGACTCTCTATATGTTTTTTTTTACACATCAGGGCCCAAGTCTTATAACATAATCAAATATCATATACAAAGATACAAAATAAACACTAATCGTAGTGGTGGTGTTTACAAGGTCACTAAGATATATCCAGTCTCATTTATATATACATATAAAAATCGTAGATACTTACATTTAGCATAATCAAAGCACAAAACTACAAAGTATAATCTCTAAGTGTGTTGCCTAGGCAAGATGCGAAGATCGTGGACTTTCCTCTCTATAACACACTGATTAAAAACCATGCTGTTCAACGCTACTGAAACATATGACTTATAATGATACACATGCATTAATACTTTTTACAAAGAAGATATAACAAAGAAGGAGATATCAGTGAAGTTAGATATCATAATTTTTCATAGAATTCATATAGCAAACTTATACACATACTGTGACGATAAAGATACTTATACTTGTTTAAATTCTCCTGATATGAGTTTATATCAGATGGAGGTACCGTAGGTACTACAAGAGTTTATATCAGACAGGCACCCGTAGGTACATTTAAAGTTAACGACGTACACATTTACTCACTCTGCATTCTGGACTTACCATATAACTGTCGACTACTCAGCCGCATGGTTAAATTTTGAGAGGATTGATGTACAACAAGTACCCAAAGGTACCACAACATCATATGTCAGAAGATAAAGAGAAATACAAAGACGATGCAGAGCTGCCGTCAAGACTAATCAGTATAGTAGCCTGCGCCTAAATGTGGTCGGCACTAACAAAGAGCACTTATTTGCTCATCTCAAAGAGTGTCGCCGCACTAATCGAGTATCAAGTACCATACGCGTCCCACTCACATAATGGGCGGTGTCGCACATTCAATATCCCGCCTAAAGCAAAATTCCTACAATATATGTGTCGCAGGAACTTACGACTATCATAGGCATTAAGTCTTATATCATCAGATTTCGGGCCGAGGAAGTCAAGCTTCACTCGAGCGCTGAGGTACTATTTAATTCTTTTTCTTTACCTTATTAAACATGAATGGACCCTTCATACACTTATAAAGGGTCCCACTAGTCCACAGACAAGTCCCTGAGCAATGGAAAAACAAAACACAAAAAATTCCATGATGCATCAGAATGCTACGCTACAAGATAAAGTCATCATATGGGTAGCTACCGAAGTCGTCTAAGCTCTTCTCGCAGGCCACGCCATGGCATGGACCTACGCTGCTGCGTGGGATCCCTACGACGTGGCATAGGACCCCGAAATTTGCCCAAATTTTGCTGATTTCGTCCCTTTTCCCAAAAATCCAACCAAAAACCCTAAAATAATCCAAAAGCATCATCGAAAACAACTCCCAAGTGTGTTCTAAACCAACCAAAACCAAACATAGAGATTAATTAGGGTTTTTCCAAACCCAAACTCAAATACTTGTAAGCCAGTTAACTTCCTAACACCAAATAGGTATCCATACATCATGAACCAAGAATCCATACTCAAAGAGAGGATTCCATACCATCTTGATGGTCAACTAGGTTTACCAACTCCAACTTTCATTAAACCTAGGTTAGGATGAATTCCTAACTAAACCCTAGAAATGAAACAAACCACATCCATACAAAAGTTCACATAAGAACTATATAAATCCATAAATCCCGCGACACCCCAAAACTTCAAAAGTGCTTCGCTGACAACCCAACCTACTTCAAGATCACAAAGATATGTGGTAACCCGACACCATACCATTTTAGATCCTTCTGTGACTCGGGATTTAACGAAAATCTGAGAAAGTCTCCTGACAGAGGAGCTCACCTCAAAAATTGTTTTGCATTTCATGGCAACTGTCCTAATATTATACAACACTTAACTTATCCAAGATATTAAAATGTTTGGCTACGATAAATACTAATCTATCACTAAAGCCACCAAGAAGAGCACAAGATCACTCTTAATACAAACATTATACAAAACTCACATGTTTCTAATATAATATACAAAACATGGATCAAGGTCAATCCACACCCGCTTCATAATGTCAGTCTCAAGGAGCACCGCTTTCACATGTCCTATACCCGAAAGTGGGTCGCACGACTGAAGTAGAAGCTAACGCCTGTAAAAGAGAGATAAGTCCTACATGGGCTATTCCCCACCTAAATTCACATGAATGGTCAAACAACCAAGCACACACCAACCTAGGACATGCAATCCTAGCATAGAATCCTACTTATCATGAATGAGACGCGACTCATCATGCCCCATGTATCAAGTCCTCACCAACTCCCTCCAACATGCATTTTAAGGCGAATGAAACCACATTTTCAAAACAAAGGCATTGAAGCTTACCCGTGGACAACCTCTTCTCCGATATAAATAAGTGACACACCCGATAACTGCTGCGGGATAACCCTCCGGCGTATATCAATCACATCCTCTCAATGATTACATTATAAGACAACTCCTCCGATGTATATCAATTGGGCATACTCACGACGATATCAGGTGGACAACCCTCCTATATCAGAAGGGACATACTTTTGATAAATAATATTATTAGTCAACCTCCAAAACAATTTCTCAAGAAACCACCTCATGCATCACTTACCGTTTCTAGTGGTGCTCAATGCATGAATGCATAATGAAGATATTTACTTCACCAGGCAACACCATGCAAACCGTGATCTCCTACCGACTTCGTCCAAAGTACGAGTTCACAACCCATTCACCAAGGATGGTGAATGAAAACGACTATGCAATCACAACCACACCATGCGATGTCCCCCGTGCACTGAATGCAATCGGTGTCGCACTCAAGTCATGCCTAATGTATAAGACTTTACATGGACAATAGCACGTTATAGGCTCCATCGTGTACTACAGACACTCATGTCTAATGCACACAAAAGTCTGATACATATCCATTAAACATAATATAAATGCAGCCATAACATTTATCACATATTCATGTCAACACATCAAACAAGCATGCATTAACATCAATCTCGACTACCACTTACAAGTAATGTCATACCTCTGGGATCCCTAGGGCTACATCATGACGCATAATGCCCAATAAAATAGCCTACAACATGCCATGAAATAGCCACATGTCCATATTTAAAAACACATCACAAAACCCAATATATAAAAGAGCACACATATCGACATCCAAGCATGACACCACACTGCGAAGAGCATACTCAATCAATCACACAAACACATGTTAACATTTCATCAAGTCACACTAGCAATGACACACCTCATTTCCAGCTAATCATGGGTATACTCATGATTTGAAGATAGCCTACAACTTGCCAAGTGTAATGGCCACTTCTCAAAGACACAACTCCTCACATCCATACAAACTGTCACCAATACACTTGCCAGGAATAATCAATTTTTAATACATGGAGTACCAATTGCCATTCAAAAGAATATGTTCAGATTCTAGACTCCAAGAGCTTTCCATAGAGTCTAAGAAAACCCCAAACGCGAGTCAGAAGCAAGAAAGTTAGCGGTCGTCCAAAGTCGAAAATTCATATGAATGTGACTGACGCGAATCCGCGTAGGGGCCTACTTTATTTTCAAAAATTTTAGCTAAAAATACGAAGCCCAATTCTGAATAATAAGATATATGTTTGATGATTCTAGATTCAAAGGCTTCCCATAGAGTCCAAGAACACCTAAACTAGCTCGCACGTGGAAAGTTATGGTCAACACGGTTAGAGGCCTCGTATGAACAAAGGATCGGGCAAAGAAGCCAAGTGAAACCCACCTAGCCGCTTTCCTGCTCCTTTAAAGCCCCGCATGCTATTTTTCCTACACAAACTCATCCTCGAAAAACAAACTTTCTACCTGAAGAACAAACCCATCCCACCAGTCTGATATCAACATAAACATGGCATAAAAACCCGTCCCAAACTCAACCCAAAAATCAATTAACAAAAACAACTCCAAATCAGCAAAATACACCAGGTTCTAGAACACAATCCAAAACAAAGCTCTAGGGCTTCAACTAAGACCAAAAACAGCATTTAGATTAAATATAAACTTGAGTAGGAAGGTTCCTACCGAGTTAAGACAACTGAGTCCAAGACTTGCATCACGCCTCTCCCCGAATCTCGACCTTCATGAAAATTTGATTTTTGTCCACGCTCGTCTCGATGAGTAATCCTGACTTTAATTACATGACGGAACCGAGTCACATCACAGTTGAATCTTAGAGAGAAGGTGTATTTCACTAGTTTCATTTCCAAACCCAAATCTTCAGAAATCAGGCTGCCTGAGTCACTGCCAGAAACATTAGTAGATGAACTTAAATCTTGGCCCGACTGAGCCCGACCACCCGATCTCAGAGATATTGCAGTAGAAGGTGAGATTTTCCTCTATCTCACTCACTCACCGCTTCCTCCAAAAATGAGCCTTATCTCTTTAAGCATAAGTCAGACGGCCCACTTTTGCGCTACTGTCCACGCCTCATCCACTGCCATTCCAAAAACAATTTATTTTCATCTCAACACTTTATTTAAATGAACTTAATCAAGTCATTTCCTAAACCTGAGCATTTTTCAAGTTCTGCCTCTGGTTACTAGATACCTAACTTCAAATTCATAAAAGAATTTCCACTATCTAATTCAAATAAACTTTTTTCGAGTTACTCAAGCTGTGAGACGCACTCAACGCTATGTACCCATTTCACAATCCAGCTCTAGGATTTTTCAGCTTCCTCGAGCCATTTCAAGAATTTATTTTATTTTTATTTTTATTTTTTATATACTTTAGAAAATTTTGGAATCTTGTTTTATGCAAAATCCAAACAGCTCTACACTTTCTTCCTTCCTCTCTTTCTTTCTTTCTCCTACTTTCCTCTTCCTTCTTCACGGAAGCCCTCTCCAAAATGAGAGACTGAACCCACAATACTCAAATAAGGCCATTGGAGTCCTCGCATTTTGATGCTCACTTTTCATACTAACTGCCTTAATTTCAAATCCAATCGCACATTAAGGTCCCCGCTATTCTACCACGTATTCAGGCTAATTTTGTAGTTTTTGCAAGCTATTTATATAAAATTGGCAGTCGATCCAAGACAAAGAATTCGAAATGAACTCAGTGATTACAGACAATTACAAAGAATAAGAGTATAAATAAGAGAAATTAGAGCTCAGCAGAAATTGGGTACAGAAATTTTCACATGAATTACACAAAAATGCTTCCGCATTTTGATTTCGGGTCCCTTACCTGCTGGTCTATACTTTTCAGATGCACTATTTCATTCCTTCAATGATTATGGGTATTTGAGGGTATTTTTATTTTGCTTATTTGAGCACCATATAAGCTCAAATCAAATCTGTGACAAGGGATTATCATTTTTGCATCAAAACAGATCGAAGGAGTTTTCCGCTGGTTTTTTTCCTCATTTTCATTTTTTTCCTACTTTCTGCCACTTCAAACACTCCTCGAGGATGACAAACCAGGATGGTCGGGCAAACTTCCTTTATCCTTGAAGAGAGGGCTATCAAGAGAATTATCACGAGGTCAAATGATGGTTCTCTCTGCTTAACGAAGCATTTATTTCCACATGCTTTTATCTCTATCTTGTGTTGTGATCATCCTTAGATCTAATTGATCGGGACTAGTATTCGCACACCTTGTGGTCTGATGCTATTGCTGGGATCCACCGAGATTCAAGTAGGTCATGATCTGCATTTGGCACTTAGGGTAGATCAAGGAGATATGTTTTCATATTGCTCAGGAGCATTAATGTCTAATAAATGCTATATTTCAAAAGGAAACATAGAGCTCATGGAGAAGGAATGAAGATCCAGCCAGAAATGATCAGGTCATTCTCCAACGCGAGAAAAGGACCCATAACTTCTTCATTATCTTAGGACCTTAACTCTTTCAGTCCATACTTCAAGGAGTTCTTTTTCATTTTTCATATTTTATTTCCCTGGGCTTTATTTTCTACTTCGCAAACCATTCTCACTCCACTGCTTTTAAACACTCCCAATCCAAAGTGAAATTCATTTTTTTTTCTTCTGTTGCGACCACGCAACCTCGTCTCCTCGTGTCCCGTTTCACTCTGGTTAATTCACTTTTTTATCTTTTTCCCAAACTAACCTTTATGTATTGTTGGTAGTTCATGTATTTTTGTATTTCTTATTTTGAGTCAGAGAGTATGTCAAATATATTGTACAGATAATCAATCACATTATGCAATAATTTTATGAAAGCTTTTAAATGTCCCACGATTTTCTACTGCCTATTTTTTCACTTTCGCCAAACACCCCGAGATGATCCAAAGGATAGGCTGGCCACAAAACCCCAGTTTTAGCAGAGGGCATTACTGTGCTAGAGGCTTTTGTGTAAATCGTTATCCTTATTTTAACGCAAGGAAGCTATTATCATTTATGTTTCTATCTCTCAATCGTAGGTTTAAATCCCTTCGATGTATCCCGATCGACCAAGATTGCAATTTTGTGGTTCGGATGCTTATCGCTAAATCCACTAAGATCACAAGAAGGCATTTATTTCCATACAGAGATCAGAGAGCACTATCCCGAAACATTAGACACCCACAAATGCTAGATTCAAGGAAAATTATTAGGGCCCAGTTTCTTTATGGCCAAATGAAGACCAGCTCAATAGACTAAGTCATCCTCCTCAACGCGAGGAAAAGGACCCGAGACCCCTCACTGTCTCTAACATCAAACTGGCGGCCTAAGGCTTCAAGGCAAGGAGTTCTTTTTTTATATTTATTTCATAGCTTTCAAATCACCAACCTCACTGTTTTTATGAAAACCCTAAATCCAAATTGAAATTCACCTTTTTGAGCCTCACTGCAAGTCATTTACACAAAGAAAACCCATCCTCAGATTCAATTCGAGCCAATATACCAGTAAAGAGCTACGCGCGTACGTCAATAGTGAGAATTCTGAAAGATAAATTTGATTCTCGCATAATTCCTACCGGCACACGACCAAAATGAGCCGCCGGCCGAGGATGGTGCCTTGCGGCAAATGTTGATTTGTTAAACCAGGATCTACATCACTGCAAATTCTCACTTTACTCATTTATTTCCATAGCCACCGCGAATGATCACTAAGAGATCATAAACATATACTTTATTTTAACTACTATCAAAGAACTTTTTAATTATTCGCTTTCATATGTTTTTAGGTCGTTTGATAGAGTTTATGCACCACTAGGATAGAACACGCAGTGTGTTAGCCGCACCGTTGTTCCACAAGAACAAGGTCGTGGCGAGTTTCTCAACAAGCCAACGACGGAGCCTCCACCCCGAGGAATAAGATAGCCACTGGGGGATAAAAAAAGGAGAACTTCACGTACATAGACTACGACCATATACACCCCTCCAAGAGTGAGTGCACTCATGCACAGGCTCATCCGCAGGGACATATCTGATATCCTCTAAGACAGGCTTCCCCGTCTCCCCACTTTCCATGGATGGAGACAAATCCCATTCAATATGTCCGGAGTTCGAGGAAGTATCCAATACCTTCAAATAGGACATCTCCAATGTGGATCTGATGAGGTTGAAGTTCTTTCCTCTTACTCTGAAGGACAAGGCTAAGATTTGGCTCAACTCCCTGAGGCCGAGGACCATCAAAAATTGGGCAGACATGCAGGCTGAATTTTTGAAGAAATTCTTCAGCACCCATAGAACCAATACCAAGAGTGCGATTTACACCTTTGCAGCCCAAGAAAATGAGAAATTCTACTGGCCGGGAGAGGTCTGAAACCATCAATGCCTGGTCCTCACCAGAAGCTTTCACTGATGCTTAGCACAATCACTTCTACGATAACGTCCCTCATGAAGTAGTTGTTGGAAACTATGTGCCAAGGGACTCACTTGTAAAAAATCTCGCATCAAGCCAAGATTCTTGACCATGTATTCCAGACATTCAAAGCACTGGACGAACTCCAACCCTGTGAGAGGCGTAAAGGATGAGACCACCAATCGGGGGCTGTGAGGTACTGTACTCACCACGTAGGACACAGATAAAGGGGCAAAGCTATCCACCTTAGCTAGAAGGTCGATGAGCTTGAATGCGAAACATAGGAGGCAGCGACCGATGATCTATACCTAACCAACCTCGCTTCATTTGGTCAATCCACCTGAGCACCAAGGAGAGCATCAGCCTAAATCGTTCTTCACAAGAAGGATACTTGCCAAACAAGCCTAAACGCTTGCAATAATACAAGCCACCAACCACGCCCATATGTAACACCTATAACCCTAACCTGAGGAATCCATCCTAACTTCTGTGGCCAAAGCTCTCTGACTACATGTGCCCCCGCCGCACAACAACAAAGATGGTTCTTCATCTCACACAACACCACCATCCTCATCCTGCAGCTTGGCGTTATCATGAACTCGAAAGGTGGGGCGGGCAATTGCGGGAGTTAACAAAAGGCGCGTGAACGCCAGCAATCCGCAGGATTGATACAAGAGAAGGCACTTACAAGAAGATAGAGAACCTCAGAGTCCGGGAATTTCCTGCACTCGACAACCCGTAGTACTCAATTTCTGTGTCGACCAACCAAACAAAGAGTGTAGGGAAAAGGAGTTTCCTCTCTAAACACAACCCAATCTAGAGTGCATGAATTGAGCTCTTCCAAGAGCCAACCAGATATAGTTAGTGCTATCACTTTGAGAAGTCGTAAGGAGATTAAACAGCTAGTCCTCAAACTAGCAGAAGAAGGCTAGGAGGCAAAAGAAGATGAACCAGAGGAGGAAGTGATCAAAGAAAATGTAGTGAAAAAGAGCACACCCCCACCTTTTCCGTAAGAACTAAAAGCCAAGAAAAGGCGCCACAACCAGTTGAAGACAGAGGGTGCTAAGGCAGTGAAGGTTAACATCCCTCATCATGATTAAATAGTCCCAACATATACAAATAAAGGACATGTGCACAAAGAAGAGGATGTTAAATGTCATACAGGCCTAATTAACAAGTCAAGCATCATTCAAAGGTAAGACTCCAAGAAAGTACAAAGATTCCTAAGGTCTCCCACCATCCTCGTGAATATCTGAGGCACTTCAGGTGAAAGACACTTCTAGACTTGGTGGGCTGTAAACCTATCATCTTATTCGATGTACAAGAAGCTCGGCTCGTGAGAATTAAAACCCACTTCATCAATATCATTCCGCAGAGCAGATCCATAAAAATACCAAAGGCACATGGAGGATGTTTTATCATTGCATCGTAAATTCCTACTATCCTCGTGACTCAAGAAGCCTGACATAATCGATTGTAAAGGAGAATAATTTATGCTTATCATCCTAAGACCATCTTCGCCACTTCTAATGCGATTATCAATCACGAAACGGTTATGCAACTTACATTCGGGAACACACTTAACCCAACATCTTCCTACCGAGTAAAAAGAATATGTAAATCAAAGGGAAGAGGGCCTGCAGGAAGTTTGCATAATTGATACAATTCTAAGAGGATTGTTTATCACAGCAAACGCAGATGCTACACCGGAGGAGTCACCGACTTTTCGAAGAGTCAAAGAAGTCCAAGACTCAGTATCATGAGCCAAGAATAAAAAGGAAAAGAAATTCTAATTCTCTACTGATTGAGAAGGAACCAATGAACCTCAAAAGCCTGATCTCAAGCCCGTCATGAGAATCCAAAAGATGAGCATACTTGTAAGAACATGAGTAGCTCAAATACACACATATCCTCTCATTAAGATTTCCCCACAGAAAACTTTGTCGGGACATCCTCAAGGAGAACAAGTAAAGTTATCAGAAAAACTCACCGACTCTAAAGGGAATCTTTTCAGCCCACAGCTTACACATCATATCTATTCAGATGAGAAGCAAAATCAGTAAGGCAACCGCTAGAGATCAATCACATTGTGAGGTGGTACGTGGCGTAAGTCCTAAAATCATACAACTGCATCATTTACCCAGACCATAAAGACTTGGGTGAGTCTAACCTAGGTTGTGCCCAAAAAATTAGGGGTAACTATTGTGCATAATGAGAAGGGAGAGGAAATGCCCACCCACCTTACCATAGGATGGAGGGTATGTATTAATTACAAAAGGCTAAATGAGGTGACAAGAGCGATCACTTCCCTCACCATGGACCGCCTTCTGAAAGAATTTCCTACCACCTTTACTCGCTTTCTAGATAGCTACATTCCAAGCATTTCAGACAGATTACGCATGCCAGAAAAGACCACCTTCACTCGCCCATTTAGCACATATGCCTATGAGGACGCCTTTCGACCGCGGTAATGCCCCTACCACATTCCAACATGCGTGCTCAAGATTCTTTAGTGATTTGGTGGAGTGTAATATGGAGGTTCACATGGATGATATTATAGCTTCGGAGGGAGCTCAAGAATGCTTCGATCAACTCCTGAAACTGTCTCAAGATAGATGTATCGAGAAGAACTCAGGTCGACTAGGAAAAATGCCATTTTATGGTCAACCAGGGAATTATGTCGACATATTATTTCCAACAAAGGAACTGAGGTCATAAGGCAAAATTGAATCCACTCTCTTAAAACCGCTCTTCTCCTACCTAATGTGAAGATCAGGAGGAAATTCCAGGCATGCGTGCTTTTACAGAGGTTCATCAAGGATTTTTCAAAAATCACAAGCCTCTTTATAAGCTACACTGAGAAGGATGCCACCAGTTTGGATGAAGACTCCGCTAAGAGCTTTGGAGAAGCTCAAGGTCTACTCGACCACCGCACCAATAGCTGAGAGCCAGCCAGTAGGTTGGTACGATGCAAGCGATTCAATATCGAGCAACGCGCAGGCAAGAAAACCCATGGGTCTACTTATGCAAGAAAACTGAATTATATAACAGAGGGACCATAATCACCACAGAGATTATGCTGGTGATTTGCTTGGATAAGTTTCGTGCTTACTGGGTCGGCCTGACATAATCATCTTCACAGATCACTCCGCCAAGTACTTCAGTCACCAAGCAAAATGTCAAGGCCAGTTTATCGGGCCCCTCCCGCTGAAGAGGCAGGAAGGCCCAATTTTCAGACAGGATAAAAGGGTGTGAGAATGTCGTCATGATCATCTCCCTATATCAACAGTTGTCAAGATCTACAACCCTCTAATCATCACAATTTTCGAGGAGTCCCTACTCTAAGAGAGAATGCCCCACGGTATGCTCCACATTTCCACTTCGCAATGTGAGTTACCAGACGAAGGCACAAGACGAAGTTTTTCTTGCAAAATTCATCTCCTACTGGAGCCGGGAAGAGCCCGGTTGCATACAAATATTATGTTGGATCGTGATAATCGTAAGACGCTAAGGCCCGAGGAGAAACAATGCGGATACTCACCATCAGCGAAGTGAGGAAATGCATGCAAGAGGCGCCATTTTGCTTCCGCAAATCACAATGAAGGTGCTACACCGGCTCGATATTCTTCTCAAGGATTTTTCACACCATATACAGGAATGCCACAAAATGCCAAAGATCGGGGAAAATCTCTCGTCAGTCACATGATGCCTCAACCCAATTCGTACGATTTGCTCATGTTCGGGGCATCGACCTTTACGGGACCATTCCCTTCATCGCTTGATATATCAACATTTTGGTGGGAGCCTAATTATGTGTCAACGGGTTGAATCAGCGTTCTTCATAGAAGTAGCACGTACCACAAGTGGTGTTGAAATTCTAAAGGAGAACATCTTCTCCATTTCGTAGTCCCCAAGAAAGAGAATCAATGATGGAGGTTCACACTTTTGCAACAAACCTTTTGAGAACCTCCTAGCTAAGTATGGCTTAAAGCACAAAGTGGCCACCCCTTACCATCCTCAAACTAGTGGTCAAGTTGAAAGTCATGCAATGCAGAAATCAAAACAATATCGATGAAAGTGGGCGAGTCTACCAGCTGGATCATCTCTGTTGATTCCTTGCAGACATTATAGCACGTATAATATCCTTGGAGACAATCTTGACGCTGCCTAGTTTATGGTGGTGCGTATTACCCCGCCAGCAGAATGAGATATGCAATGCTGCGCAAAAAGATGAATTCGATACTGGAAGAGTCATTTTAAAGGCTCGATATCACGAGCTAAAGAGCCGAGGAATAATGCCTACTTTAACTCGAAGATTGCAAAAGATGTATTTTTGCCATTATAAAGCAGGTTGGCATGGATTCAATCGATAGCCCGCAAAAACTTCAAACAAGGGAGACCAAGTGTCATGGCGATTCCAAGCTCCACCTCTTTGTAGGCAAGCTCAAGTCAAGATGGACTGGACCATTCATCATCCATCAAGTCTATCTCAATGGATCAATGGACCTGCTTAATCCCAAGGACAACAGGGTGTTCAAGGTCAATGGGCAAAGACTAAAGCCCTATGCAGTATAGCACACAGTAGACAAGGAGGAGATCCCCCTCCTTGACCCTCCATGAATCCAAAAGGCTACCTATGTGGGTGTGGCCTTTCCAGACCTTTACTGTGCCACCCTAAAATTTTGCTCGAGATTTTGTTTGTTACTACTTTTTGTGGTTTTACATAATTTCTTTATTTTTAGTTTAGTTTTCTTAGTAATTTTTCATCTCTTCATGCATAGCTTCATGAATTTTGTTCTTTTGTTTCAGAAGAGAGAAGTAGTTTTGGGCAAGAAGTTAAACTGTGTGTGTGCGAGAATTTCTTAACTCAAGTAAATTTCACAAGTTGCGAATTCTTGTAATCTCGCAAAATTTTCTAAAGGTGACTTTCAAACTCAGAAATTTTGCACAATTACTAAATCACACCTGCGTGCCCCTTCATCTTCCAAAATTCTCTTCATCTCCCCTAATTTTTGTTTCTAATCTTCACATAATTATTCCGCATTGAGCTACATGAACGCCTTTATGACATTATCATGAGACACTTCTGCCCTTCCTCGAATCTCCCCTATTTTTAACCCCACTTCTTTTTTTCTTTTCATTTTCACTTCAAACCATTTCTTTCCTGTAATCAAAGACTCCTCCTCCCATTCTCTGAAATTTCACATTACAGACATCACGTGGAGACACAACATTGCACCTGTGCGAGGACTCTTCCCTCTCCCCCCCCGCCGATGGCTCCAACCTCGGGTCCCCTCATCCCCGCCGAGGTGGCCGCTTGCGCCCTGCCATCACGCCCCGGGCCACCGGCCGGCGCCTCCCGGTACGGGCCGGCCTCTCGGCCACAGCTGGGCACTCACACAGGTCACGATACATCGTTTCATGCCCCACCTCGCCGGCCCTACCCTGTTTGTGTGATAACAGTCGTCCACTCCTCCATCTCCTCCACATCCAAGGCCAACACCTGAGGGTCCTACCTGGGCTCCCACCTCGGGCCAGTGGGATTCCCGGCCCCAAATCCCAGAGCCCCATTCACCACCCACCTGGCTCTCACTGATCTCTCCGATCCGTCCCGCTTCAATCATCGTCGACCCATCTTCCATCGTTTCATTACCTAAATTCTCGATCAGAAGATTAAGACCTGCACACGAGTTTATTATGATCTTCTTTATTATGATCTTCCTGGCCACAAGATCCAGAGCTCATAGACGGCGAGAAGAAGCAGAGGTACTCCCTAGAGCCATTTATGACCCCACGCAGGTTTTTCTACCCCCGAGTGGTCATCGAGTTCTACCACACTATGACATCCAGGCAAGAGCCCAATCCGACTGCTATTCATTTTTCTATCGATGGTCAGAAAGGTGATTACTTTCGCCACGTATTATCAGTAGCCTAATGCTCAACTGCTTCAAGGGTCCTAGCTAACTCTACTGACATAGACAAGACCCCATCCTCGTCATTAGAGATGGTTCAAGCGATTATCCCTGACATGACACCGAGCCCATCTTATTGCAGAGCTCTCGAGTATGCTCCTTATCGATCATATATTGTGGTCCAATCTATTTCCTCTTTAGCATCTCGTACAGAGCCGAGGAGCTATTCTGGAGGCTCTATACCGTATATCAGAGGGCTTTTGGTTCAACCCTGTCGAGCTCGTCATGACCTCCTTGTTCCATTTTGAAGACAAGCTCCACCGCAGGAACCTGACCCGAGTTGAGCCCATTCCCATCCTCTTCCCGAGGCTATTATGCCAGGTATTAGAGCATATTGGTTTTCCTATTGAGCCTAGGCTAGAGTGCCACCGAGATCGCGAGACCGTCCTTACTGTTGATAGGTGGTAGATTATGCCTCGCTCTTATCACCTCCCACCTCTGGATCTAGCAGAGGATCAGCCACCTCCAGCAGTACCTACAGAGGAGCCTCCGATTCCAACATCTTCACCCAACTCCTAGCCATCACTCCGCCCACTTGCCACAAAGACTCCTGCAGAGAGAGATCCTCCGTACCCCAGAGCCCTCAAACGATAAGACTCAAATTTCCACAGATTCGGACCCAAAGACTATTAAAGACCACCACTACAAGATATCTCATTATCCCTGACTTTCTCGCTATTATGGATGCAACCGCACCTCTCGCCCACATTCTGAGATCTCGCGGGCCGCCCATGTAGCCTAATGAGAGGATGACATGCATCGAGGCCGGCTGTCGTCGACTACCGCCATGCTCCGCACGTACCAGGTGCCATCCGGCAGATCTCGTAGGGCCACCCGGCGCTCACCCCATATTTCCCCATCGCGCCCGGCCAGCCTTTTCAATTCATTCTCCAACGCAGCTAACACCTTCCGCTCCCAGCCTAGTTTGTACCTTCTTTAACTGCCAGCAAATGTTAGTAGGCACCATTCCTCCAACTACATCAATAACACCTCAAATTTCGCCTGCACGAGGATGACCTTCCACCTAAGCCGCAGACACCACTATGAGGTAGCACTTCCTTCTCTAACTTTCTAATCCAAGCCCCATTGCGAACAATGTGACATTTGGTTGGGGAGGAAAGTTAGCGAAGGAAATGGCTTTTACATTCATGTCTTTGTTGATATTGTGAGCAAAGCCCATTTTGTGATGTCCAGTGGCTTGTTGTTTACCTTTTTTGCGAAGCTGTTAGTTTTTGTTTGTAAAGATGAAAATTTAGTTATATCTCCTTATACATACCATACAGCCTATATTTACGATTTCAAAATCACACCCTTTTTTTTTTTTTTTTGTGTTTTGCCTAGCCTGTAATTTGAAAAAACTGAAACACTGTCCAATTCTGTTGATATTATATTAGTTCCATGCATGATTGAGTGGATGATCATTTGAAGTCTCATTGTTCTCAACCTTTTCTTCCACCTTTAGCTAACCACAACAGTGCACATTAGGTTTCAACCATAACCTGAAAAACTACCTAGCCTCCTAAGCCTTGCAAGAACTTGACCTCGTTTCGTTAACCACCTTTAATAGGTTAAGGATCCCTGCTTTAGTGAAGGCCAATGAAGTCTTCCAAAATAAAAAGAAGTGAAAAGGAAAAAGAAAAATAAAAAGAAAAAGAATAGAAATGTCGCGACGCTTTGCCTTGAAACTCAAGCATGGTCCGAGGGGTATACGGCGAAAGTCTTTAAAGCCTGGTGCCCTAAGCCAATTGGTTGGGAGTCACTGACTTAGTCCTCACTACATGTGGATAGGTGAGGCCCAGTAAAGTCAGAGGTGCCAGAGTCCTCGAAGTCATTCAAATCAAAGAACCTAAGAGTTAGTCGGCCGAAAGATCCTTATGACTTGACGCTCCTAAACCTTAATTGGCTCGGGAGTCATGATGGATCCCTCGTTATACGGACTTCGTGAAGTCATGCCCCAAAGATCGCACCCCTACAACACGTAAAGAAGTATGGAACAAGAGTGGATCCCGATTATTTAGGCCTGCTAAAGGTACTAGGTCAGGCAATACTGTCAGAGGGTGCACTGAATAGCGATTGAAAACTCGATCATACAAACACTTAGATTTCGTGGAAGTTTCGTGTTGATTCTCTGAGTTGGAAACCCTCCTATTAATTTGATTCTCGTATGGCATTCTTATTCTCGAGATAGTTATCATAAGGTTTTTGCAGATTCATACTCGAGGGTTAGGCATTACTCATTCACATTCTTTTGAAATACCATTTTAAACATAATTTCGACCATACTGTTCGTCTCTCTTTCTTTCTTTCATTGCTATGGACTAGTAATGTGCCAGCGAGGGAGTGATTAAAGGCCCAAATAGTGCTATTTTGAGCCCTATTTATTGTAGGTTGTTAGCACTTTTTGTGTACTAATCAACTTAATTAACCCAATTGACACATTAAAATCCCTGCTATATTTCTGATCGCATTTTGTGGAAAATTTTATAGTTTTTGCAGGCTAACTATGCCAAAATCATTGAGTCGACTAAAACACGAAGAATCCAAGCCGAACTCGCAGTCAGAGGTCGGCCATAAGGGAAACAGGCGTAAAACTCGAAGAAATTTGGGTCATCAGAAGAATTTTGTGTGGTTTCCAAAATTTCGCAACCTCGCGAATTTCATAGTTACACTCGCAACCCGCAAATTTTCGCAACCTACTTCCTCTCGTGTCCCGTTTTTCACCTTGTCACCACTCAGATCTTTTCCCAAACTACCCTTTATGTATTGTTGGTAGTTTATGTATTTTTGTAATTTCCCTTATTTTGAGCTGTATATAAGGCTCAATCAAGGCTTTATACAGACAATCATCACATTATGCAATAAATTTGGGAGCGAAAGCTTTCAACTGTCCTGCCGATTTTTATTACTCTCATTTTCTCCCATTTTCTCTCACTTTCTCGCCTGCCAAACACCCCCTGAGGATGACAACTCTGCAGGATGGTTACAAACCTCCCTCATCCTCAAGATGAGGGCTATCAATGTGGGTTTTTAGGGTAAACTCGCCGGGTCCTTTGTTTTTAACGTGCGCTTATTATCATTTATGTTTCTATCCTCACTAACGTAGGTTTAACCTTTCATGTATCCCGATTGACCAATACTGAAATCTATGTCTTAAGGATGCTTATCGCTAAATCCAATCGAGATCTCTGCTAGTCAGCTTCTTATTTGTCACCGTAGGTATCATGAGATAAAGTTTCACTATCCGAAACACAATGACTAATAAATGCCACATCTCAAAAGGAAAATTATTAGTGGTCTCGCTTTTATGGCAATGAAGATCCTGGGTTTTTGGAAATGACTATAGGTCATCCTCCCTAACATAAGGAAAAGGACCCGAGGACATCTCAGTTGCCCTAGAACCTCAAACCCAGTGGCCCGAGGCTTCAAGGAGTTTCTTTACATTTACGCGCCAAATCACCAACCTCACTGCTTTTATGAAACCCTAAATCCAAATTGAAATTCACCTTTTTCAGCCTCACTGCAAGTCATCATTTACACAAAGAAAACCCATCCTTGTGTTTGACCCTAGAGCCACTATACTACAGGAGCTATGCAACGGCAGTAGAAGGAATTTAGGTTATAAATTTTGTTGATTCCGGCATACCCTACTGGCACACGAATCACCAACTTGGTCTTATCCCCTTTTGATTTTTAATTTTCCTTTTTTTAAACTTTGGTCCCTCATCTCTCCTCTATTTACAAATCAAGTCATTCATATTTCCACTTTAGCATCTCATCTTCTCTTATTCATGACTTTTATGTCCTGCTTCAGAAATTACAAATTTATCTTCGCTTATTGTTATTTTTAGATTTCACATTTTGCATTTAAATTAAGAAAAATTCAAATTATACCTACAAAATACCCTAAACATGCTGAAAACGACTATGGTAGATTTCACTAGGATGACATCAAACTTTGACATGTCCATAACCGTGAGCAAAATCCCTGAGATCTCTAACTCACAACCACGACATATCATATCAACCCTCACCTTAGTTCCTAAGGGAGAACTCACATGCAATGGCTTTTCTACGCCCAAATCTTTCACACAGGATACAACAATAAAAGAATGAGATGTGATCAGACCAAATGATATATACAAATTTCTGCCACTATTACCAAAGACTAACTAGAATCCCAGGTAAAGGCACCGAAAACTTGTTAAGACCAAATATACATTATATTCTCATAAGAAGAAGAATTTTGTCACTAAATTCAATTAAAAATTTACTTTGGTCTTAAAAACTGCAAGTGCACAGGTCGTACAAGTAATAAAGTGGACCTATAAGTCCGGATATCGTTCCCATATAGATTGAAAGGAATTTAAACTTCAACTACCCCAACTACTCAAGTTCTACACTATTTGAACGTCTAGTTTAGATGAAAATTTAGTAACCTAATGAGAATTTTAATAACTAGAATCCTACATTTAATATAAAAGGAAAAGTTATATCCTAAATGTAAACTGGACTGAACTAGATTATTGCTGGAAGTAAACACTGGGATTTCATTGCTGTGAAATTATCATTCTCCTCCAACAGATCTTCGCGGCATACTGCATCGCTAGGGATTTCACTTCTTTCATTATCGATTCAAATTTCTAATACTCTATGTAGTTCTAGCATTTTCTCCAATAGATCTTCGCAAGTATTGGGCTGCATCAAGGACTGATTCCTTTCAAATCTTCTATAGACCAAGCTATTGCTTTCTTATATTTTCTAAGAGTCTCTAGTAGTCTTTGCTCTTCCAACTTAGTTAATCCAACTTAAATAATTACTAGATTTCCCTTTTCTAGTTGTAAAAAGGCATATTTTAAATTTTCAGGCAATTCCTTTAGTATTAAACCTTCTGAACTCTTGTTTTCTTCATCCACTTCTTCTTCATAAATACTAGATCTTTTTGCACTGTTCTCTCTAATACTGAATACTGAATCTTTTACTTTGAAATTGGAGCTCATAAATTCAACTTCAAGATGCTCAAGATATTGGAAAATCATCTCATTCTCATTCATCAATTCTCAAAATTACAATCAAGGTCGCCTGTACTGCATAGAATTTTGTTTCTACTTAATTCACACAAGACTTCGAAGTTCGTTTGTTTCAAGTCATATCGAGATTAAATTGCACTACTTCATCTCCAACCCTGAGAGTCAGTTCTCCCCTTTTTACATCAATCAATGATGCTCCTATCATATAGTGGTCTTCCTAACAAAGAAGTGGAACTTATTGGCTCTCCTTTATATTTATGACTTGGTCCACTAGGAAGACAAATTTTCCCACCTTGATCAGCACATCTTCAAGGATACTCTCAGGATGGGCCAATGTCCTGTATGCCGCTTCAGGTCATGGTCAGGGAAGTAAGCTCCAAACTTAAACTTTTAGCAACGCATGTGGCATTAAGTCGATGTCAAGGTCTGCATCACACGTTATCCATGTCAACATTCCCAATCATGCAAGGTATAGTGAAGCTGCATGGATCCTGCCTTTTTTCTGGAATGGACTTCTGAATTACTACACTGCAAGTTGCATTTAGGCTCACTATCCCTTCCTTAGTAAACTTTCTCTTTTTGCTCAATAGATCTTTCATGAATTTTGCATAAAGAGGCATTTGAGTTAATGCCTTCGAGAAGGAATGTTGGATCTCATCTTCTAAAATGTTTAATAATTTAGAGAACTGCTTCTTCCGGGGCTTTTGCCTTCAAGGGAATTCGAGGAATGGAACTCTGAGGATTATGCTTTCACTCCTTCCTTCCTTCCTTTTTGGCCGCTTGGGATGCGCTATGTCGACTCTGTCCTTCTCCCCGTAGCTTCTCTCAACCGTTCGCATCTTTTTCTCTTCACGCATTCTGTACTCTCCTTTCATCTAACTCCCTGCCACTCTAAGAGTCACCGGCATACAATCTTTAGGGCTCTTTCTCGCATAGCTTCGAGCTACCGCCTAATTTGTATCTCCATTCTTCAAAGAAGCATCGTGTTTTTGGCCTCGACCATCATTTGTGTTTGCTTGAAATCTTTCAAGGTCGTAAAATTTTCTCATGCAAGATTCAAAACTCTTTGTTATCTCACATGAAATTTCATCCGATCTTCGCTGACGGAGTCCTTTATGATCCCGATAATCATTCTACTTTTCCCTTTGTTATCACAGCAGCCACGCTTTGAAACCTGTGCCGAGTATAAGCCTCATGGTAGTTCTGTCTATATGTCTAGGACCCCCGTTATGCTCCCCCCACTATAAGGAAAACCTCATGGTTTCTTAGGGGTGTCGATCAGAGTGTGTAAGCATACTGACCTGGCTTAAAAGTATAACTCGCTTCAGATTTAGGCATCAGGCCTCAACCCGTGTAAGGCTCCTCTTCCTCATACCTCTCAACACTGTTTCTCCTTCATTCTCTCACTACTCCAACTTCATGTACAAGCAAAGTATCATTTTCATTGTTACCTCGCCTTGTTCATTATCGCACTGCTTCGCTTCTACGGCTTAGTTCTATCCAATCCAATTAGACCATTTCCTAATTTCGTTTGTCGCTCTCGAAGATTCGTACGGGAGTCTTACGCCAGATTTGATAAGGTCTTCAATAACTTGCCTTGCCTCCTCTGCACTTCTTCTTTTAAATCCTCCACAACAAGATGCATCAATTATACCCTTGGAGGTATAATTCATGGCATGGTAGAAAATGTCCATATGAGTTGTCAGATCTATCCCATGCATAGAGCACCTCTTCAAAAATCTCTTGAACCTCTCCCATGTCAGGTGTGACTCTCATCCTCGCTTGGAACACAATGATTTCTCATTTTCTTATTTTCTCTCTCGCAGTTGAGAGTCGAGGGAAAATCGCCATGAATGCCTCCACCGGCTCTTCCTAGTATTCATCGATCCTTAATCGCGCTTGGGTCAAACCAAGTGGCCGCCACATCTCTCAATGAGAATGGGAAGAGTTTGCTTGATTACATCGTGTCTTACCCATCCACCCCACACCGCTTCGGCCATCCTCATAAATCTCCTTTAGTGCTCATATGCATCTTTTGAAGGGTGTCCTGTGAACTGGTGTTGCTGCACCATTGTAATCAAAGCTGGCTTCAACTCAAAGTTGTTTGCTTCAATAGGGGGTTGTCTCATAAAGTGTAGCATTCTTTCGATGATAGGCTCCAAAATCTCTCTCTATCGTATTAGGCCTCTCAGATTCTTCTCTTTTCCTCGAATAGTTTGCAATCTTTCTATTTGATTAGCTATACTTCTATCTTCAACACTAATAGTTTTTCTCATATTTTCCAGGGTTATTTCAATTGTATCTAGAGGCGCTAGCTTCATTAATTTCTATGCATTTAATATTTTCCTCGAAGGAACACACCGAGATCAAATAGAGTCTGATAACAAAATCAGATATTCATTAAGCTTCCAAAAGATCGTGATTTTTCACCCACTCCATTGCTAAAACCGCTTTTGTTGATTTTCTGAAATTTTTATAAAACAAAGAAAAATGTCCAAATTATCATTTCTCTCTTTTGTCAGAATATTGATTTTTAAATTCTTTCGATCCCCAACAACGGCGCCAAGAACTTGATCAGACCAAATGATATATACAAATTTCTGTCGCTATTACCAAAGACTAACTAGAATCCCAAGTAAAGGCACCAAAAACTTGTTAAGACCAAATATACATTATATGCTCATAAGAAGAATAATTTTATCATTAAATTCAATTAAAAATTTACTTTGGTCTTAAAACCGTGAAGTGCAATGTGTCGTACAAGTAATAAAGTGGACCTATAAGTCCTGATATCGTTCTACGTAGATCGAAAAGGATTTTTAACTCAACTACCCCAACCACCAAGTTCCACACTATTCGAACGTCTAGTTTAGATGAAAATTTAAAGTAACCTAATGAGAATTTTAATAAATAGAATCCTACATTTAATATAAAAGGAAAAGTTATATCCTAAATGTAACCGGACTGAACTGCATTATCACTAAGTAGACACTCAGATTTTATCAAGCCACACCCGATCCCTGTCCACTGATAGCGATCCGAATCCAAGTTCGGCGAGACCATATAATCGGGACTTTTACTCCGGCTTAAAACGCATATCAGATATATCCACTCTTATAACTATATCAACATATCATATTCAAAAGTCCAAATAAAACTACCAATCGCAGTGGTGTTTACAAGTGTCATATATGCATATACGCATCGAGTCCCATTTACATATTCAAAACTATACATTTACATTTACTGATCAGAGCGCGGAACTTACAGTGATGAACCCTTACTCGTGTGTTAGCCCTACAGAATGCGGAATATCACTGCCTTTTTATTTTGCACCTACACCTACATTAAAAACTCCATGCTGCTTTACGCTAAAGGGAAACATAGGTAATATGCATATACACGCTATAATAAGCGTATAACAATAATGCAGATATCGTGAATTGCATGATCTATATCATGGACTTATATATACTTTATGCTTATACCGTATTTACGTTTGTTCTGATTTCCCATAGGAGTTAGCGTAGCTTATTCAGACTAAACACCTAAGAGGTACATAGATCGAACGATACACATTTGTTTCCTCTATTCCTTATCTAGGTTATTATCATATAACTATGGAATTCCTAGACCAAGCACTAATAAATGAGTAAGATGACAAAGACAATAAGTATTCAAGATACTATATAATAATGAGTCATCAGAAGACAAAACATGAGCCACAAGCACTAATCGTAATCAGAGTGCCGTGAAGACTAATCAGACTATCGAAGTGCTAATCAGAGTGTCAGAAGACTAATCGTAATCAGAGTGTCGAAGCACTATTCGCACGTGCCTGGCCATTTCATACCTGGTCTTAGGCATTCCTGTACGATTATATCGCGGTTCTCCGAGCTTATCATTTTATTCTTTTTCTTCTATACTCCTTTACATATCAAATCTACGTATATCGCTATTTTCGGGTTATATCTATCTCTTTTCTTATCATGTATTCCAATTGACTTTAACCAAGCTATTAGTACACTTGGTACAACAATCAAATTTTCAGATGTGGATACTGAATGTCATTAAACATCATATGGTTAGATTCTAGACTCAATGAGCTTTCCATAGAGTCCAAGAACACCCAAAACGGAGTTCTAAATCAAGAACTTATGCAATACTGTGCTTCCAGAAGAAAATCAAGAACTCGCAACAACTGCAAAGAAGAGCAGCAAATCTTACTGTCTTGTCATTTTCGGACTTATTATAAGCTCACATTGTATCAAGCTATATGGATGGATTATATACTCAAATAGCTTTCCATAGAGTCCAAGAACACCCAAAACGGAGTTCGGACGAAGAAGTTATGCGCATCCGAAGTCAGAGGGTCGATCGTAGTAGGGCTACGCCATAGCACAACCCACGATAAACAAGTAATTCGAGTGATGCACCCACCATCGCACAAGTGGCTTCCCACGCCCGGGGCGCCGAGGATGCACCCACCACGCCTACAGTGGCTTCCACGCCCGGGCGGCCGTAGAGCTCACACTCCCAGACACGCCGCTCGACCGAAAATCATCTCAACAAAATTCTTATCCACCGATCTACGCATCCTCCCACTGAGGCCACATAACATGCCACAAACACCAGACTAACACCATCCTGCCAATCAATCCCAAATCACCCCAAAAATGTGAATAAACCAAACTTCCATATCCATACATATTTCTACAATCCATCCTCAAAGCAAGATTCCATACCCTAACAAGTAATTACACTCTCTAACACCTCAAATCTTATTTCAATGAGGGATTTCATATAAAAATCCAAATTCATAACACTAATCCATAATCCTCCATACAAACCATAAAACTCTTAGTTTCCTGAATACTAAAAACCATTTCAAAATCTAACAAAGTCCATACAAAATCCATACAAAATCAAAGCCACAAAATCATAGAGGGAAGAACCTCGTATCAAGGTGCAAATCCTATAACTCCATACATATTCTATATAAAACCAAGGATCCTTACAAATTCCATACAAGAATCCATACCAAACTCCAAAGATCCAAACAAAAGTCATGTATCCATACCTTTTCTTGGCCTCTTCTTCTTTTTCTTCTTCTTCTTCTTCTTTTCTCCTCTTCCTTTCTCTCCCAACCGTATGAGCTCTCAAATGTGAGACCAAAAATGAGATATTTTTGGTCTCATCTTCTTTTATACTAAAATTTTCCTTTTATTGCAAAAAGCTCCTCCAACTCTTGACCATTTGCATTTCAATTTCCCATTATTTTATTTTGGCCTCTAATCTTATCACTTATGACTTTTAAGTCCTTTTGAAAATTTACAATTTTGGCCCTTATATCTTCGGGTACAAGTTTCGTAGTTTCTCAATTTCCATGTTTCAGATGAATTACTTAAAATTCAATTTATGTCTACAAAATACCCTAAACACTTGAAACCGACTAGGTATATTTCTAAAGTTACACATCGTTTTGAAATTATCAATTCGCATCCTAATCTCATTCTATTTTCCTCGAGTCAGGAATCTGAATTACAAGAGGCAAGGTAAAGATAGCTCTGATTCTTCCTCTAACCATACTTTTCACTGAGTAGAGGTTCATGTTCATTTCTGAAACATGATTCTAATCAATTACTTGTAAATAGAATTTCTCTATAAGATCTGGGTATTTTTCTTTTCCAAGACTTTATACACATTTCTTATGACTGCAGATTTCTTGCTTCCCAAGACAGGGCAACTGCAAGATTTCTACAACAAGAATGATGTCTCATCCTTAAGATCTAAAAGAGTTTTCTCTTTCCTTGATTAGATCTCATGCTAACATGGGATCAAGATTATTCTTCCAGACCAAGGAGAGATCTCTAATTGATTAAATTGATATATCACTCAACCCATTCTCAAACCATGAGCAAATTGAGGATTTATCTAAGTAACCTTCGTGAGCTCATTAGTCTTCAATATTACCTAACATACCCCTCAAGCAACTGGTCTAAGCTCTCAAGATTCTCCATCTCTGTGTCACTCAGAGGGCCTCTTAGAAATTAGAGCCAAACAATAGTCCTTTCATGGGTATAAGCTACTAAAATTGGGAACAAATAATATCAAGAACAACACCATTCAAATAAATTCAAGATTCAACTTAGGAAATTTTCTTCTCATTTTACAGAAAAGACCATAACTAACATTAGATCTTTCCCAGTGGAAGTTGTGTTCTCGAAAACTGGATTACAGCATACATTGAAATACTGATAAGGAAATTCCACTGTAACTGCAATCAACTAAAGAAATGAGTTCCAGCATTTGTCTGGAATTCATTGAATTTAAACAGTAATTGTAAATGAATTTCAGCATTAAATTTCAACTTCAAAACTTCTGAACAAATTACTATTTCAGATCCAGTAACGAATCAAAATCTCACGCTAACGCTAATCTACAAAGAAAAGAAAAAATAAGAAAAATAAAAATAAAAGAAAAAAAAATATAATACAAAAGAGTCCTCGCCTCCCTGTGCATCGTTCATCGATATCGACCGACTACCTCGCTTCGCACTATTTCCTATTTATAGAGCCCTAAAAGTTTAGGCCCTAACTTTAATGCTTTTTCTTATGAATCCCTAAGGCCCAGATTGTCTTCTCAGTTTCGACCTGAAAGTTGTATCGCGATAGAGTTTCAGGTTTCACTGGCAGTCCTTTGTCAAGTAGGTATGCGTACCGTCTACCCGACTCAAGATCTTGTGCTCATTCTTGCTTGAGTTGCGACAGCATGTTTTTGTTGGGACATTTTTCTTTCCTTTAGTATGATAACTCTGTCGCGACAAAGTTTCCTTTGTCTCGACAATATTATGTGCATTCCTCAAACAGTTATGTCGCAACATCGATAATCAAGTCGCAACACAGTTTCAGTGTAGCTTCTACAAGTTGGTGTCGCAGCCCAAGTTTCCATGTTACGACAAAGATCTCCGCTCTCAGTTATGTTGCAACATCGTCTCAGATATTTGCCATCTTCGTCGCGACTCTAAAGTCCGTCGCGACAGAGTTCTCATTGCCACTTAGCCCGCTTTCCTATTGCAGCCTTCACATGTCGCGACCTGCATCTTTTGTCAGATGCTTTCGCATGTCGCTAATTCCCACATTCGATCCGCTTACGATACCTTTCGCATGCAAAAGATATTTTCCGTCAGTGACCTAGTTTTTCTGGTCACAAATAACTTTTCTGCCTTCAACTTGAATTCGTGTCGCGAACCATTTTTCCTGTTGAAACAGGACATTTTAATGTTCAGCTGATTTCTGTGTCGCAACCTGATGATCTCTATCGCGACATCAAAACACCTTTTAAGCTTGAAGTATGTCGCAAATATTCACTTCCTCACAGAACCGTGTCAATTCATCCATTAATCACCTTTTTCGCGACCTACTATTACCACCTAAACTTCTTCTCCAAAGATCTTTCCGTCTCAACAAACTTTTCCATGTTGCAGAAGTCAATGTTGCGACATAAGAGGATTTTGTCCCAACATATATTCTACCTTCATCAAAGATTATGTCGCAACACAACCATCTTGCTCCCACCGACTCAGATATGTTTTTCCCATTCTCCGTCAGCGACTGCCATCTTCTCGTCGCGACCTAAATTTCAATCTGCCAACAATTAAATTCATGGTGTCATGACATAGAAATGTTGTCGCGACACTATTCTTTTGTAATTGTTTCAGTTTGTTTCGTGACACAACAAACTCTACTCTATCACGATCGAGACTCCGCAATTGTCGTTTTCTCTTCTACTGAAATCTCTCCAATTAACTCCTGCAAAACACAAAGTTTGTAAATATTCCATAATTTGGCATTAAAACAACTCTGAAAATACTGAAAACAAGCCAGAAAAATGGATTAAAAATAGATAAGTTTAAGACTCATCAAGATGCACTATAATCAAACAATACTTTTGTCCATAGACCAGAGAGTAGAAAAGTACCCTGAATAACCGGCTGATCTGCAAGCTCACCAGTGTAATGGCGAAGACATCGCCCAGTCCCCGGTCTCTGGCCATGGGAGCCCCGGCTCGACTCGACCCCTACCCCACCATCCGGTTTGACTCCGTGACGTAGTGTCTCTGCAAAGGCCTTGCAACTAATACCGTCTCCCGGCCCATAAGAGGATACGAGGAACAAACTACACTAAGGTATCGCCCCACTGATGACTAGGACTGAGGTGTCCCATAACTCAAGGATTCCTGCCTCTAAGGACAATCCCGTCTCAGGTGTCCAAGCTAATGGCAATAGAAACATCTACCCTGCCCTGTCCAGCTTGAAGCCCTGACCTAGCCTTGGCCTTGATAGCCACGGCCCTATCCCTGAAACCCTCATGGAATAGAAGTCCTCTGCTTCTTTTCCAAGCTAGAAGAAGAAGGTTGACTCTCCCTCCTCTTATCTTTAACAACATCGCATCTCGGATGTTCCGTGCATCATCCACCTCCCTCTCAATGGCCATAGCAGTCCTGACCATCGAGTCCATATCTTGTAGGAGAAGTCCTACAAATTTTTCCTCAGATGGATAGTTTCATTCCATCCTCAAACTTTCTCACCTTGGCCATGTCCATGGCTACATAGTCATCAGCGAAACGTGCTAATTCAGTAACCTAAGACACGTATTCAAGCACTTTAATAGTTCCATATCTCAATTCCAGGAACTCTCAAGCTTTTTCATGTCGAGAAGACGTCATAAAATACTTTTCCATGAAGAGCCCACAGAACTCTTCCCATGCCATCGCCTCCAAGTCCCTCAAGGCTCTGACCCAATCCCACCATCCTTGGGACTCACCCTTTAGCTGGAATGTTGCTAGTCTTATCCAGGTGGCATCAGAGGTAATCTCCATAGCCTCCAATATCTTTTCCACTTGCTAGAACTAATGATCAGCTATCATCCAATCCCCTACTCCCTGAAGGTCGGACCTCCATGAAGGCTTGTTAGTCAAAGGTTGGTGGTAGTGGGTTGTTACTCCGCCCACAGCCTCGCCGTCCCCTTCCTCGACTTCCTCTTCCTCGACTTGCCATCTATATGTGTCAAATAGAAAATTGAGATTCCTTTTCTAGTCTAACTAGTTATGCATCAGCCAACCACTAGTAGACATCACATCCTGAACTATTCCATTCATTCATTTTCCGAATCCCTAAGGTTATGTTCTCACCCCTAGTGTTCAACTTTTCCTATATACATTTTTCTATGTATATAATTCACATAATACACAATCATGCAGCATATTGAGCAAAAAACATGAAATGCACCATAAATGCTATGATCTAGACTCATGCCCTCCAAGCCCTAGGTGTTCATATACCTAAGCTTTGATACCAAGGTATGATGCCCCAAACCCCGGGGATCCCGTTGACCAACCATCAACCTGTGGAATACCTGTGGGTATCGCATATCTCAATACCACACATTCGTGTCTCATTCACCAAGACTCAATTATGAGTAAAAGTAGCCCCACTAGGCCCTTTCAACCATACTCAAAATATTACCCAAGACTATGTCACAATAGTCCTTAAGAGTTTATTACAACTCTTATACAAAATCATAGATTACAACAATTTTGTTCTAATATATTTTACAAAATGAATATCAAGGCCACATGTCGACCTTCTTCACAATTACGGCCTCGGATGAGTGTTGTCCACCGGTGTCTGTCCTGCACTTGAAATGTTTTTCCCTTAAAGGGTGAGCCACACCTAGTAGAGATAACTCCTACTGAGGCTACTCCCCACCTAAGTACACATATAATGGTCGCACACTCACCACAATCATTCCATGTAAAATGTAATTTCTACCATGGAATCCTACATGCCATGAAATGAGATGTGGCTGATCATGTACTATCTTAGAGTCCTCATAGAATCCCCTCCCGCACAATGCACGAGGCCGTGTGCGATAAACCAACATTGATGTTTCTCATCTAATGATCATTTTTCCAAAACAAAATTCTTTTGTTTATAAAGCAAAACCCATTAGATATGGTACCTCCGATGATCTTTTTATTAACCTGATATGTGTCTTTTTTTGTGGGTAAGGCGAATTACACGGGGTCTCACCACGGATCTTTACCACTTCCTACACTTTCACAAGCTTTCACCATTGGACACATATGTATAACCAAAAATATCGGGGCTTTCACCCAAAGGGGTACTATCCCTGCTTGCTACTACCCGACATAAGTTTTCATGCTCTACGAACAGTGGAACTCCGCTTAACTTCATTCAACAGTACATAGCCCACTTATCAACCACCAAGAACGGTGTGTGATGGCACTATTTCCTATTCCGCGAATAAAAGAACTTCGCTAAACTTCGTTCAACGTATCGAGCCCACTCATCAACCACCAAGGATGGTGTGTGATGGCACTATGCACTTACACCCATTCAATGCGATGTCCCCGTGCATATGCAATGTATGCACCATTACCTATTTGTACCATGTCACATATATGATGAATGCTATAAGGACAATTTTATCAAACATGCATATCACCAATGCACCCTGGGCAATTATATCAAACATTCACATAATTTCCCTACATTAACTCATTCATGTTAGTGTATCACACAAGCATATATCAACATCACATACAAATCATTACTTAGTCAAGCAATGAAACACTTTATCCTCTAGGCTAAATTAAGACATAACATGTCCACAAAATAAACTACAACATGTCATGTAATGGCCATGTCTACACATACAATTCATCACATGTCACTATATTAATACACATCAACATTTCATCAAATAAGCATGTCATGACATGCAATTAGTACACTTGGTGTTATGATCAAACTTTCGGCAATGATGTGAGCACTAAATGCTAATCATTGGCATGGCTGGAGTGGACTTCAAGGTTTCATAGAATCTAAAACGCGAGAATCGAGTTCGAGCGAGAAAGATATGGTCGTCCAGTTGGAGTACACCAAGCCACACTATTGAGCGATCTATGGCGCCAGCATGCTGAGGGTTGCGAGAAGCATTTGGAAATCATAAATGTAACTTCAACCCAAAATTCACTCAAACTGACCCTTGGCAGGCTATAAACCATCCCATGCCATTAACATGGCAAAGTTCAAAGTCGACTGAAACAATAGCCGCACGAGGCTAAGTATTGGCAAGTAGGAAGAATCCCTACCTTTTGAAGTGTAGCCCCTCATCGAATCTCCGGACTTTACTCCTTGGTCCAACGAGTTCCGACCTTCAGAACGCCAACTTCCTTTTCTCCTTCCCTCTCTCTTTCTTTCTTCGCTTTCTTTCATTTCTCTCCATTTCCTTTTTCTCTTTCTTTTCTCTCTTTGTTGCCGCTTTAGGCGATTTCCTCCATTTATGGCGTACCCATTGGCATGCATGTGGATTGCGGCTTGCCATGTGTAGCACATGCATTTGCCTTTGCGCCACCTTGACACATAGGCAGCCATGTGTCACACATACGATAGACGCCGCATGCCTTGTGACATATAAACACCATGTGTCTCGAACGCCTCAGCGATAAAATTTTGATTTGCATCTGCCAAATTAATAACAAAATTCACATGGGTAAATTCGATTTAGTGAGGCGAAGTGTGGTGGAATCGTTTCGTCGGTCGACATCTGAAAAATTCAAGTTTTCAGCTTTAATATCGTGGCATTTTGCAAGTTCACTTGGAGTGTTTAGCCCGTTTTTGGAAAAGTTCAAATGTACCCTCGTTTTACAATATATAACTTCAATTTTACAACATATTGATGACCATGATTTTATTTGTTGTCTCACAGGTACGATCCAAATATGTAAAAAGCCGGGAAAAAAAATTAATTTTCTGAAAAATGCCAAACAATAAAATTGCAGAATGTGATATAGGAAGCCTAAGAAATTCTCTGAGGCTTTCAGGATGACAAAACAAATTGCTCAGATTGGATTCGGTCTACTTCAAAATCTGACCAGAAGGTACTGTCGGGTGAGATAGTCAGATTTTTACGATTTTCTGATTGCGAGTCGCTAGTGACACAGAGACAGAGACTTTTTGTAAAAATCTCAGGATTAGAAATTGCTTGAAGCTAAGTCCATTTAAAATAAATTGAACTACAAAAAAAATGAATCATTTCGGAAAAGAAACTAACACGAAATTTAAAGTGATTAGTAACTGCATACTTAAAGGCCATATCAAAACTTAACTTAAAACAAGTTAAGTTAAAAGAAAGAAAGAGGAAGAAAGAGGGAAGGGAGAAGCGGGAGGGTAAGAGAGAAGAGAAGAGGGACGAGGAGAAAAGGCTACTGCACCTTCTCTCTCACGATCTGCAGGAGATTGGGTAGTCGGTTTTCGACGGACCAATAACTAAGGTCGAATGCGTGAGGGACTATCGTGGATATCAAACTAGGTTCATTTAAGGTTTAAATGCGGGAGGTTTGTGAGTAAAGCACGGTTAGGGAAGTGTCCACGGGACTTCTCGAGGTGTGCTCTTCTTTGAGAAGGTAGGGGAAACTCTACTTTAGTTTAATCTCATCAAGGAGTCGTCGCCCGAACGCGGGTTGACCACTGGCTGTTTGTTTGAACCTAAGCATAAAAATAAGCACGAATCTCTGAGAATCGATCAGGCGGAAGGTCATCTAGTTGGACATTAGCATCCGACCTTGATCATGATGAACGATGGCGGTTGGTCGGCGGATGTGTCGATTGGATCTGATGAGATCCAGCTGAAGCGAGAGAACGGTCGACCCGACAGCGTTCGGTCGATTGGTCATTTAGTCTTCGGTTGGATCACGTGGTACCCGACTCTTGTACAGCGAAACTTGATCGACTAGTTGGCTGGCGGTCGACGGTTGTGAACGGTGTTCTTCGACTATTTGAGGCTGGTTCGAAGCCCAGGTTTATGTAACTATTTAAGGTCGATCTCATGACCTAGTTGGGGATGATTGAAACGCCGCCGGGAGCTATTTGTCAGATGATTGAAGTGTCATCCCTTGGTTAAGGGATGGCATGTTGAATGGCAATATGTGTGACTATACATTTTGGATTGAGATTGATGTGTTTGTGTGTCACTGCGTGGTGATTGAGTGGCACATTATTTGTGTATGAACAAGGCCATTACATGGCTTGTTGTAGGCTAGTTGTGGACATGTTGTTTCACCACTAGGCCTAGGTTAATATGTACTATAAGTGTTTAGTGACTTATGATCATCAATGTATGTCTGTATTGATATGTTGGCATGAATTGTGATGTATTTGAATTTGTATACTTTAGATATAGAATGTCCAGTGATGCATGGAGTAGTCTGCTGTGGTGACCTCCCATAACAATACCCATTATGTATGCTTAGCTTGCTAGGCATGAATATTGTCGCATGATTTTGCATTATGCACTAAGACATGCTTTGTATGAAGTATATTAATTTAGTAAAATGTGATATTGCTGTTTGGTGTTCTCATGGGATGTCATGGGCACATGGCTGTCGACACTATGTTTGGTGTTCGATGGGATCATCACTCAGTATGAAGGATTTGATCAACAACGTAATTTCGTGTTCAATATTGAACTTCGAAACATGGGACCGCGTGCGAGGCCGGTCGCTTGATTTTGCGGCCAATACCGTGTTGGGGCGGGAGGCAGGGTTGGAGTGGATCCCCATAAGTTGAAGATTCGGATGTTGAGGATTGAATGCGATCTTCGATGGTGGCGATCAAGTGCCGGGAAGGCGCGGCGGCGACGTCCTCACGGTGTTGGCGGTACGTGGCCCACAAGTATGCGCAAACACCGCGCAACGGAAGTACGGGTTGATGTTGGGAATAGTCCAGTGGTTGATTTGCATGAGCAAAGGTTTTGTTTTGAAAATGGTCAGTGATGGGACATAATAGCGGATTGGTTTTCACTCAGCGCGGCATGTATGTGAAGGGAAATCAGATGGGAATAATGTTATGAGATAAGGTGGAGTGCATTATCATCTCATAATATGTGGAAACTTGTTTGAGTATGGAACGATGTATCATTTTCACTTGAATGTGTGGTGTGCCATTGCATGTGCACTTAGATGGGGAGTAGCCCTTATAGGAATTATTTTTCTACCTGGGTTTACCCCTGCTGTAGAACCCGCACCGGGTCGCGGGTGTCTGGGGAGACGGCTCAGACGGCGAGTGGTGATTATGGGGGAGGCGAGCCATGTGGCTGCGAGAAACTTTTTGTAAAAGTGTTTGTATAAAAGAATTTTGATTAAATTATTTTGGATTATTGTATAAATAGTTGGGTATGTAATTATGGTAAGGAGAGATTAGGTAGTCGGGACTCTTAGGAATTTATGGTCGCTTCTTATTTTCATATTTTGGGGTTTAGTATTAATGGATAGTTGAAATGAGGACGTGTCGAAGTGGTGTAGGAAGTAACTGGAGTGTCACGGGTAGTTGATGCAGTGCAGTTTTAAAGCTTGGGGTGCCAGAGATGACCTAAGATAGAAATTCCGCGGGTTGATAGTTTATCAGTGGATTAAATTAAGACGTCACAAAATATGTTTTGTCATTTGAATCGCTTACAAACAAATAAATGTCATAATAAAACAACAAAAAACAAATTGTTGTATCAAGAAAATACAAACCACCCATTAACTTAACCAGGCAGGCGGCAGAAAATACAAAAACAAAATTCCAAGCAAAATGCATTGTGGGAGAACATTCATTCAGAAAAAAAAAATGGTAAATAAGATATAAAGAGATTTTGAATTTGCTGTGGCGAAAAAAAAACAATTCATCTTTTCATTGAATGAAAGAAAAAGATGATGAAAGGGTGACTAGGTTGAGAAAAATGTTCTTTTTTATACAATATTTATTTGTAAAACATAAATTAGATCACAATATTTCATGTATCAGCCATACATCGCATGGAAGCTTACATAATGAATGAATTATAAAATATTATTGATCTGGTACATTTATAATTTATATTAGAATCTCACTGTTACTAACATTACATATAATCTGTTTTCAAAAAAAAAAAAAAACATTACATGTAATGTATAATGTCCGTGATCTTAAATGCATGAACAAATTCATGAATTCCCAATATATTTTCTATATCATAGGGTTGTTGGATACTTGTCTCCAAATATACTATTAGGCCATTTGGATGACTAACATGGGATGCCTTTTTATGATGGTAAAAGAAGTTCATATACCCCATTGAGTGAAGTCATGTTGGTCATACGGTTACATTGGATCTGATTTGGTTTATTTTGTTTCGCGATTTTGTTGTCTTGTTGTGGCCGCGTTTGAATTTGTCATCGATGTTTCAAAAGCGTTTTTCTCGTCTTGATACAAGCGTTTATTTGTGTATGAGTGATTCAGACGAATAAAGCATATCAATCGAGCCGAGAGATAACGAAATCTTTGATTGTCCAGTTGTTGTGAGCTATAGTATGCGGTATTCTAATCATAATATTCAAGTTTGCTGGAGCTTTGGTCAATTTATTATGCTATTAACCTAGGTGTTGTTTTTATCCCCTATGATTTTTAGCAAATTTATATATATACATCTATTGCTACTTTGAATCAATAAAAATTTTCCTTTCAAAAAATAAAAGAGTAAAAGACCTTTCAATCTAAGATGAAGAAGACTATACAAATACTATTGAGTCATTCAATATAAGATAAAGAAGAGTGCACAAATAATGGGTGTTCAGCAGTTTATTAGATAAGAATACGTAGATTTCGGAGATTATATGGTTGGGCAAACAAATTATATAAATATTTGTTATAATTTCTATATAATTTGTTAATTTTGCTAAATTAAATTATTGATATTCTGATCCACGTTTTAATATGATATTCCTATTAAAAGCAGACTCAATTTTAGAATTTTGAAAAATCCTTTTATTTTTTAATGATAAATTTATTGATTAAGATTAATATATCATGCAGTACAAACCACGCGACATGTAATTAATAAAAACCTATCAACTCCAAGGCCTACATATTTGATAATCTAACAATGCACGAAATGCAAGTTTCATATACACGCAACTTATCTTGGCCAATTAAGATTTGGGCCCGATGACTGTCGGATCGAACTTTGTCATCTGAACTACCAACATGAAAACCATGAAGAAGCTAACCGTCGGCAACACAACTACCCACCGTAACAAGTCGTAATAGCCATCACGCCAACAGCTGTGACCAAAATGCTGCCAAGATTGCGACGAACAACACGAAAAAAAACAAAGAAAAATAAGGTAAACTAGTCGATGTGTGGAAAAAAAAGCACTTTATTGGAAAGAAACCCATATACGAGAAAGAAAGTAGAAGAGTGATTCAAGCCAAAATATGACGAAAAAATCACCCATCATCTCTATCGAGACAAAGACTAAATGGGGAGAACATAGAGATGGTGACTAGGGTTTCGAGGAAAGAGAGGGTTTGAAATTTAAACACTATTTATTTTAAAAGAGACAATAAGAAAGAAACACATCCTAGTGAGCTCTAAAGAAAATGATTTGTGAAAGCTAAGTCTAAGTGGAATTGATTTATAACTAATGTATAATAGTAAGTCGTAGCCTTTACTTTAAGCCTATTCAAACGGTCTCTCTTGTGAGTTTAGGAAATTATGACAATCAATTAATTTATTTTGGATACCAAGAAATAAACACCAATAAATCAACAATACAAGAGAGCACATACAACAAATAAATAAGTAAATAAATAACAAGCATAGTTAAATAGGGAAAGAATGAGTATCTTTGCGACGAATCGAAAGCTCTATCAATAAAAAAACAAGGTTAGTGCAATAACATATAAAAAAGAATTCATAATTAAATTAGAAAATCAAATTTTAAATCAAGTGTCAAGTTATTAATCAAATGATACATAGGATGTTGAACTTCCACCAAAGCCCATTTTTAGCATGCAAATTAAACCACAGGAACAGTTTTACTAAATTATGGAATTAACTATGCTTTTGGAAATTTTTTTTAAATCACGTTGAAGATGGTAATTTTGGAAAATGAAAATTTGATTTGGGATTTTAAAAAATATGATTTCTGGTTTAGGAAGTTTGAGAAATAGATTTTTTATTCAAAAAATTAAGAGATGACTTTTAAAAAAAAAAATTATTACATTTTAAATTCAAGTAGCAAATTGTTTGTTGGATCCGTATCCATTTTTGAATGAAATTGATTTTATTTGGAAACAAATAGATAAAGGAATTAAAATCCTTTATTACCTTTTTATGACCTATTTAAATTCCCCAATAGAAACGGTCAGAGCTTCATCGTTCTTTTGTTCTTCCGTTCATCTTCTTGTGCTCTATTTATACATGTCAGGATCTCAATCACAACACTCCACCCAACCCAAAGTCGTATTCTTCCTTGTCTTTCTCGTCAGTAATACAAATTAGTGAAAGAGCAAACCTGTTCTAGTTCGTCGGAGTGGTGCAAGGTGCTTTGTTGACCATTCATCAAGTCATTCCATCCCGGGAGACAAACGCCAGAGTGATATTTTCCAAGCACCAAAGGAGAAGTCGAATTTGTTTTAAGGAGATCGTGACTCCTCAAGAGACTCGACGTTTCGATCTCTGACTAAGACTTGATTTTTTTTTTTCTTATCAGAATTTTTCTTTGTAATATTCTTCTCGCCCTCTTAATTTTTGTTTTTGTTTTTTTTTATTTCCATGTATTTTCGATCGAATGTAAAAGACTTAAAACATATTCCAAGGGGGAGGGAAAAACAAGAAGGAAGATCTAGCTTATCGAAAAGAAAAAAGAAAAGAAGGTGATCGGAAGAGACAGGTGATCGATAGGGAAAAAAAAGGAAAGGAAAATTTCCTTTCCTTAAAGGAACGTTTAAGGGGAAAAAAAATTGTTTTATAAGGAAGGGAAATAAGGATAAAAAAAAAATTGTCAACAGACATTTAAGAAAAAACAAATGTTTCATAAGGAACTAAAAAAAATTGTAAATTTGTTTCCTTTTAAACAATTATCCTTTTGGTTTTTTTTGTTAAACAATTAGGTTTTTCTTTTTGTTTTTTGTTTTCTAGAAATCAAATGAGGAAAAATTAGTTTTTTTTTATTAGGTTTATTCTCTTTTAAACAATTATCTTCAAATTTCCTTTTGGTTTGGGTTTTGAAATCAAAAGAAAAAAAAATTATAAAAAAAACTTATCCTTTTTGCTTAACAAAAGGGATAATTTTGTTTTCTTAAAGGATAATGGTTTTTATTTGGGTTAGTTTAAGGAAGGAAAAAAACTTTTTTTTAAATATTAAGCCAACTTTAGATAAAAGGGTATAAATAAAAAGGAAAAGGAAGTTGTTCCTTTATTCCTTTTGGAAGGAAAAAAAAATTTATAAATAAATAAATAAATAAAAAATCAAACAAACAATGGTTTGTTGGTTTATTAAAAAAAATCCTAGTACAAAAGTAAAAGAAATGTGACACCCCTATCCCGATTGCCGTTGACCCTCAAATTACGAACTGTGGATGTCGAAGTAACCAGTACCACATCCATCATGTCCACAAATTTATTTGGGATCGTAATTTAATCGGACGAGTCTCGTGTCACGTGGGGAAGCTCTATCCAAAATACAAACTGTATAACAATACATCACATGACCCATCCATGCTCAATATACCACCAGGTCATTCATGAGTCATAACGACCACTTTCATTACAATTCAACCATACCCTGAATACTATACATGCAACTATGTAGTGATATGTTTACAAGAGTTCAATTATACACTCTTATACAAAATGATATATTAAAACTGATTGTTCTAATATATATATACAAAATATGGTCTAAAGCCACATTCGGCTTTCTTCATATGTGCCCCGGTCGGATGCGGTCGTGCATGCTAACACATTGCACGAAGGGTCCCTGACGGGAGTAAACAAAGCTGATGGTAATAATCTCCCTCTGAGGTTACTCCCCACCTAAGTGCTTATCTGTTGAATCAAACCAGCGATACACATCAGTGAAAATAATACGCATGAATGTAGTATGTCATGCATGGAATGTCTTCATGCCCATATCTAAGTCACTGTGACTCCCTCACACATGCCTATGCAGGTGTTGACAACCGTCACTAATTGGTACCAACACACATATATCGAGCCCTTACGGCTCACAAGTACGATACGAAGTGCCCGATGGACAACTAATCCGAATTTGAATCCGGAGCTCACATCACCTGACTTCGAAGTCTATGTGATAGCCATGGCCAGTAATGTCTTCTTTGGGTAGCCTGAGAACTTTTCGAGGATCACAGCGGGTCTCTTACCCATGTTCCAGGGCTTTTCACCTAGGGTTAACAATCCACTTCTTGCTCCATGACACACATTATTCATATTTATTTTTTATGTTTTAAGCCCAGGTGAGACATCTCGCGGGTCGTCCAGTGACTCACTACATTCATCAATACTAATGATGAATGCCCATATCCATGCACACACACCCAATATATTTGATGTCCGCATTGCATATACGTGATAATGTCACTACAAATTCTCATGTTACATGTATGATGCACCTTACATGGGACATTCTAATCAATCGTACTTTATGTCAAGTACCATGCAACATATATCTTTGCAAGCATATAAGTTCCAGACATTCATGCCAATCTTTATAGATATCGTAGTATCATGCATATTAGCATTCATCAATACATGACTAAGCAAGTAATCTCATATAGCCTTCCTTAGGCTAACTCATGCTAATCCATACCCAATACAATAGCTTACAGCATGCCATGTAATGGTCATGTCAAAACCCAGCTATTCACATCAACACAACCAAATAACCTACACCAAGACATAGATTTTCATCAAGGTTTTAGACACCCACTGCCTTCCACAAGCACATGGAAATAATCTTGACTCAATGGGCTTTCCATAGAGCCTAAGAACACCCCAAACAGAGTTCGGACGTGAAAGATATGGTCATCGAAAGTTGGAGGCAAACAAAATAGGAAATGACCCCTGTGTCCCACCTGCACACTTGGTACAAACACCAACTTTCAGAATTTTGTGGAGACCAATTACCCTCAACAGAATATGGCTAGGTTCTTGAATCAATGAGCTTTCCATAGAATCCAAGAACACCCGAAACGGAGTTCGGACGAAGACGTTATGGCCTTTTCATTCAAAACTGGTCAATTTACTCTGCTTACACTGAAAATAGTCTGTGATACCCGATTTTAGGGGTCTTAATCCATAATTTGACACTGCTTCTTTGTACTCATTTGAAGATACAGTTCTTAGGGTTCTTCTCCAACTGGAATCACCAAAATCGGATCACCGAAACTCAAGATATGTCCTAAACAACTAAGACTACTCACTTTTCGTCGAAACCGGAAGCGTAGAACATAGCTCCCCTTTGAATGCATTTCTGAGTCCAAAGGGGTCGAAATTTGGATAGACCTATTTGAAAGAAATATTTTCTCCTATGAGTCTAGTTTACCTAGCAATTAAAATCACTCAATTCAGATGAGTGATGGCGAATTGATGGCCAAAACCCAGTCATGGGGTCTCAAAATAGAACAGGAAAACTGCCTGAACATAGCTCCATTTTGAATGCATTTCTGAATCCAAAGGGATCGGAATTTGGATATAACTATTTCAAGGAGATATGTTCTCCTATAAGTATAATTTACCCATTAATTAGAATCACTCAATTCGGATGAGGGATGGCTAAGTTATGGCCAAAACACAGTCATGGGGTCTCAAAACAAAACAAGAAAACTGCCTGAACATAGCTCCAATTTGAATGCATTTTGAGTCCAAAGGGGTTGGAATTTTGATAGACCTATTTCAAGGAGATATGTTCTCCTATAAGCCTAGTTTATCCAGAAATTGGAATAACTCAATTCAGATGAGGGATGGCCAAGTTATGGCCAAAACACAGTCATGGGGTTAGAGGAAAAAAACTGGACAGCATTCTCCACTTTGACACACACACACATCCCCTTAGATAGAAATTAAACCAAGTAGGATAACAACCCTACCTCAAATAACAATATTTCCTAAACACCGCCTTTTCTCAGTTTTCATGAAAACCGGAACCTTGGACCTTGGCGAAATCTTGTGATTCCGGTACCCACGCGTAGCTATCGTTGCGTAGAGCAGCTTTAACTCTCGGCCTACCGAGTTTTGGCCGGCAAAACCTTGTAAAATCGTTGGAGAAGCTTGCTTTTTTTTCTCCCTCCTCTCTCTCTCTCTCTCTCTCTCTCTCTAACGTTTGGTGCTAGACCAAATTGTGAGATCTTTTCTTGCTTTTAGATATTTCTTGAAATTTATACATGAGACACGTGGCTCACATCGCGCCACGTGTCACGCTTCCCCGGTCTGTTTTCACTCCGAAATAATTTACTTCATCCCACTTTAAATTTCATCTATCTTAAATGGATATTCTTTAAATATTTGACATTTTTCGGGATTTTTATAAAAACCTCGTTTTCGGGGTCCACTGAGCTCCGTAGCCTCGAGAAATTGGTAAATCCAGCTATCTGAGATTCAACGAATTTCGCTGAGAGTTACTAGATTTCGCGGGAGCCCGATTCCAAACGGTGAGTCTGTTTCATCATCCCGAGATCTAGAAAAATTATGAAAAATTACAATTTCCCTTCTTAGCAAATTCAAATTTCTAGGTTTTTTCGAGTCTTACAGAAGGGTTTTGAACCCGTGACCTAGCATTGAAATGCTTTACCGCTAAGCTACATGCCAGTTTGTGATTTTCCTTGCGAGGAATATATGTTAAGGATATAAGCTGATGGGCTAAACTCTCTGATCACTTTGTGGATTTTGATTCTTTTGATCTTGAAGTGGACATGATCAGAGTTCTTTAATAATGTTTGGGGATCTTGCGGGACGTTTGGGCCTCTGATCTCTTTCCATGTTTGAATATTTTGTATCAAGAAGGCGTGAGTTAGACGATTTTCCTATCTATATGATCTCTTTGCGAGATACTCATGCTGTCGTTTCAATTGATACGAGGCGGTTTTGTGAAAAGGGGTGACTAACATGTTTTTCAATTGATACGAGAACTGGTTTTGTGAAAGAAAATTTGACAAATTTTTTACATATTTGCAGAGAAATGGTGTGACAACCCGTCAACTCGTGGAATACATATGGGTATTGTATCTCGATACCACACTATCGTGTCTCATTACCAAGACCCTTTTTTTTTTTTAATGCCATGAAACCGTGAAACTCTATTGGACGTAGTCCGAGATACCGAACTCACCACCCATTCACCAAGAATGATGAATGATTAAAACCTTGCACACAAACCAAACTCAATGCGATGCCCACGTGCATATACAATACAAAATGCCACTGCATGTTATCTCATGTTACATGTATAATGGACACTACATGGAACAATTTATAAACAATACTTTATGCCAAGTACCATGGATAATTATATTGAAAACATATAATTTACATCCATTCATGCTAATATGTATAACACCCATATATCAATATATTTACTACACATTCATCATGTTATTAAATTTTCAGCAATAATACACAAAAACAGTCCACACAAACTAACCATTCCCGGCTATACTCGGCCTTGGAAATAATTTGGACTCAATCCAAAAATTTTAGCTTTTGCTTTGTTTTTTTTTTGTTCACAGCCTTCAAGACTGTCATTAACGGCTATAAATTAAGCCATGAAGATATCCTCAAACTCGGCCGCGTCGAAAGCCATTCATAACAAATCAAGGAAATGTATTTTCGGTCGTCACGGAACCAAAAAGCAGGCGGATAGCAGGCCTTCAAATAGTCCTAAATTGTCCGAAAACTCAGTCCAATGGTTGGGGCTGAACCACACGGCCATTTACGACCCTTAGATTAAGAGGAACCAGTGTAGGAGAAAACCCTACCTCCTTTTGTTTTTGGCACCTACTTGTAGCTCTCGTCGAGTAGACCAACTTTAATTCTCGGCCTATGGATTTCTAACCATCAGAACACCAGAATTCGGAGAGTGCACGGCTGGCTCTCTCCTTTCTCTCTTTTCTCTTTTCCTCATTTCCCACACACTGATTTTGTTTTCCTCTCCTTTCTTTTCTTTTCTTTCCTTTCTCTTTCTTTTCCTTTTCTTTCTTATCTCTTTCTTTTCCTTTTCTCCTCCACTGAATTTATTTTCCCTTGGTTTGATTCCTCTCACTTTCCTATTCCTCTCACTTGACATGTGTCTTTCATATGCTCCATTTGCCATGTGCCATGCATCACATGGACACATGCACTAGGTGGAAAATGCCACACCACATGGCTCTCATGCTATGAGCACTCCTCATAAGGGTCCATGTGGCAGCCACATGGTCATGCATGTAGCATACAAAATCTGCCAGAATTTTTATAATAAAAATTATTATATATTCCGGGTATAATTGGGCCAACTTAGGTATTTTTCTGGGAATTGTTAGGTGAATATTGATTAAATGATTATTGAATCCAGAAATAAACCCAAGTGAAAAAGAGAAAATATGGAAATTGTAAAATGGGGACCTAAGGGTCAATTGTAAGTAGAAGTTTATAATAATACAAGTGAAATTAGGAGGAGGAAATAAATGAGCAAGGGGGAAAATAATAGGAGACTTAAATGAAGAATAATAGAAATGGAGGGACCTAGAAAATATAAAAGAAATAAAGAAAAATAAGAAAAATATCAAAGGAAAGGGCATATGTGCATGCTTAGGAAAGAGGAAGAAGCTACTCCTTTTTAAAAATACGATTAAGAGTGATCCATAAGAAAGGAAACTTGAGAGAAAAGGGAGAGTTAGAGAGGCTCTACATTCTCTCTAGGTACTAGGCAGTCTCGGACCGTAGGTCTCCGTGAGGAAAGCAGAGGAAAGTCCTTCCTCAGTGACAAGAGCTGCAAGAGTGAGGGGCCAGGAATCGGGAGTTTAAACAAACTCCAAGGAGGTAGGTCTTCTCCTACACCAGTTATTTTCTACCCTAAGAGGGTTGTGTAGTGGTTATCTTGCCTTAGGGAATGTTTGGTTTGTATTTTTAAACCGTGGGAGGCGCCACATTGTGGTAGTGCGCGTGCGGACCTTAGGCTGATTTTTAGGTAATAAAGTAAAGGCAATTTGGTGGTGAGTCTTGGTGATTATCAGCATCAATGAACTTAATCATTAAACACCCCGTTGCATCGATTTGGACCTCACGTAGACCAAGTTATGGTCCTTTGCGAGGTCGGCATGTCAGAAGGTCGAGGACCTCATCAGTAGAATCAACGAGGACCTCATCGACGGTCGATAGACCTAAAATCCCGATGGGGTCGTGGACCTCATCGGCGAAGGTCGATGGAGCCTCGTCCGGTATTGGTCGATGGAGCCTCATCCGGTAGGTCGGCCATACCTCGTGTGGAGTCGGTAAAACCTCATCCACGGCGGGGTCGAGGCGGACCTCATCCGGCATGAGTTAGCGGTAGGACCTCATCCATTGAGGTCGGCGAGACCTCATCCCGGTAAAGGTCGACATACCTCATCTTGTAGAAGTCGGTAGACCTCATCCGGCCCGAAGATCCAGCGACCTCATCCGGTCGGCCGGACCTGGGTCCTATAGAGGTTAGCGGAGGGACGGCTGTGGGCCTCCTGTCACGTAGCGGCCGGTCGGTCTTCGGCTCGTGGGTTAACTACGTATGACCTCGACTTCGGAAGGTCGCAGCCGTCCCCGAACTCCGTTTCGGGTGTTCTTGGACTCTATGGAAAGCCCATTGAGTCAAGAATTCAATCATATGCATGAGGAGGATAGAATATGTCGGGCCCGAGGTGTCGGACCAAGTTTAGAGGTCAGGTCGAGGCTGTCCGGTCGGCTGGGCTGGGTGTGACTACGTATGACCTCGACTTGAGTCAGCCGTCCGAACTGCTTTTAGGTGTTCTTGGACTCTATTGAAAGCCCATTGAGTCAAGAATCCATATATATATATATATATATATATATATATATATATATATATATATATATATACATATATCTCCTACTATCTATATATATATATATATCTTGTTGAAGTGGAACTCATATTAAACTCGAAAGTAATTCTAACCAAAACTACCCCAAAATGCGCACGAATAATACGTTCTTTAATGGTTTTGGAATAGGGATGCGACGAGGAGGAAAAGCCAAGCTGAGTTGAGATTCAGGATTGGAATCAAAGTAAAAGGTGCTGGTTTAATTCTATGAGCCTACTGACCCTTAAAGATTTTCGAGTTTTGCATGTTTGTCATGTTTCTATTCGTTTCAATATTTGAAATGCTTGTTCCAAATTCATAAGAAAATCATATTGAATCGTTTTTAATGATTTGAAGAAACTTATTGTAAAATGTTTGCATATGAAAATTGCATGACTATTGAAAGTGAACTATTTATACAAATGTACATATTGTATTGTACTTTGCTATAAAGGATTTGAACGCCCTTAATAGAATGTTAACAATTTAGTTCGTATTAAGGATAGATTGGTATACCAATAGGGGTCAAATAGCAGTACTGCGAACTATTGTATTGATGTGTCCACTCGTCCAATGGCCAGCGGGACCGTGTCGGTAGTGTTCACTAATTGATTGTTTATAACCGGTCGGCGTGGCCGGGACCGTGCGTGGTGTAAAGCCTTTTGATACTAGCTGCGACTGGCCCGAGGCGGCCTGCGGTGACTCACGATATCCTTTTATTATAGCGAAGACATAGGTTAAATTCGTTAAAGAAGGGCATAGCTGAATTGATTAGCATAGCGAATTGATTTGCATAAGCGAATTGATTTGCATAAGCTGAATTGAATTGCGGGGCGGGATTTAGTTTGTGAGCATATTTGAATTGATTTGAGATTGTGAAATATTGAATATGTAAGTTTGTTTTAGGATGATCGATGAACTATAAGCCCGATTGTATATATAACAAATATATGTATTGTATTTACATTGATCATCCATAATGGTTTGAAAGTTTTGGTGTTAAATTGCATGATTTGATTTAAGTGGCGAGAATGGATTTGTATAGAACCAGCAGGCATGAAAATGCTTAGCATATTGTTTACGATGCTTGCTTGATGCCAGGAAGTGATGGTATGGTGATAGAAGCGGACCCAAGATCGGGCGTGGAGTCATAAAGAAGGAAATTTGAGTAATGCTCAGGCATGTGCATCCATTCCATGTTTTCTTTTGGATATTGATATTTTTGTAAAAAAAAATTTGAACTCACGAACATGTATTTTTGTAATCGTTTTCAGAAAAGGCTTGAATGCCTTCATTGTAAATGTATTTTGTTAAATGTAAATGTTTATGGGCTTGCCCAATTTTGTAATCACTTCCAGAAAGATATGATTTTGAGTGATTGAGTGATTTTAGTGGCATCCCAGACTCGGTTCGGATCATCTAAAAAGGGTCGGGTCGGGTCAGGAAAGGGTTCCCACATGCCATGTGGCACCACTCCATGTGTCACCCGACACCCGGTGCCTAGAAAAACTCAAAATCCCAACCATCTCGGAATTCAACAAAATTCATCCGGGTAACTAGAATTTGTGAGACGAATTCAACGGTGAAGTCCGTTTCATTATTCGAGATCTAGAAAAAATTACAGGTTTTAAACCTGTACTATAACAGTTAATTACCATTTTGCCATTTTTCAGAAAAATTGCATTTTCTCGGGGTTTCACATTCCCACTCCACACAAAATTTTATAATTACACACATACATATGCAACAGTCATTTAAGTACCAAATGACTAAACAACGTACCTTCATCCTTAACTAAGAAAGGATAAGTGGCACGTATCGTGTCCTCCCGTTCCCATGTTGCCTCTTCCACTCCTCGGTATTGCCACAACACCTTCACTAGCCTCATAGTCTTGTGTCACAAACCTTGATCCTGGGTTTCATTGATATGCATCGGTCCCTCCTCAAAGGTCCCATCTGTATCAATAATAAGCTCACCCCAATCCAACTACATGAGTCGGATCTGGAGTGTATTTCCAGAGCATGGAGACATGGAATACCTCATGGACACCCGAAAAACTCGATGGTAAACCAACCGATATGCAATCGTACCCACCCTCTCGAGTATCTTGAAGGACCCGATATACCTCAACGATAGTTTCCCTCGCTTGCCGAACTTGATCACTTCTTTTTTAGGCATCACCTTCAAGAAGACATGATCACTCGCCTCAAATTCTAGAGGTCGTCGCCGTCTGTCAGCATAACTCTTCTGACGGCTCTAAGCCATGAGAAGACGTTTCCGTATCAAATCGACCTTCTAAGAGGTGTCTCTAATTAAATCCGGACCCTTGGTGGACCTCTCTCCTACCTCCGTCCAAAATATGGGAGATCGACATGGCATGTGATGACCCGGGGTAAAGTGTAACGATAGATTACTGTCATAGTACAGGCTGCAAGATCTCGGTTAACGACACGGACCACACCATTGAGTTCGTCCCTTGAAATCCAGCTACATAATTGAATTACGCCAAATTTTGGGACAGTCGAAATTTCACGTAATTCGAGGCGAATAGACTAATGATATGGCAACACTTGGTATGAAGACACGTGCCATGTGGCACCAAACAAGTGGACACTTGGCACATGGAAGGCCAAGTATCATGTTCCTATCTTACATGGTTATAGTGGTGGGTGAATTGGCATGAAAGACAAATGGCATAGGAAATTTCCATTTGTCAAAGTTATTAAGAAAGGTGTCCTACACCTAAACCAAACCAATTCGGTGGAGGAAGAAAGATAAAGGAAGAGAAAAGATAGAAAGAAGAGAAAGAAAAAGGCAGAGGAAATGAGGTCCAACATCTACTAGTCTCTAGTGTTCGAACAAGCAAGAGGTTTGGCCAGTCGGAAGCGGAGCGGAATTTGTGCTCTGGGCGTGAGGGTTCTCTCCTATGATTAGTCATTTTCTAAGGGCCATTGGTGACCACGAGGTGTAGCCCAGCAATTGGGCTAGAGTGCGAGAAGAGTTGACGGTGATCAAATTGTTGGTGAATTACGAACCCGGTTTCTAGGTCCTTTACATTTCTCAAAGCCTTGAGTAGTGCAGAAAATTGTGACGCCCCGAGCCTTGGCGGGGTCCGTTGACTACCGAATCAGCGTCAAGGAATACAAGTGGATGTCGGGTGCAGAAGCGCCACTTCCAAAATCAGAGGCGGAGTCTCCTTTCAATGGAGCTCTACCCAGTCTGGCTTGTATGAAACACAATCCCAAGCAGTCGATAATGCAACATGAGCTAAAGCGGCCACTTGGGCCCATAAACAATACCCGCGTAAACGCTACGTGTATCCGATAGTTCTAAGAGTTCAAAGGTTTTACTCTTGTCTGACACATATATTAAAATTAGAGAATTCTAATACATGTATAAAATCATCAAAGCCACGACGGCTTTCTTCACAAGCTTCGGCCTCTAGGGCCAGTCGTCTCGCACGCTCCTATTGCACAATAAAATAAAGTATCCTCGACAAGGTGAGCTAATGCTCGATGGTGGAATCACCCTAAAGTGGGCTACTCTCCACCTAAGTGCAGTGCAATGCTCCCGAAATAAGCACATTTCAAGCCGTGCATGATCCTACTTGAATGTCTAACTGATCACCTCGTACCCGAGTCCTCATCGACTCCCTCACACTCGCCTAAGCCTCGTATGAGAATTATTATGTTTATTTATTTGTGGACAACCCTTCTATGTATATATATATATCAATTGGGTCATCTCCGACGATTGATATTATTTATGGATTCTTGCCAGATGTATATCAATTGATGATCTACGATTATTGATATTTTTATTTTAGTATATATGGACTACCCTCCGATAATTATCATTTTTAGACTACCCTCGAATCATTTGTTCTCTCGAGAATTACCTCATGCACTCACTCCCACCGTCCTAGGGTGCCCCGGTGCATATCTGGAATGCATGATGTCAATTCCATTACCAGTTTATAACACATCTGAATATATAAACATGCATATATTCACATAAAAATTAAATCACCACAATCGTATTTATGATGCATTTCATCACATCAAAATTAGCTCACATGGGCTAATGATCAAACACGAGCAATTCTACTTGAATTACTCGACCAAACATATTAATTCACAAAAATTATTTTGAGAACACTCTTTCGGGAATAGTGAAACCCTCAGTTACTATTCCCGGAAAATCACAATCATCGGTTCACTTAGTGAACCCGGGTTTCACGGCCCTTCCCTTGCCTTTTCCAAACCAATACATGATTTAATACATAATTGCAAAATTTAACAACCCATATCAGCCGTGGTAGTCATAGTACCTCTTATGGGTTTCAAAATTTATAACAATTGGTCCCAGATTTGGGACCGTCCAAGCAACCCCTGCGGCCTCGTTATTTCAATTATCGACAAAGTACTTAAGAAGGAATAAAACCCAAGAGTAGGGAGAAACCCTACCTCTGGGAGTTTGTCTAAACTCCTTAAATCGGTACCAGTAGGCTCTCCGCATGAAGCGACTTTCCTTCTCGTCCAGAAGGCTGACAGTCGGATTTGCGAAAACTGAGAGAAGTGGCTCTAAAACTAAAATGAAAAATCTGCCACTCCTTGTCATTTATACGCGTTTTTTGATCTCACTTTTAATTGGGAGAAAGCGACACTATTCCCCTATTTTGTCTTTTTCTTCATTTAAAACAAATTCCAAAATGCCAATTATGTCCTTCTTTTCCCAGTTTTGACATTCGGCACTATCTCGACCATCCATTTTCATCATTTCTCTACTCATGCCACTTATGACACATGAGTACATGTTATATGTGACTTTCGTTGCATCGAAAATCGTTTTACGGCACCCGAACCGCGATGCCTCAAGAAACGTGTAAATTCCGACTGTCTCGAAATTCGTTTGAAATTCGATGTGCTAGCTAGATTTCGCGAGAGGAATCCAACGGTGAAATCCATTTTGTCATCCAAGATCTAGAGAATAAATTTCGGATTTTTAACCGAAATTACGATTTTGCCCTTTTTCCAGAAATTGAAATTTCTCGGGTCTTACAGAAGCAGGTTGTACTTGCTGGAAAATACGGGCTTGAGTATGATGATTTTTTAGTGTGTCAGTCTTCGGACAAGTGACATCTTCGGAAAAACGTATTATGCGTGCAGGGCGGAACGAAGATCGATTTTGTGTGTTGTTGCTTGATGGAATGACATGCAAGTGTGTGAAAAATCAATAGATGTATGTTGAACAGTAATATTTACATGGGTTGTATTATGGATGCAATTTGTATGCTGTAGATACCATTGATTATCCAGCTGGTCCCATAAATCTATTGCATGTAGCTCTCATCATGCATGTAACATGAAAAAACATGCAATGGCATTCTGCATTGCATATGCACAGGGACATCGCGCGAAACTGTGAGTGCATGGTGTGGCTTTGAACAAAGTGATTTTACGGAGGGTTGTCTAATGAGTTTTTATCGGAGGGTTGTCCAATGAGTTTTATCGGAGGATTTGTCCGGCGAGATATTTATCGAGACCATCAATACAAATGTTATCGGAGAGGTTGTCAGTGGTTTTCTATCGGGGTTTATCTGATAGGTTTTGAAAAATCTTTTGTTTTGAATAGTTTTTCATGCATGGAAAATGCATATGTGAGGAGTACAGTCAGACTTTAAGGCCTAGGCATGGCATGTAGACATTCATGTAGAAATGAACATGCTTTACTTGAATGGATGTGAATGTGAATCATGACATTGTATGTGTGCGCCAGGTGGGGAGTCAACTGCTGTAGAAAAATTCCTTTCTTTGGGCATTCTTTCATCCGTCATCGAAGAATTATTTCAGGTGCTGAGCCCACCCGGGAGATGATAAATGCAGGATCTTAGTAGAAACAGGCTGAATTTGTGGCCTTATTGTGTACTTTGTAAAATCCACAGACAAACATCTCAGTTTCTGTTTTATGTAAAGAAAGGGTCACGATGAAACTCGTTTTTTCAACATAGTTGGAAAGTTTTTCCTAGTTTTTGTAACACCCGGAAATATATGATGGTTTCGACATGTTTAGGAGTATAATATATTAAGTTTATTATTCAGAAGTAAGAGAATAATATGAAAAACAATAAGGCTTGGAATTAGTACGAGAGGAAGGGTAAAGATCAAGTGTAAAGAAGGATCAATGGTGTAAAAGTTAAAGAAGTTGATAGGCTAAATTAGAATATAGGATGAGTGTGACGCAAATAGAAGAGAATGGAAGGGCTAAATAGAAAAAAAAAAGGGAAAATAAGCCAAAAATGGCTTTCCAAACGTGGCCTTAAGGAAGTGGATTAAGATTAAGACAAATTAGTCTGTGAAGATATATTATTTCTCCACTTTGAAAAGGGAGTTAAATGAGGCTTGCGTAAAGAAGAGGAAGAAGAGAAAGAAAGAGAGAGAGAAGAAGAAAAATTGTTTGCAGAGATATGGGATATGGAAGTGTGAATTTTGTATAGTTCCTAAACATTCGTGCTGAGATTCTAAGTTTTATGTGTGAATTCCATGCTATTTGATAGTTAGTAAGCTTGTCCCCAAACTGCAGTTTTGTTGGATTTCATCAACCTAAAGTGTTAAATCTGAAAGTAAGGTTGGTAAAACCTAATGGTACAAAAGAATGTGGAATCCTCCTTTGAGAGTTGGATTCATGGTTTTAATTTTAAGTAATGGGTTGGGGTTAGAATAAACTCCGCTAATGCCAATAATTTCAGGTTGTGTATGGGTTATGACCCATATTAGGGGAGTTGTTTTGAAAAGGGTAATTCATGAAAGGTTTTTGAGAAACATATGTATTGAAAGATTATTTGGAGTAGAATAGGAGTTCTGAGGAAATGAATATGGAGTGTGGTTTGAAGTGTATATTGATTATTGAGTTGATTTAGAGTGGAAAAATATAGAAAAATGGAGAGAAAACCACCATTTGGGAAATTTGGGAATTAGATCTTAGTTACCAACCAGTGGTACCGGTACCATGAAAATATTACGTCAGGCGAAGTGCCGATGCGTGCATATGTGTTGTCATTTGATACAGTTGCCGTGCTCTATTCCAGGACCGGTGTTCGTATTTGGCCATAGCAGTGTTCATTTGTGTCGATTTGGAGTGATTTCGATTCTTTGATTGACTAGACTTTAAGGAGAACAATACATCCTGAAATAGGTACGTAACCAGGACTCTCTGTGGCTGAAAATTCCTCGAAGTGGGGTTATGTTCAGCCAATTTCTAATTGGGTTTAAAAAGCATGCAGGTGATCAGGTTGTTTAGGACATAGCAGTTAATTAACTCTGATTTACAGGTGAGTTCAGATTCAGAGGAACCCTTAGAACCTTAGCCGAGGAGTACAAGAACTAGTGTCAAAAAATGAAGTTAAGACCCACGAAAAATGAGTATTACAAACTATCCTAGTGTAATATGGTGCTGAAGCTAGTTTGGCATAAAATGCCTGTGCTTGAGTTTGGATGATTTAATTGAATGATTCCAATTTATAAGTAAAGTAGATTTATAGAAGAACAAGAATACATGAATGATGTGTGAATACATAGGTGTCATACCGTATAAGTATATGAAATGCCATATGTAATAGGCATGAAAGCAGGGGAAAAATATGAAATACCATGTATAGAGGTGTTATGAAACATGAAAGCAATTTGGAAACATGGACATGAGCATGAAGGCAATATGTCATGAATACATAATGTAGCTAAGAATGCCCTAATTGTGCAAATGCACGAATAAAAATAGATTATATATGATTATTATCACATATAATTGTAGAGGAAGCGCTAGACCATATATAGGGAATGACCTGGCACCTATGTTACGCTGGCGAATGCATTATAGTACGCCAGGTACTCTCTGTTAAGTGCAAGCGCACTATCACGATCGTGTAGGAACGCGGTGCTCAGTTGGAAGTAGCGGTACTCTCACGATTAGTGCGCGACCTCTCCTAGCGGTGCCCGGCATAATAGTGCCGGTACTCTCTAATTAGTACTTGGGTACTCGATTAGTGCAGCGGCACTGCGTGTCGGTGCCCGGCACTCACGCGTGCTACGGCACCTCAGTACTGTATTGTACCTTTGGGTACTTATTGTGTTGTGTCGTACTCATCCCGTATTACTGGTCTAGGAATGTGGCGACCCCCGAGCCCCGACCCGACCCGATTGGTGAGTCCGAACCGAAACCCCGGGGACGCTCGTTTTATTTATTTTAAAGTCATTAATCAAATCTCTTTAGTTATCGTTTTATTAAATTTTAGTTTTCAAAAGTGTCGCGACCCGAATCCCGGAGCTTAGGCCGTTGGCGGATCAGCCTGGAGCAGGTTTACTCAGAGCATTTTCAATTATCTTATCGAAACATTTGACTTGTCTTATTCATTTTAGATTTTGTAAGTCGCGGAAGCATTTCATTTGAGCCAAGCCATAAACATTTACAATTAACAAGATTCATAATGTTCACATTTAACAAAATGCCTTTACAAAAATAAGGATCCGGAGTTCAAAGCTTGTTTTGCAAAATGTCGATGTTTGAAAGAAATGGAGTAATGCATATGACGGGCATACTCGTAATTTCCTTCTCTCTATGACTACGAGCTCCTCGATCTTGGGTCTTGCTTAGATGTCTATCACTCGGTACTGCGCGTGATAAAAACAATACGCTAAGCATTTTTCATGCTTAGTGGTTCTATACGGGTTACGCTTATTTGTTTCGTTCATATAAATCATGCACTTATCAGAAATAATGCCTTTATATACAATATCGGTGTAATGTAAGTATAAACAAGCTACTTTTCCAATACCATCGTTTCTTCTTTTTTTCGGTTTGTGATTCCACATATAGCATGAATTTGACATCCACGGCAGTTCGGTTGGTGAATCCACACTTTGTTTGTCATTCAATAGTAATGTGGTTTCACATTCAATAATACCAGTCTCACATGCGACTATAGAATTGACATTCAAACGATTCGAGTTGGTAGATCACAATCACCATTTGTCATTAGGTAGCGATGTGATTTGCGTATTAATTACGGTTACCTTCATGGCGAATTCGAGTTGGCGAATTCCGTCATATTGAGTCAATCAATAAGCGGTTCAAGTCATTTACTTCTCTGATAAATTAAACGTAGCTCGAGCTCTGCATTCATGACAATATTTATCAAGCATTTCAAATACTAATCATTCGAATCAATATATATGTATATATGTAAATAGAACAATATGAAAATAAGGAGCGAATAAGAACAAACTAGAATAGAAACCTGGGTATAGAACAGACCAGTGCTCCCGATTCCGTTTCTTTCTCGAGTGTCAATCCCAGAGCCGGGTTGTCGTCTTACTTTAGTCAAATACAATTCATTCACTCTTAGTGATTATGCAAATAATCGTACTAAATGGATTCGCTTTGCCTCGGCGACTCGGTATGAATGCGGCTTTTGACTTAGACTCATTCTTATTCCTCTATGAGTCTACTTTACTTATGAATTGGAATCATTCCAATCGGATTATCCAAACTAAAGTTATGGCATTTCCATGCCAACTAGTCGGTTTACCGATTACCCTCGGGACTGTTGGTATTACTCATTTTTCCGGGGTCTTAACTTCATATTTTGACACTAGGTCCTTGTAATCATTTAAATCTAAGGTGCTAAGGGTTCTATTCAACTGGAATCACCCAATTCGAACAAAAACTCAAGATACGTCGAAACAGCGGACTACTCTATATCCAGCCCCAGTGAATTTTTTCTTGCACATGACCACCCGAGTGAATTTTTTAGATCACTTAGGATCATAATTTGACGATGCCTTCTCTTTAAGTTTGGTTCTCCTTGAAGTCTATTTTACTTAGCCACTTGAATCACTCCAAATCGGATAAGAAATGAGAAGTTATGGCCAAAATCACGAAAACTTGTCGAGGAACGGAAAAACCATAGCAAGTCCTACCAGAGAGTGAACTTAACTCCTGCAGGTAGGACAGCCCAAATGACCCGAGGAATCAAAGTTCTACCGGTGGGAACTTAACTTCTACGGTGCGGACTCTCGAAAAGTGCTGTGTGTGTTTTCTCACATTTTTCCATATATTTCCAGCTCCGATCGACTACATACCTCATAAATGCTTGAGACCACTTCAGAATTCATCTTATGATCTCTTTTCTACTCAATTTATCATTCAATCCTTCTCTTATTTCAAAGACCTAGTATGAATTTCTTCAAAAACCATTCTAATATGGGTCTTAACCCATACACATACAAATACACAAATTTATTAGGGTTTGTTCTAACCCCAAATGCCTTTTTAGCACCTGCAATTAAGCGTAAATCGCAGGCGCCGAAAGGGAGGATTCAGCAGGCTTTCTACCATTTGGGGTTTTACCCTCTTAACCTCAACAATTTAAAGGACTTTGTGTGATGCTGCAAAACCTAGACAAAGAAGAGGAACAATTCTTTAAACCAAGGCCTTAGGAAATCAAAACACACTTGAGTCCCAGGTTAAAAACATACGCGGCTTTTGATCTTCCTCTCGCTACTCATATTTCTCTTCTTAGCACCCTCTTCCTCTTCTCTTCTTTTCTTCCCTTACGGTTTGCTCTTCTCCAAATGAGACCAATTTTTGAAATTCAAAATATCCTTAGGCCTTGTTTGGCCCTCAAAAACCCATTTTTTTGGGTTAGTTTCCTTAATTGCTTTTTAGTCCTTGGATTCTTCCCTTTTTTAAATTCAACTTATGCATATTCTAGTTTAACCCCTCGTCTCTCTCTTATTTCAATCCAACTTATTTTATTTCTATTATGGCCCATCTCTACTCCTTTATGATTTTATCTCCCTTATGGCATTTACAATTTTGTCCTTGTTTTGGTGCTCAACTTTAGGGTTCACTAAATTTTCTATTTCATAATTTGTCAATTCATCGCTTTTCCCGGAAAAACCAGTTTTGCCAATTCGCTTTTGAATATACTAATAAAATTATTATGAAATTCTAGGATTATTTTTGAGGCGTTACAAGGAAGTCAAGCAGGTTATATGATGACAAAGAGGCGAATAAGAATAAGAATAAAGAAATGTACATCGTTATGATCAGAATGTACCTACGGGTACCTCGATATAAGTATAAGTTCTATAGTACCTACGGGTACCTGTATAGTATAAGGATTACCATGGCTGTACTATAAGGTTGCCTCACATATGATTTTTATATTGCATGGCACCTGGTGAAATTTTTTGTACAAGTAAAATCTTTGTAGTACCTATGGGTACTTCTGTATCTGTAATACAAGTATAAGATCCGTAAGACAAGTATATGCTCTGTGATACAAGTATAAGATCCGTAAGACAAATATATGCTCTGTGATACAAGTATAAGTTTCGTAAGACAAGTATATGCAATGTGATACAAGTATAAGTTCCGTAAGACAAGTATATGCTCTGTAATACAAGTATAAGTTCCGTAAGACAAGTATATGCTCTGTGATACAAGTATAAGTTCTGTAAGACAAGTATATGCTTCGTAATACAAGTGTAAGATCCGTAATACAAGTATAAGATCTGAAATACAAGAATAAGTTCCGTAATACAAGTATAAGATCCGAAATACAAGTATAAGATCCGAAATACAAGAGTAAGATCCGAAATACAAGCATAAGTTCCGTAATACAAGTATAAGATCTGAAATATAAGAATAAGTTTTGTAATACAAGTATAAGATCCGTAAGACAAGTATATGCTCCGTAATACAAGTATAAGATCCGAAGTACAAGAATAAGCTCCGTAGTACAAGTATAAGATATGAAATGCAGTATAAATTTACGTTCACCTCACAGACACCTCGATGAGTCTAAGTTCGGTAACTCCTACGAGAGATCTGGATAAGTATCAATCTGACAGAAGTTCAAGTAGATGTCCTTTGGGAGATCTGAATAGTTATAAGTCCGAGACAAGTATAAGTATAAGTTCGATATATATGTCCTTTAGGAGATCTGAATAATTATAAGTCTGAGACAAGTATAAGAATAAGTCTGATATATGTGTCCTACGGGAGATAAGTATAAGTATATGTATAAGCTCAGTATCGCATCTGGGGAAATACCATATAAGTATCGATCCTATGGGATAAGTATAAGTATGTGTCTCTGGGAGATAAGTATAAATATGTGTCCTCTTTGAGAGATCGGAATAAAGAATAAGTGCCGTAGAGAGTGTAAAGTTCTAGTAAGTATAAGTTTGTATAAGTATAAGTTCATTGCATATACGAGAGTGTAGAGCGCAAGCATAAAGTTTGTTACAAGGATAATTATGTATGTAAATGTGTTATATGAATTCATGGTCGATATCTGTTACTATTAGATGTTTATTATGATTCGTATAAATGCATGTGTACCCGTTATAGAAAAGTTATAAAGATGCGTTTCCCACTAAAGCGTGGCTTAGAGCCGGTTTTTAATCAGGTGTAGGTACGAAAGCGGGACATTTGGAATCTTACGCCATACGGTAGGCGGCACACTTGTAGGGGTTCATCCGCAGTGGGTTCTGGCGCTCACGAGACCTCTTGATGAAATGTAAAGTTGTTTTATATATGTATAAGTAAATGGGACTCGGAATTTGTATGCGTGGTTACGTAAACACCACTACGGTATTAGTCTTATTTGTATATGATATTTTGATTACATTTATAAGTTCGACTGAGAAAAAAGCGAGGTAAAGAGTCCCAATATATAATCTCGCGCCCCGAACTCGGTTCGGATCCGCCATTCGGGTCGGGCCGGGAATCGGGGTGTGACAGTTTTTATGTTGCCTTTATTATGCAAAAGCTACTGTGAATTATTGTGTTTTTGGAAGAGTTGGAGAGTTCGGGGAAAAGCGGAAAGCTACCGCTGGTTGGGCATGTTTTGGGTCCGACGGGTTCACAATTCCTATGTCGGAGACAAAGTTTCTTTGTGTCATGACATGGTTCTCAAGCTACAAACAGTTGCTTAGTCGTGACATAGTACTTTCATGTCAGGACACTGCTTTGTTTCTCTCTCGTGACGATGTCGCGACAGAGGTTTCTATGCCGCGACCAAGATGGTCACAACAAGAGGTTAGGTGTTGCAACAGGCTTGACCTTAGGCAGGGTTTTATGTCACGACAAAGTGTTTTTATGTCACGACGGAATTATTTTTGTGTCGCGACAGAGTTTGGCCTTGGATAGGGTTTTTATGTCACGATAGGGTATTCTTACGTCGCGACAGAGTTTGGCCTAGACATGGGATTTAGATTGCGACAGAGTATTTTCTTATCGCGACTGAGTTTGTGGCAAAGGCCAAGAGAGTTTATGTCACGACAGAGAATTTAATGTCGCGACATAGTTGTCTAAGCTTGTGTCGTGACAGAGTGTACCTTATATCGCGATAGAAAGTTCTAGAATATGGGGTTTTCCATGTCGACGCGCTTTATCCGGCGGTGGGGGCAAAACGCTAGCGTCGTAACGGTGAGCATGCCGACATAGGCGCTCTGTCATGACGATTATTGGCGTTATGGCTAACATCCATGATAGAAGACCAAAGCGTGTGGCTCATAATGATGCGTGGCGCACCTGAGGCTAGTGCACAGGCTAGGAACATACGACGAAGTATTCTATCGCGATATAGAATTTCTACGTGGTAATAGACTAACTACAATTAGTAAAAAAAAAAAAAAAAAAAAAAAAGACCCTGCCCAGGATTATGGAATTTATATACAACATAAATATTAGAGCCTAGGTTTATAAATACCTAAAGCTTGATGTCGGACACTAGTAGTACAGTTCAATGTCGGGAATTAGGTATATGATTACCTAGCGCCCGATGGGCACGGTTCGATCGTGCATTCGTGGTACATCTACGTGATGTTATTATCGTTATACAACTACATGATATTGTGTTATATGCTTGTGTGAATTATCACTGGTAGATGATGTATAGGAAATATTGAACACTAAGGTGAGAAAGTAACCACTGAAGTTTGGTGGAATGAATATATGTATTAGTTCGGTTGTGACATACGTGTGATGGCATATGCACTCACACTAATTGAGCAAAAAAAAGAAAATCTCAATTTTCTATTTGGCCACATCTGGTAGTGAGAAGGGGATGGAGGGGTCGACCACGAGGCAATAGCCGACCATCGCCTATTTTCAACCAACAGGCCTTTGTAGAGGTTATAGGTGTTGCAGCTATTTCCATCGCTCAGGCTAGTGCAACTGAGGGCTAGGGAGGACCAAGTAACCTTTAGAGGTTTATGGCACATCATCCTCCGACATTCACAGGGGGAGGGGATCTAGTGGTAGCTGACCATTGGTTCCGGCAGGTCGAAAGGGTTTTAGAGGCTATGGAGATTACCTCCGAGTACCACCAGGATGGAACTTGCTACATTTCGACTAGAATTGAATCCCGGTGGTGGGATTGGATTAAAGTCTCAAGGGATCTGGAGACGAGGACATGGGGAGAGTTTCAAGAGCTCTTCATGAGTAAGTTTTTCCCGGCATCTGCTAAGCATGCAAAAGCTCGGGAGTTCCTATTGAAACAGGGAAATATGGCGTACTCAGATACATGCTGATTGTTGAATTAGCAGTTTCGGGGGATGATTATGTGACCCACCAGAACCTGCTTGAGGAGTGAAAGTTTGAGGATGGTCTAAAGCTATCCATTGGCGGGGCAAGATATGTGGATTCTCTGCAGACCATGGACTCTATGGTCAAGGCGACTATGTGGCCATAGAGAGGAGAGATGACGCGCAGAGCGTAGAGATACTGGGTCTTTGGAGATAACGGAAGGAGGGTGACCTTCTTCCCCTGGTTCGAAAGAAAGCGAGAAGACCTCTATTCACGGGATTTGGGATGGGATTACGACCCATCAAGGCAGGCCCGGATAGACTCTTAGCTAGTTAGGATCGATGACATGTTTCCATTGCCATCATCTTGGGCACATGAGATGGGATTTCCCACAGAGGCAAAGGTCCCAGAGTTATGAGACGCCACCGGTCAGTCATTATTGGGGCACGCCCGGCCTGTAGTTTGTTCATGATAGCGGCGGAGGAATAATATCAACCTCAGGGTGTGGCACAGACACCTACCACTAAGAGTGTTGTTTGATTCTGGTGCATTACATTCATTTATTGCTGCATCTTATGTGAATGTTTTGGGCTTAAAGGTTGAATCCTTGGGAAAGCCATTACATGTGAGTTCTCCCCAAGGGATTATTAGGGTGAGGATTGATCAGATATGTCAGGATTGTGAGTTAGAGATTTTCGGGATTCTACTCACTGTGGACTTGAGGGTCATGAACATGTCAGACTTTGATGTCATTCTTGGCATGGATTGGATATTGGCACATGAGTGTGTTTCAATTGATAGTAAGAGGATTCTGCCTTCTGCAGGTTGGTGTTTGTATTACTTTTTGGGATAGCATGGTGATTTACCGGCGTGTACTACTCTGGGTGTACGGACGGGGTGGTGGTTCTTTGAAGGCACTTGCTGGAGGGCTGAGGCAAGACAAAGTCGGTCTACTGGTGCGTTTGTGAATATAAGGATGTTTTTCAGAATGAACTCTGGGATTACCTCCCAGTATAGGGATGTAGACTTCCGCGATTGAGTTACACCGCAGTCGTCGCCCATTTCTATAATGCCTCATAGGATGTTGGTGCCAGGTTGAGTTCACGAGAGGAACTCAGGTTCGGACATCGGGGTATTGACGAAAGTTTATTGGACTAGCACTTCACCATCAGGTAGCGCCTCAAATGTTTGCTAGAAAAGAGCCAGGGGCCCTTCGATTGTACGTGAGCGTCGACCGGTTCGAACGGGGTTATGATCAAGAATCGGTATCCCTTGTCGAGAATTGATGATTTATTTTATCAGTTGAGAGGGACGCGGATCTATTCTAAGATAGTTCTCCGCACCAGATACCATCAGTTGAGAGTTAGGGAGGGGCGGCATCCTGGAGCCGGCGTTTAGGACATGAATGCAGAGTATTTCGAGGTTCACGTTGATGCCTTTCGGTTGTGACAAATGCGCCAGCGTATTCATGGATCTCATGCCAGGTCTTCAACTATTTGGATCGGTTGTTGTAGTGCTGTTGATCTTGCATTTTGATCTACCTCAGTACGAGGAGGAGCATGAGGATCATTTTAGGATCGTTCTACAAGTTTTGAGAGCCCATAAATTGTATGCCAAGTTCAATAAATGTGAATTTTGGCTTACTGGGGTGAAGCTCTTGGGACACGTCGTGTCAACTTCAGGTGTGTCGGTAGACCTTGAGAAAGTTGAGGTTGTTATGAGTTAGGAGAGGCCGAAGTCATTCTTCGAGATACGCAGTTTCTTGGGGTTGGTAGGGTACTATAGGAGGTTCATTGAGGATTTCTCCCAGCTAGCAACCCCTATGACAAAGTTGACCCGGAAGAAAGTCAAGTTCGAATAGGATGACCTATGTGAGAGGGCATTCCCGGGGGTGAAAATAGAGGCTTGCTTCAGCTCCTGTCGATAGACTGGGCGTTAGTGAGGGTACACGCGGTCATAATTGTGATGCCTCTAAAGACGGGTTGGGATGTGTCTTGATGCAATCCGGAAGGGTTGTGGCTTATGGTTCTAGACAACTAAGGAATGTGAGACGAATTACCTACATGACATGGGCAGCGACCATAGTCTTTTCAAAGATTTGGTGTCAACTATCACGTATAATTGAGTAGTTTGATATTTATTTTTAGACCCACTAGAGTCCCAAAGTATATTTTTCATATGACGGGACCTCAACATGAGGCAACGTGGATAGATAAAGTATCTAGAGGATTATGACTTCACTTTGCATTACCATCCTGGTAATGCAAATGTGATGGTTGATGCACTCAACCGGAAGTCACAAGGAGTACTAGCTAGTGTAGATTCCCGAGAGTGGAAAATGCTCGAGATTGTGGGACAGTTTGGACTACGATACGGTGATCAAGCTCAGGGTGCTTTGGGGAGTATAGCGGCCACTTTTCCCTACTGAGCCAAGTGATTAAGTCCTAGGGGCAAGACGCAAAGATGGTGTCCATCATGGACCGGGTACAATCAGGTGTAGGTGACGAAGGCTGGACCATTCACACAGATGATAGTAGTCGGTATAGGGGACGGGTTGTGGTTCCCCAGTTGAAAAATCTGAGAGAGGAGATCCTCAAGGAGTTCCATTGTTCTCGATATGCCGTGCATCCAAGTGGCACGAAGATGTACCATGATCTTCGTCGCTATTATTACTGGAGTGGGATGAAAAGACATGTTAAGGACTTTATTCGACGATGTCTCACATGTCAAGAAGTAAAGGCTTAGCACCATAGGCAAGCAAGGCTACTCCAGCCATTGGGGGTAGCGGAGTGGAAGTGGGAACATATCACTATGGATTTTTTTACTCACTTGCCACGGACATGGCGAAAGCACGATGCGGTGTGGGTGATAGTGGACCAGCTTATAAGTCGGCACATTTTCTGGCCGTAAGGATGACCTTTACACTAGAGAAATTCTGTAAGTTATACATTCAAGAGATTGTCTTATTACATGGAGTGCCAGTCTCTATCGTATTGAACCATGATCTTGGGTTTATGGCTCACTTTGATGATGAGCACTGTTTATCATCCACAGACAGACAGCCAGTCGAAGAGAACCATACAAGTCTTAGAGGACATGCTGCAAGCATGTGTCCTGGATTTTAAGGGTAGTAGGGAAGAGCACTTGCCCTTAATGGAATTTGCTTACAACAAAAGTTATCAGGCGATTATATAGATGGTGCCCTACGAGGCAATATATGGGAGGCCATGTTAATCTTTGATTTATTGGACGGAGGTGGGAAAGGGATCCATCACAAGTCCATATTTGATTAGAGATACCTCTAAAAATGTGGGTTTGATACGGAATCATCTTCTCACGGCTCAAAGTCGGCATAAGAGTTACGCTGACAGGCGCCAACGACATCTAGAGTTTGAGGTGGGTGATCACATCTTCTTGAAGGTGATGCCTAAAAGAGGAGTGGTTAGGTTCGGCGAGGGGGGAAAGCTATCGCCGAGGTATATCGAGCCCTTCGAGATACTTGAAAGGGTGGGTACAGTTGCATATCGATTGTCTTTACCGTCGAGTTTATCAGGTGTCCATGAGGTGTTCCATGTCTCCATGTTTCGGAAGTACACTCCAGATCCAACTCATGTAGTGGATTGGGGCGAGCTTGTTGTTGATGCAAATGGGACCTTCCAGGAGGAACCTGTGCGTATTTTGGATAGCCGAGACCAAGTTTTACGACATAAGACTGTGAGGTTAATAAAGGTGTTGTGGCAGCACCGAGGAGTAGAGGAGGCAACATAGGAACACGAGGACATGATGCGTACCAGATATCCCTTCCTGTTTGAGGACGGAGGTATGTGGTTTAGTCATTGAATATTAAATGACAGTTGCATGTGCATGTGATTGTATGCATGTGTGTGAATTTCGGGACGAAATTCTTTTAAGGGGGGAAGGATGTGAGGACTCGGGTAAAGTGTAATGATATATTACTGTTAATGTACAGGCTGCAAGCCTGGAAATTTTGCTAGATCTCGGTTAACGATACGGACCACACCATTGGGTTTGTCTCGTGAAATCTAGCTACAGAGTTTAATTACGCCGAATTCTGGGACAGTCGAAATTTCACTAATTCGAGGTGAATAGAAGAATGATATGGCGACACTTGGCATAAAGACACGTGCCATGTGGCACAAGACAAGTGGACACTTGGCATATGGAAGGCCAAGTGTCATGTTCCTATCTTGCTTGGTTATAGTGGTGGGTGAATTGGCATGAAAGACAAATGGCATAGGAAATTGCCATTTGTCAAAGTGATTAAGAAAGGTGTCTTACACCTAGACCAAACCAATTTGGTGGAGGAAGAAAGATAAAGGAAGAGAAAAGATAGAAAGAAGAGAAAGAAAAAGGCAGAAGAAAGGAGGTCTAGCATCTACTAGTCTCTAGTGTTCGAACAAGCAAGAGGTTCCGAGGAGCCAGTTTGGGCTGCGCTCTAGAGTAGGGGTTCTCTCTTACTGCGGACAGTCCTTGTCCCAAGGGCCATTTGATGGCCATGAGGTGTAACCACTAACAGTTGAAATTTAGTACGAAAACGATTATGGCGGGTTCAGAGCGGGTTAGTACTTATTTAGAAAATACGGGCTTGAGTATGATGATTTTTAGTGTGTAGCCGATGCTGGACATGGGCGACATGTGATGAAATTTGTGTGTATTGTTGAGTGCAAACATGAAGACCCGGTTTTATTATTGTTGTTGCTTGATTGAATAATGCATGCGAGTGTGTGAAAAATCATGGATATGTATTGGCCCGATCGGATTTACATGGGTTGTATTATGGATGCAATTTGTATACTGTAGATATGATTATCCATGAATCATAAATGTTGCATGTAGCTCTTATCATGCATGTAACATAAAAGAATATGCAATGGCATTCAGCATTGCATATGCACGGGGACATCGCGTGAAACGGGTGTGAGTGCATGGTATGGCTTTGAACAAAGAGGTTTTATCGGAGGGTTGTCCAATGAGTTTTATCGGAGAGTTGTCCGACGAATGTTATCGAAGGGTTGTCTAATAAATTCTATCGGTTGTCGATAAGTTTTATCGGAGAAGCATCCAGGATTTATATCAAAGGTTGTCGATGGGTTTTTCTATCCGGGGTTATCCCAATGGGTTTCAAAAACAAAAATCTTTTGTTTTGAAAACAGTTTTCATACATTGCAAATGCATATGTGAGGGAGTCGGTGAGGACTCGAGAAATGGGGCATGGCATGTAGACATTCATGTAGAAATGAGCATGCTTTTACTTGAATGGGTGTGAATGTGTGAATCATGACATTGCATGTGCACTTAGGTGGGGAGTAGCCCTTGTAGAAGAATTCCTCTACTGAGCATTGCTCATCTATCGTGGGAAAAATTATTTCAGTCTTGGGGCCCACGAGATGAAATACTGAGATCTTAGTGGAAAAGAAGGCCAGTTTGTGACCTTATTGTGTACTTTGTAAAATCACAGACCAGAGTTTATCAGGTTTATGTTTATATGTAAAGAAAAGGGTCTGATAAGAGCTACGTTTGTTTTTGTTTCAACCACAGTTGTAGGATTTTCTAGTTTTATGTTGCCTTTATTATGAAAAGGCTACTATATTGAATTTATTGTGTTTTGGAGAAGAGTTAGAGGTTCAGGAAAAGCCAAAAAGGCTACTACATGGTTGGGCATGTTTTGGGTCGCGGCGAGTTTACGGTCCTATGTATGTCGCGGCAGGGGTTCTACGTGTCGCGATATGGTTCTCGGGCTGCGAGGGCGGTTGCTTAGTCCTGACATAGTACTCATATCGAGATCTTTGCTTTATTTCTCTGTTGTGACGATGTCGCGACATAGGTTTCTATGTCGCGCCCGAGGTGCTCACAACAAGAGGTCAGGTGTTGAAACAGGCTTAGCCTTGGGCAGGGATTTTTGTCGCGACAAAGTGTTTTTATGTCGCGACATAAGTATTTTATTAATCGCGACGGGTTTCTTTAGACATAGGTTTAGGTTGCGACAATTATGTTCTTGTCGCCGGCTGGGAGTTGAGACGAGGCGAGAGAGTTTATGTCACGACAGGGTTATCTAAGCTTATGTCGTGACAAAGTGTACCATATGTCGCGATAGAAAGTTCCAGGACATAGGGTTTTCCATGTCGCGACATAGCGCTCTATGTCATGACAATAGGGTAAGGCACTACGTTGTAACCAGGTTATGCACGGCGCGGCGAGGCCTTTCTGTCCGCAGCCCGATTGGCGGCGCTATGTTGCATCATGAGAAGGCCATGCGGCGTGACAAACCCGGGCCCGGGCCGCATACGTGAGGGCTAGCACACCAAGGCTAGGCGCACATGACAGAAGTATTCGTTCACGATAAAGATTTCTACGTAAGTGCGAGCTTCTTACGATGGTTAAAAAAAAACCCCCTGCAGGACAGGGTGTCATGGCCTCCCATATAAAGCCTCATAGGGTGCCATCTATATGCTCGCTTAATAACTAGTGTTATAGGCGAACTCTACCAAGGGAAATGCTCTTCCCAACCACCCTTGAGATCTAGGACGCATGCCCTTCAGCATCTCCTCCAAAACCTGTATGGTCTTCTCCAACTGTCTGTTTGTTTATGGATGAAAAGCAATGCTCATCATCAATTGTTCCCATAGCTCTTAGGAAACTCTTCCAAAAGTGAGCCATAAACCTAGGATCCCAGCCTGATACGATAGAGACTAGCACCCTATGTAATTGGACGGTCTCTTGTATGTATAACCTACAAAATTCCTCCAGTGTGAAGGTCATCCGCATAATTAGAAAATGTTCTGACTTGGTGAGCCGGTCCACTATTATCCACACCGCATCATGCTTCCATGATGTCCGTGTCAAGTGAGTTACAAAATCCATCGTGATATGTTGCCACTTCCACTTGGCTACTTCCAGAGGCTGGAGTAACCCTGTTGGCCTCTGATGCTCGGCCTTTAACTGCTGACATGTGAGACATTGTCGAGTAGTCCACTCACGTATTTCTTCGTCGCTCCGAGTGTATTGGCTCACGAGATCTCTATGCATCTTAGTGCCCTTCAGATCTGTTGCAAAGCAGAAACGATGGAACTCTTTGAGAATCTCCTCCCTCAGTTGTCGTGAACCATAACAAATCCCCTATCTTAGAAGACTATCATCGAGTGAATGGCTGACCTTCATCACACTGTACTGGCCCATGCCTTGTCACGATGGAAGACGATATCTACCGTCCACATCCACGGGACTCAATCGTCCCCACTCGGGGAAGGCGTAGCCATGCGCTCCAGAAACACACCAGGCTTGATCATTGTCTTTGCGAAATAAGTATCCTATAACTTTGAGTATCTACCACCATTCTGGACTATGCGATTACTTCTGTGACTTAAGTAACCGCATTAGCATCACATTTGCCTTACCAGGATGGTAATGCAAAGTGAAGTCATAATCCCCCAGATACTCCATCCATCTATGTAGCCTCATTTTGAGGTCCAGCTATGTAAAGATATACTTCAGACTTTTATGGTCTGAGAATACTTCAAATTGTTTACCATATAGATAGTAGCACCAAATCTTCAAGGCAAAGACTATAGCAACTCCATTATGTGTGGTAAGGCCCGATTTCTCGTGTGGTTCTTCAGGCTGTCGAGAACCATGAACGCGACCCTCACATGCTACATCAAAACATCGGTAGTCCTTAGAAGCATCGTAGTACACAGTGTACATCTGTCCCCTTTCCAGGACTATCATGATAGGGGTTGAAGTAAGCCTCCTTTTCAATTCCTAGAATGCCTTCTCACACTGGTCATTCCACTCAAACTTGACCTCTTTCCAGGTCAATCTCATCATAAGTGCAACTAGTCGGGAGAAATCCTCAATAAATCTCCTATAGTACCCTGCCAATCCCAAGAAACTACGTATCTAGAAGGCGACCGGCCTCTCGACTCATAAGCGCCTCTACCTTCTCACGGGTCCAGCGATACACCCAAGCTGAAACTCATTGTCGGGTTCACCTCGATGCTTGAGGCTTCGCGCTTCTTGAACTTGGCGTACAACTGATGTTCTTTGAGGGCCTGGAGAATAATCCTCAAAGGATCCTCATGCTCCTCCTCGGTCTTGGAGTAGATCAAGATGTCGTCAACGAAATTTACCCTGAGCTAATCTAAATGGGGCTGGAACATATACGTGAGATCGTGAATGTTGTTGGCCCGTTCGATCGATCAGAAGGCATCATGAACTCGAGAATGCGATCGCTGCGTCTGAGATGTTGTCTTAAGGATATAAAGCTTCCCTAACTTTCGGCGATGATAGCTAGTGCAGGGGATCTATCTTGGAGTAGACTCGCCTTCGACTAATCAAATAAATCATCGATGCTCGACGGATATGGATTCTTGTTAGTAACCTGTTGACTATCGGTGATCACATACGGTCAGAAAGGTCTTGTCTTTCTTGTAGCAAGGCAGGCAGGAGCGCCTCGAGTAAAGTGCTTGGTCTAATGAAACACTTGTCCAACAATTCCTGTATCTGGACCTTGAGTTCCTGCAACTCAACCAATGCTATCCTATGCGGAGTCATAGAAATGGGTGATGTACTAGGGTGTAATTCGATGATAAAGTCTATATCCCTCTGTGGGGGTAATCCCGGTAGTTCATTCTGAAAGACATCCTCGGGTCGCGAACTGCGAGGTAGATTTCCAATTCTGTCTCACCTCATCCTCATAAAAATTGAGCTTGCTAACTTGACCTCCAGTATCTACATGCCACCTGGAGTCATTACCTTTATGCAGGGTAAAAGCATCGTATATCTCCTTAAAGCCTGACACAAACACCATCTTGTGTGTATGCAATAACTCTCCTACGATCGCAATCAATGACGACTCGGTGTGTATTCGACTTGATCCATCAGGGAATGACATCAAACTCGAGATGTCCATGACCTTTGAAGTCCCGCAGTGAGTAGGATCCTTTGAGATCTCTAACTCGTAATCCCCTGACCATCTCGGATCCGTAAATGTCAGTGCAGGCCCGTACCCCTCGAAGCCACTAGGTACTCATATACCTAAACTCTGATACCAAGCTATGACGCCCCAAATCTCGGGGCTCCCGTTGAAAACCCGTGGAATACCTATGGGTATTACATCTCAATACCACACTATCGTGTCTCATTGACCGAGACCCTTTTTTTTTTCATGCCATGAAACCGTGAAAATCTGTTGGATGTAGTCCGAGATACCGAGCTCACTACCCATTCACCAAGAATGATGAATGATTATAACCTTGCACACAAACCCAACTCAATGCAATGCCCCCATGCATATACAATGCAAAATTTCACTACATGTTATCTCATGTTACATGTATAATGGACACTATACATGGAACAATTCATAAACCATACTTTATGCCAAGTACCATGGCTAATTATATCAAAAGCATATAATTTACATCCATTCATGCTAATATGTATAACACCCATATATCAACATATTTACAACACATTCAACATGTTATTAAATTTCCAGCAATAACACATAAAAACAGTCCACCCAAACTAGCCATTCCCAGCCATAAATCCGGTCATACTCGACCTTGGAAATAATCTGGACTCAATCCATAAATTTTAGCTTTTGCTTTTTTTCTTTTTTTTTTCACGCCCTTCAAAATCACATTAATCTGGGCCATAAATTCAACCATGAAGCGCCCTAAACTCGGCCCGAAACAAGCTCACAACAAAATCCAACATGCATTTTTCCAAATTGCCCCGGAATCTTGCAAAACCACTGGAATACCAACTCAGTCCCGCCTAGATCGTCTCAAAACAATTTCAATGTTAGAAAACTCAATCCCATGGTTGGGGCTGAACCACACGGCCATTAGATTAAGAGGAACCAGTGTAGGAGAAAACCCTACCTCTTTAATTATCAGCCTATGGACTTCTAACTGTCGGAACACCTGAATTCGGGAGTGCACTGCCATCTCTCTCCTTTCTCTCTTCTCTCTTTTCCTCCTTTCCCACACACCGATTTTGTTTTTCTCTCTTTTGTTTTCCTCTCATTTCTTTTCTTTTCTTTCCTTTCTCTTTATTTTCCTTTTCTTTATTTTCTCTTTCTTTTCCTTTTCTCCTCCACGGAATTTATTTTCCCTTAGTTTGATCCAAAAAGAAAAACTTCCTCTCATTTTCCTATTCCTCTCACTTGACATGTGTCCTTCATATGCTCCATTTTCCATGTGCCATGTGTCACATGGACACATGCACTAGGTGGAAAATGCCACACCACATGGCTCTCATGCCATGTGCACTCCTCATAAAGGGTCATGTGGCACCACTCCATGTGTAACTTAACACCTGGTGCCTCGAAAAACGTAAAATCCCGACCATCTCATAATTCAACAAAATTCGTCTAGGTAACTTGAATTTGCGAGACGAATTCAATGGTGAAGTATGTTTCATTATCTGAGATCTAGAAAAATTCTAGGTTTTCAACCTATACTACAACAGCAAATTACCGTTTTGCCCTTTTTCAGAAAAATTGCATTTTTCCCAAGTTTTACAAATGGACTTTCATTCACACAATGTTATTCCATCTGCATCTGCCCAAGTGGTGATCCCTACCATGGCACAAGCGCCAATGATGCCTACTATTGTGCCTATCTCCATCTCACCTAGAGAAAAACTAGAGAAGTTCAATGGACTTAATTTTAAAATGTGGTAGCAAAAGATGTTATTTTACCTAACCACCTTGAATCTTGCAAGATTCTTGACTAAAGATGCTCCTAAGCTCAAAGAGGATGAGAACAATATCCAAGTCATCAGGGCAATAGATTCTTTGAAGCATTCAAACTTTCTTTGTAAAAAGTATGTCTTGAATGGGTTGACTAATTCTTTGTATAATGTTTATTATACTAAGAGTTCAACAAATGAGCTATGGGAATCTCTAGACCAAAAATATAAACTCGAGGATGCTGGGGCCAAGAAGTTTTTCATGGGTCGTTTCCTTGATTACAAAATGATAAGTTCGAATATCGTGATCAGTCAAGTCCAAGAACTTCAAATAATCCTCCATGAGATACATGCTAAGGGAATGATGTTGAGCGAAACTTTTCAAGTTGCAACTATAATTGAGAAGCTACCTTCGGCTTGAAAAGACTTCAAGAGTTACCTCAAGCATAAGGGAAAGGAGATGAGCATCGAATATCTAATTATTAGACTTCACATCGAAGAAGACAATATGGGATTTGAGAAGAAAGGGGAACACAATCCAAGTAAGGCCAGGGCTAACTTTATGGAACATGGTCAAGGTTCCAAGTTCAAGAAAGCCAACAACAAAGGGAAAGGTTGCTAGAACCTAAAGGGGGGATCACTAAGAAGCAAAAGTTCCAAGGGAAATGCTTTAATTGTGGGAAGCTGGGTTGCAAATCTTCGGATTGTAGACTACCAAAGAGGAACAACTCAAGGAAGCCAATGTTGTTGATGGCATTACCAAGGATGTGTCTGAAATTGACCTCACAACAGTAATCTCTGAGGTGAACTTAGTGGATCCAATCCCAATGAATGGTGGATTGACACGGGTTTTATTTGCTATGTGTGCTTGGACAAGAAGATGTTCTCCACATTTAAACCAACTAAGACTGGGGAAAAGGTATACATGGGTTTAGGGGACGAACAAATTTTGGTTTGCTTTCTCTTCACTCGTTTGGGTTCTACTTGTTCATGTAAAGAGAGGAAAATGAAGGAAAGGAAGAAGAGAATAAAAGGAAATAAAAAGAGGAAGCTAGGTTGAAGCCTTCAAGATAATCCAAGGTTAGGAAAAATCCTAACTCTCCCATTATTTATGGTTTGTTTGTTGATTTGAGTTGGGTTAAAGGTTGGATTTGATCTTGTTTTTGGTTTGGTTCGAAATTGTCCAATGAAAAAGGGAAAAAAAATACGATAATTCTGTTCAAGCCTAACGCCCTTCGCCTAAGCGAAGAGTCCTTCACCTTGGCGAAGGTCAGGTGTCTTCCTTTTGGTTGTTGTCTCTTTGCCTAGGCGAAGGCTAACTTCGCCTAGGCGCACCAGAGACCACCTTTTGACCATTTCTACTTCGCCTAGGCGAGCCAGTGCTTCTAGACAGGCTTTGTTTTTGCCTTCTTTGTTTCTTGTTTTGCTTTCGATTCCTACAAGATCTAAGCAAACAGGGGATTAGTGTAATCCTTAGGAATTGAGTATGAAATCTTGCATTTGGGTTACATAAATACATTAAGACTAGTGTAAAATGCTCTGAAACACATATAATCAGAGCGCCTACTTAAGCACCGGATAGTGAATTACATGGACTCCAAATAAGGTCCAAAGATCTTCGTTGTACACCAAAGACGTTTGTTCAATAATTTTAGTACATTTATTTAGTGATATTAAGCATTCCTGTTCGGTTGTTGCCATGAAGTGGATTTCGCGATCGCCACTTCCCCGTTATGTACTATACTGCACCTACTAAAATATTATCATTCCTATTATTCATTTTCACTGGTTTATGCAGGAAACCATTTATATGAAATGTATCTGAATAATGAACAGTATGAAAACAAAGTAATCAGCTCAGATGCTTAGGCATACCTTGGTTTCGTACTGTAGTGCACATACGGGTACCTTTTGATATGAAATTTCTGATATGTACTCCTATGGGAGAGATGAATATTATGATATATAAATTGTTTATACATGTATACTGTAATTGAGAACCACTACGAGTAGTCATATATGTTATTCAGTTTTCCCACTAAGCTAGAAGCTTAGCATGGGTGTTTCATCTGTATAGGTACTAACAAGATTGCCAGGGACATCCCCGCACTCGCCAAGGCTAATACAACATTAGGAGTCCTTCTTAGTAGGTCCTTGACCTTTTTTTGGAATACAAATGTAAATATAATATTTTGTAATGTGGAACTTGTATGAACACAAGTAGTTATAAACTCAAGCATATATGTACATAACATTTTAAACACCACTATGGTGGTAGTTTTATTGGCTAGTTATGATGTAGTCAAGAATTTTCTACACTGATTTTTTAAACAAGTTTATGTCAATCATGAATCTATGCTTGAAATGGTCTCCAATAATTCCGAAAAATCATGTTAACAGGTCTCTGCTCTGTGTGGCGTCCCCTCGCTTGTCGAAGATAGAGGAAAGGGCGTTACACTTCTAATCTATGGCATTATAGATTAGTACATGTTAATTATGATACATTTCGTAGATTATTTAACTTAAATCATATACCAACTTTCCAAATTGATGCAAAGCATAAGTGTTAAACTTATGTTGAGGGAAAATTGACCAGGTAATCTTTTCAAAGTGTTGAGAGACACGTTGAACCTCTTGCTTAATCCATAGTGATATATGTGATTTGAAATTTGCACAAACAAGAGGCGGTAATAAATATTTTATTACCTTTGTTGATGATAGCACCAAGTACTATTATGTGTACCTACTCAAAAGTAAGGATGATGTGATAGAGAAATTTGTTCTCTATAAAAAAGAAGTTGAGAATCAGCTCAACAAGAAAATTTAAGTGCTAAAAATTGATCGAGGTCGTGAGTATGAATCGTTTGTGCTCAACATGGGATTATACATGAAACCACAACACCTTATTCACCTCAATCCAATGGAGTGGCTGAGAGAAAGAATCGCACTCTAAAGGAAATGATGAATGCAATGTTGATAAGCCTCGGTCTACCACAAAAAACACGCTGAGTAGCCATTTTGTATGCTAATTACCTTTTGAATAAGGTACCTAAAAAGAAAGCATAGAAGACTCCATATGAATTATGGAGAGGGCAACAACCATCCTACAAATACTTGCGAGTGTGGGGATGTCTAACCAAAGTGGCAATTCCTCCACCTAAAAAGATGAAAATAAGGTTGTTATCGATTTCCGCAAGCGCACAAGTAGCACAAGTAATACAGTGGACTAATAAGTCCAAATATCGATCCCACAGGGAAGGTGTGGTTTTAGCGAGGATCAAGTACCCCAACTACTAAAGTCATTCACTATCTGAGCGACTCAATATTTTGGTGAAAAGGGTTTTAAAAACAAAATAAAACAAAACAAAGTAGGGTATGATCAATGCTCACTTAAAAGGAATGGGTTAATTTCGAAGAGAGAACACAAGGAAGGGTACTAGGGTTGATTGCTTCTATTGATGCATTTGATTTATATATATGAAGTCCTAATTAAGTGAAAATATACTTATGCTTGTCCAAGGAACACGATATGAGGTTTACACTTTCGTGTCTCCCCTTAATTTCTCACACCAAATCCCTATTCTCATTTCGGTCCATCTAGGTCATTAGATGCGATACTTTTCTAAGCGCGCTCTTTCCTCGGGGTCCTATCAGTCACCTCGTCCATACAATAAGAATAATTCTGACCACGCCAAATCGACTACCTTCTCCGTCCATACGATCCTCACATAATGTTGAGATGGTGCTACCCTAACGAAATCCATATCTATACTAGGCATTCCTAATTCTTAATTTTGATTAAAGTTAATTAGCATTCCAATTAATTAGTTCACACCTTAAGAGAATCAAGACCAGATTTTAGGGCTTAATCTAAGCATCACTAAGGATGCCCTAGTAATAGGATCGAAGGCCTAAATCTCAGCATGCATTAATTAATCAAAACCTTACTAATCCTAAGCACTACACCAACCAACATCAACAAAAGCACATATTCACAAAACCATTCTAAAAGATATATAAATCAAACATCAATTTAAACAATCAACCCTAGATGAATGTTTAGCTACTCATTACAACCCATAAATATATCAAAATCATGTCTATTACATCCATAATAATGAAAGAGATGAGAAGAGAGTGAGAGTGAGAGTTAGAGATACAAAACAAATATGAGATGAAGAATGCTCCAAACTCAGCTCCAAGGTTGAATGAGGTCCTCTAGTTGATAGATTCTTCAATATCACACCAAATCCAAAGTAAAATAAACAAAATCAAAAACCCTAAAGTGATTCAAGAAGAAGAGAGGAGAAACCCTAAGGAGGGTGTTCTCCCTCAAAAACTGAACCTAGGAATGTCTACAAAATATCTATTTATAAGCAATGGAAAGTGGGCCAATGATGGGATCAAATATCGTTGTTTGTTGGTCCAGCCTACCATCCTTCGCCAAGGCAAAGGCTTCTTCGCCTTGGCGAACCCGAGGGTTGTCTTTTGATCAATGCTTTCTTCGTTGCGACGAAGGGTATGTTCCTTGCGGCGAACTCGAGAGTTTCATCTTGTTCTTGCTTGGGCTTTGCTACGGCGAAGCCTTCTTTCGCAGTGGCAAACTATTTCACCAAGGCGAGAGTATCCCTTCATTGTGGCGAACCTTGTCGCTTCGCCAAGGTGAGCAAACTACTATAGCTTAACAACTTTCTCTTCACTTTATTTCTTCCATCACTTTGCTTGATTTTCCTTCTAATCTTGTAAAACATAAGCAAATGGAGGATTAGAGCGTTCTTATACGATATTGGTGCGAGTCTAGCATTTATGTTGCATAAAACACATGAAAATCATACTACAAATGCTAACAAGATTCACACCTATAAAATACCCCCAAACTTAACATTCTGCTTGTCCTCAAGCAAAGAAACAACTCATTTTCCTTATTCAAAACTAACAAACATGTTGAGCATGAAATTGGGATAATATATGATAAATTGCCTCAAGGATCTAACCTTCATACAACACAAAGAAAACTTTGAGATTGCCTTTTTCAAAAATAATAGATTGACCATGAATTGAACAACCTAAACCAAAGTTCTCAAGTGTGCGTGGTATCTTCTCCCTCTCTCGGTCAATTGCGTCAGATAGAATTAGATGAGCATAGAGTGGAATAGACCACTCACATGGTGAGTGTGTAAGACTCCATATGCTTGTTAGGCATATCACTCTCTACTAATGTAGGTTATACACAACTCTTAGGATCAATTAGGTCTTTATATAATTGTAGTGTATAGCTTAGGTAAGGGTAGTTACATAGATCATTTAGGCTTTAGTTTACCTAAAACATACACATTTTCCTTTTTTTCTCCACTAATTGTTCATCCTTTTGCATATTGCCTTCTTTTTAATTAAACCTCTTAAGCTTCCCCCTAAACTTAGCTTATTGCATCTTTTTATCTCATAACTCCCTCAAACTTGCATGATTGTCACCATCCTCACAAGAACACCAAAAATTTTATTATTCATATTACAAGGCACGGCATAGTGCAATGTTCAACCCCTTTAAGCTTTCTACCTACCCCATGTAGCGAGCTTTAAGTTAGTAACTCCCAAACCAATTGGCCTTAGGGTACTAGGTGTAGAACACCCCTAGGAACTTACTTGCTCAAGGTAGGAAGGCTACGAGGCCAAACTTACTCCTCCTTGCTTTATTCTTTCTTTCTTTCTTTCTTTTTCTCTTTTTCTACTTTTTTCTTCCTTTTTCCACCTCAAAACCTCATTTGTTCACAATTAAAGCACACCCTCTTCAACCAACTTCTGTAACACCCCAAATTATACCCTAATAGTTTATTACAGTTTAGAGGTATAATAAAAGTAAAACTTGTATTTTTCTGGAATTTAAGTGCTAAGAGTGAAAAATGATAAACCCGAAATTTATCCAAGAGTCAAGGGTATAATGGTCAATTACAAAATAAGGACTCAAAGGACATTATGTAAGAAGATTATATGCTATTATGGAATAATGATAAGTGATTTGAAAATAGAATGAACTTTGGGGACTAAATAGAAAAAGGGAAAAACTTAAGCCAAAAATGAGATTTTTGCCAAACATGGCCTTATAACAAAAAGGGATAAGACCACATTCTGCCTCATAGAACAAGGGAGTTCTCATTTTAGCTTAAGGGAAAGCTAGGGCACGGTTTGTAAGAAGAGAAGGGAGAAGAAATGGAGAAGAAAGGAAGAAATAGAAGAGAAAAATGAAGAGCAGTGTTAAAATGAAAGTTTGCTTTAAGGTTAGGAAACTTCAACTTCCTATCTATGGGTTTATTTTGGATTGAGCTTGAAGTTTGCTAAGGTTTAGGATTCCTTCTTCTATTTTGTGTTTGCTCTGTGTTGTGCTTTGTTTCAATCCTCAATGGAGGAGTTTCTGGTGTGAAAATGAGTTAGGGTTCAGAGGGTCGAAGTGCTATCCGCTTTTTTTTTCTAATCCCTGCTCTGTCTTGTCGTAACTTGGCCATTAGACCTCTAAATTGAGTGATTCCAATTTTTGTGTAATATATACTTCTTGTTGAATAACTCCCAAGAAGGAAGTGTAATCAAATTCAGCCCTTATGGTGACTAGAAAATTCTAGAACCCGAATCTAAGCTTAAAGATAAGCTTCTGGGTTTATCCTCTTATTTTGGTACAGTCTTGGTGTTTGGGTCATAATATGAGTTTTACTCATCCAAATTAAGTGTTTCAAATTCATGTGTAATATAAACTTCTAAGAGAACAGCTTTCATGACGAAAGTATTGCAAAATTGTGTTGGGAGTGTCCTATGCTAAGGACCATTTTGTGTAAAATGGATATGATGAATTATAGGGGAAGTGTCGTCTGTCATGCCCCCCACCCCCACCTTAAAGTGCACAAAGGGGTGCGAGACTACACTGACTCTTAATTTTTTCTGCATTGGTGGTCCCAAGTCTTATAACCGAATCAAAATATCATATACAAGATACAAAATAAAACTATCATCGTAGTGGTGTTTATAGTGTCATTACATACAGCCATGAGTCCCATTTACATATACATATACAAAACTGTACATTTACATAATCAGAGTGCAGACATATAAGTGATGGACCCCTACAAGAGTGCTGGCCCAGCAGTATGCGGAAGATCGTGGACATCCTCTTCTGTACCTACACGGATTAAAACTCGTGCTAAGTTTTACGCTTAGTGGGAAACATATGACTTATACGTATACACATGCACTAATATTCATTTACAATAAGCATATAACAGTAACAGCTATTCAGTAGCAAATATCATAATTTTCATGAAATCATATAACAAACTAATACAAATCCTTTTACTTATAACAAACTTATACTTGTTCAGATTCTCGTAGGGAATTTCTTAGCCTTATACTTGCATGCAGGGCACCGTAGGGTACATCTCGCAGCGTAACGATGTACATTACTTTACTATTATTCATTTTTTAGTCTCTTATCATATAATTGTTTGACTACCTAGACCAATAATAAGAAATGAGTAGGACACAGCACAATAAGTACCCAAAGGTAAGGCACAAAGATTGAGGTGTCAGAGCACAAAAGCCGGATCGTCGGGCGCATTGACTGAGACATGTCTCGCCATAACAAAAGTGCCGTAGCACTAGCAGGTGTCAAGCACTAATCGCAGACATGACTCCGCCACGCAGTTAAGTGTCGTAGCCTTTAGTAGGAGTGTCAAGCATCTTATCGTGAGACGGCTCGCCCATCGCATCGTAAGTGCCATGTCATTCCATATATGGTCTTAGGCAATCCTACAATTATATGTGTTCAGGAACTTACTATCTTATAATAAAGTATTTACGCTGAGGCGGCGAGGCCAATGCTTTTCACTTAGTTTCATTCTTTGCTCAACTCGAGTAATCATTTATTAGGTTCCTATACCTCAGCTGTGCGAATTTGAGTTTCTAACAATGTAAGAATACTTAAAATCAAGGTCGCGAAGATAGCTAGCGGGTACGGGTACCTAATGGATCGGTACCAGTACCAACCCTGTTCTGGTGAGTTGTACCAATACCACTTTGATTGGTACTGGTACCATCTTGCCTCTGCATATGGGTACCGATACCACCCCTGTTTAGGTACCGGTACCACTTTGTGGGATTGCCTAGAAATGGCAGATTTTGCCATTTTGATACCAACTCTTCTTCCATAAACCTCCTTAACTCAAATAACTTCCATCCTACATCAAAACCCACCATGGAATCCATCCAAAACAACTCCACAAACACTTGTAATGTTGGTTTAAAACTTCTCATAACCAAACCCTAGACAAAAATTCCAAGAATCCATATCAAAGTCCAACAATCTATACAAAACCATTGAAATAGGAAGGATTCCATATCCATCTTATACCAACTAGGGTTTTTCAACCCAACTTCCAACAAATCTAGGGTTATGATGAATTCCTAACTAAACCCTAGAAATGGAACAACCGATAACTCCTCCTGAGTCGAATCCATGCAAGTAGTTTCCATACAAAATCATTGCATTCCATACAAGTTCCATACCTTTCTTTGCTTCCTCTTCTTCTTCCTCTTCCTCTTCTTCTTCTCTTCTCTTCTTCTTCTCCTACACGTATGAGCTCTCCTTCATAGACTAAAAATGAGATAGTTTTGGTCTCATCCCCTTTTTATATTAATTTTCCTTTTATTTGCACATAGGTCCTCATCTCTCCTCTCTGTGTACCACAAGTTATGCTATTTCCATTTAAGCCCATAGTCTTCTTACCTTATGACTTTTATATCCTGTTTTGACAAATTACAAATTTACCCTTGTATCTTGTACAAATTCCAGGTTTCAAAATTCTCTCTCTTAGAAAAATAATAATTACAAAAATTTCATTACTTTTAATGCCTTCACTAATTATGTTTTAAAAATAACTAGGGTATATTTTGGGAATGTTACACTATCAAAGGAATTTCCCATGTATTTTCTTATGCGGCACCATAACTTGGCCTCCTAACCTCAAATTTGATGATTCCTAGGTTGGGAAGGCCCAAGAGGTAGACCTACAAAATAGAAGGTGCCAGGAGCAAATTCTGACCTTAAGTCCCACTGAGACTTAAGTGAAGATACGGGTTTTTGATTTCTTAACATGGGTAGGTTACGTATCTTGTGGCCATAAGTTAAGTCATAATGATCAAATGGATTATTACAATTTCTGCGAAAATATCTCATAGAATTCCAACTTGCATGAAAGAAGTTTAGGTAAAATATGTCTAGTTTGTTCCTAGAAAATTGTGCAAGTAAAGGTGAAAAATTTGTCTCTGGGTGGGAAGAACAGTTCCCATTTCAAAAATCTATCAAATCTGTCTTTGGGTAAATTTGACCTCTTTGGAAAAAATGCATTATCAATGCATGACAGTTATGATTTGAACATGTTGATATGCATGAAGAGATTACGGTCATAAGAATTGACTTGGAAAATAATATGAATGAGGTTAGACCTTTGTAAAATGTTCTCAATCACATATAATTTTATGTCTACTTAAGACCGGATAGTGAATAAATAGGGATTAGTGCTACGGTACTCTTGTTTAATGTTTCATCACTCCTGATTAGTGCTACGGTTTCTCCTGTTTAATGCTTCGACACTCCTAATTAGTGCTATGGTACTCCACATTCGTGCTTCGGCACTCCCATATTATCTTGTATGTGTACTACGGGTACCCTCTTTGTACCATGTACTGTTATTCATTCTTGCGAGGTCTATCTGGGCAAAATAATATTGCATGATTGTTTACTGTATTTGAGAATGGTTATAAGTGGTTTTGTTTTTCTATAATTTCCTCACTAAGCTATAAGCTTAGCATGGTGTTCTTCGTGTGAGTCTTGAGTTGTCGAGGACATCCGCGTTCGTCGAGGCGACCACGACCTTAGGAGCCTGGCAGGACCACTATTCTTTTTTGTAATAGAAGTGGTTGTGCAAATTATTATTTTTTTTTAGACTCAAGCATATGTATGGGACTTTTTAAACACCACTATGGTGGTAGTTTTGTAGTTATATACTTTGTAGTCTTGAATTTTTATAATTACCGGAGACTTTTAGAGTATGATATGTCATTTTTGACTTTGCTTGAGTTGTTCTCAATTATTTGCTAAAGGTAGGTTCTGATCTTGGCTACGTATTGTCCTCACTTACCACAGTTATGGGGTAGGGGTGTTACAATTTAGTGGTATCAAAGCCTAGGTTTAGGCGTTTCTAGAATAGTTCATAAGTTAGAAGTGAATGTGTATAGTATTGTATTGGCCTAATGTAGATGTCCTTGTTTTCTGAATAGAATGGATTGACCCTAGAATCCTGTTGAAGAGGTTGTTGAAAGTGATAATCCAAGAGAACCAGGTCCCTCAACCTCTGATCCTTTGGAATTTTTCAAAAGTGATTGTGATATGCTTTCTGAGCCAATGGAAGTGTTGTTAAATATTTCTCATGATATGACTCGGGTTTTAGAGAGTTTGGCCTCCCCGAAAGCTTCGATTGATTGGGTAAGAAGACATGGAGCGGAGGAGTTCCATGGAATGAGTTTGAAAGAATCTAAAATGGCTGATTATTGGCTAGAGAAGCTTCAGAGGAAGTAAAATGTCCTCATGAGCAGAGGGTCTCATATGCGGTCTCATTTCTACAAAGTGGGGCCTATGATTGGTGGAAGCTTGTCTTAAGGCGTCCACATCTGCTAGACCCGATGCCTTGGGATTTCTTTGTACAAGAATTTTAGGTAAAATATATTACGGATTCGTATAAGGAAGCTAAGTGGAAGCAGTTCTTGAATTTAAAGAGAGCGGAATATACGTGGTCGAATATGAGGAAGGAGTTTAGCCACCTCGATGAAGTATGCGGCGAAAGCGTTCTCTTTAAGCATTAGTGTAGGTAGTTTGAGGATGGATTAATTGAATCCATAAAGAAGTATCTTGCACCTGTTATTTCTCTACAACTGATGAATTTCTATCAGGCGGTGCGAGGGCGTATGAAAGTGGAAAGTGCAGGAAGTAGCGATGGGAGAGGTTTCAGAAGAGAGTTTTCGAGGGGAGGCTCCTCCTCGGGTAAAAGAGTAAGAGACAATCAAGCTGAATCAATGTATAGTTCTGTTGGTAGGGGAAGAAGACAAGGGCCTACAGTTGCACCTAGTTCTGGTAGAGGCATGTCCTCGGGAAAATGGCTTGAATGCCCTCATTGCCAGCGGTGGCATTCAGTGTTGCGGGCGGCTTTGGAGGTGCTTCGGATGTGGAGTACATATCATTTCTTGACGATTGTCGAAGGTGGGAGATTCTAGGAATCCTCAAGGTAGTGGCCATTGAGGATCCCGATGCCTGGCGACTCGTGATGAGCGGGAGGTCGAGGTGTCGCCGGCAATGAGACGAGAAGTATTGTATTAGAGACCATGGATCACCCTATTTCTACATCACCGACATGAGCATATGCTATGAAAGCTCGTGAGGATCAGGAGGCTCCTAAAGTTATAGCGAGTATTTTCTCTCTTTATGATATTAAGATGCATGCTTTGATAGACCTTGGCTCTACTCATTCGTATATCGATATCGGCGTGTAATTTGATAGAATGCCATCGATGGAAGCCAATTCACGTATGATAGCCATGTGACCCGGTACCATGGGGCACGGTGTTAATTTTTAACAAAAAGTATATAAAATTGCCTGATAGTGATTCATGATGATAGAGAGTTTCCAGACTTGATTGTTTGCCTTCAGTGAGTTTGATTTGATATTGGGGATGGATTGGTTGTCCCAAGCATCAGGTCGCCAGTTGATTGTGATAAGAGATCGGTGAATTAGTAAATGTTTTGACTAGACGGAAGTGACAATGTATGGTATTCGGGCAGTCCGTTTGTCGATGTGATTCGCGACTATCTGGCAGACGATTTATGAGAGAGAAAGGATCACGAGGCCTGCACAGCACAGTCTTGCTAAGAAGTCAAATAGAATTGGAAAATATTCTGGTGGTGAGAGAATTTCCGGACCTATTTCTTGAAGAGTTACCAGGTATTCCACTTGAAAGAGAGGTGGATTTATCTAATGAGATTTTCTTTGGGAATAGTCTGCATTTACAGAGCACCACGGGATGGCTCTGACTAAGTTCAAGTTAAGATTCAACTCTGAGCGTACAGATAAAGGTTGATGCAGACCCGATGTTTCTCCTTGGGGTACTTTGTTTTGTTCGTGAAAACCAAATGGCACTCTCTACGGATGTCGCATTGATTATCGACATATCACTAAGGTGACGGTGAAAATCAAGTACGAAAGTTTGCCGAATAATTGAAGATCTATTTGATCACTTACGAAGAAAGGAGGCGAGTATCTTCTATAAGATAGACCTGCTGATCGGGTACTATGGAGTTCTGGTAAGATGTCGACGTCTTGCGCACTTTAGCGCATTAAAAACGACTGTTAGGACCACAGTATAGCCATTGTGAGTTTAGTAATGTCATTTGGGTTGATTAATGCACCAACGGCATTCATAGATTTGATGAATAGGGTGTCATAAACTATTTAACCGATTTAATGAGTGGTATTTATTGATGATATATTGGTATATTCCAAAGAGATGAAGCGAAGAGCATGAGTAAGCGTCTACGAATGGATTTCTATGGGACTTTGAGAGAGGAAAGAAGTTAATATGTCAAAGCTTAGCAAGTGTGATTTTTGGCTGAAAGGAGTTTCATATTCTAGGCCGTATTGTGTAGTTGGGGACATGAGAGTTGATCTGCTAAGATTAGTTTGTGGTGAATTGGAAAAGCCCTGAAATGTGATCGAAGTGAGAAGTTTCTTAGGCCTAGCAAGATATGATAGAAGATTTGTGAAGGGATTCTCTGTCATAAGCTCTCACACTCTGGAATTTTCCGAAAAATAGAGTAAAGTTTGAGTGGACAGATAAATGTTAAGATAGTTTTGAGTAATTGAAGGAAATCTTTAGTTTGAAGCGATTATTATACGGTAAGGTGATAAGATCGACAAAATTTGTTTCCTATATTGCTCTTTGCGTAGTCAAGCTCTTTTAATATAGGTCTAGGGTGAACACGGGGATAGGTTTTTCATCCACGAATGGTCGCATCATGTTTGAAGAAATGGTGAGACTTTTGTTTGGATTTTTTGGATTTGGTTGGCTGCTTGAGGGGTTGATTGTTCCTTTGGATAAAGCGGAAATAGTTTAAACTAAGAAAGTGTGAAATGAAGCGCCTTGGAGGCTTGGGTCACTAGCTTGATAAAAGGGGTTATTAAAAGGTGTCGCGGGTTATTTCCTACGCATTAGGGCAAATGACATATAGTAAGCCAAATGGGATCTTTGTTTAGCTATGAAACAACCTAGAACCACTCTATTTGAGTCCGATCAAATACTAAGCATTGATATTAATTCGGTTTAAACACCAGCATTACAACCTCATTTGATAGCTCAAGTAAATGACATCTAAAGGATATGATTATGCAGTAAATGCCTTGAACCACTAAAAACATGAACCAGTATTGACGAAGACATTAAATGGCATTCAAACCACCTAGTTTGGAAAGTTTGGAACCATAAATACGATGCACGTATCTGTTAAAAGCATGGGGACCTTTGCCCAGACCACAGCCAGACCGACCAGCGGCCCCTCCTCTTAGAGGCTTTGGGGCTTAGCCCAGGCTGCATCCCTTGAGTTGTCATCTTGAGGGTGTGTTTGGCAGTAGAAATGAAGAAAGAAGGAGAAAGAGAAAACGAAAATAAAACTTAAAGACTAAAGTTGCGGAGGAAGCTTGCATAAAAGTGAAGTTAGGGTTAAAGTTGTGAGGAGCGCTATATAGCCAACCACGATAATATTGAAATGGCAAAATACTAAATATGAGATTACAATAAGACAAAATGGTAATTAATCAAAACATGGTGGGTTTGGAATCAAAACATCAAGAAACACAGGCGACCATTTTCCGCTGCTGCGGGAAATTTGTGGCATAGCGAAATTTTCGCTATGTTTCCTTGGGGCCCCACAGCCTATGATAGCAACGAGGCATAAGCGAAATTCAAATCTTACGTATGCACGTGAACCACAAGCTGGCATGGCGAAATTGCTAAGCTCGCGAGAATTTGGCTAGCTTAGCGGGAAGGTGAGCATGGCGAAATTTCGCGAGGAAATTTTTCACTATGATTGCGAAATTTTTGTGATCCTTGCGTATTTTCATGATGCATAGCGAAAGTCTGCATTCCGCCATTCCTCACAGTGTTGCCTCTGCATTGTACACCTCATTTTTGCCTTACAAATTCTTCAATTCAACTTCACATTTCATCGCCTCGGCTTGGTGAAACCACCCGAGGATTCTCACATTCGGCACCAATCACGAGGCTGAGTTCTTGGCCCGAAGTTTCAGACACAAACGCGTAATCCTCGAAACCAAATGTTAGCCTTGGTGGACATGCACATGGCAATTGGCTCAATTCATATGATTAGTGCGCAAAAAGCTTTCAAGGAAACCTATTTTGAATAGAAATAGCACTTTTGTTTAATCACCAGCCAGACACGTTGCTAGTCCCTTAGCAATGCTAAAATAATAAAGGTATGCATGCTGCGCTTTTCTGAAAAGTGTATATTATTTCAAAAAAGTATATATGCGAGATGAAACTACCTTTAATACTTGAATATTTACACCACTGAGCAGCAGAGCATGAAGAAGCAAGGCCGTATAAGGAAACGAGTTTTGCAAGGCGACATCGGTTCCAAGAAGTCGGCTTTGACTTCCACAAAATCTAATTGTTCTAAGGTAACGAAGCAGGCGATAAATTGCAAAGCTATTCCCTACGACTAGCTCGCCATGGCCTTAAAATGTTATTAACCTAAATAGGACCCGGCCTACACTCTTATTTATTCCTTAATTGCGATGTAGGGTGCGATACTAAAAACTTCGACTTCACAATCCCAGGTGCGAAGGTCCACAGGTGACTCCCGACCAATTAAGGTTTGATCAGGCGAAAGGATCAGCCCGACCACCGACTCCCCGAGCTTCACCGGACTTGAATGACGAAAATTCAGCACTACAATGGCTAAGCCACCCGCTGCCGTGGCGAACTTTAAATTCGATGACTCAGCGCGATTAGGTTTGGGCATGGGCTTTAAAGAGCTTTTAGCCATGCTCTACCCACACAGAATGATACCAAGTTTCAGCGAATCGACACTATTTTTGCTTTTCTTCTTTCTTTCTTACTTTTTCTTTCTTTTTCGTTTGGAGAGACTACATTGGCCTTCATGCATGGGTAACTAAACATGTAGTGTCAGCGGTCCCAAGCCCAGAAGCTTCTGAGAAGTGAAAAAGGTATATGAAACTTCTGTTTATTAGTAAAATGGGTGTGGTGTGGAGTCTAATAAAGAGATGTTGAGTTGAATATGCTTGAACTGGTGACCGAAAAAACTAAATCATACATGGAATTGTTATCATTAAAGAGTGCAACATACGGGGGCTTGATTTCTGACCGAAGCGAGGGGCCAAACCTGAAAATGTAGGAACAAAAATGAAGCTTGCACAGTAGTAAGCGTAAATAATGCTGTAAGCTTTTGATATAACTAAAGGCTGTCATTACTAAAATATGGCTAATCATAACAAAGTATCACTTTACTATTGGCTAATACATGAATCTATCTGAAAATGAGTAAATGGGTTGATAAAGAATTTGCTTGATACAAACATGATAGAAGACACTCCACGACTCTGCTTTTCCTCCCGATCAAAGTATAAACATGCCACCTTTGGATAGGAAAGCTGAAGAGGTGTGACCACCTCACTCTCGCGGTGGTAGTGGATATCATTTGAGATGGATGCAAGCTGGTGAGCTGCGCTAGCATGTACCGATGAGGCTAGCTGGCTGTGGTACGATCTGTGTAGGCTCGGCGGGAGGCGGGTGGCTCATGTCTGAAAAGCATGGCGTGAAGCGATTAACTACATAATTATCACGGCTCGGGCAATAGTTGGTCAGCGGCGCTGTGTGGTAGCAGCGAACGAGGCGGCATCCATATGACGACAATCTCCTAGAAGCCGACATTAATATGATCGGGAGGCGCTACACTTTGTGTATGAAGGGCGCGGTGTGGCCTGGTGCAGGGGCCGGGGAAAGGGTGGAGAGGTGGAAACGGAGGAGGTCTCATCGGGAGGCTGACTCTCTCACCTACACCTCCACCTCAGGAACAGGATCCTCACCCCTCGGGGGTCCTCTGCTACCTCATCTGGTACCTCCTCCTGGTCCTGCTGTTGGAGAACAAAAGAGATCGGCATGGTCAAGGATCGCTCCATGGGCTTGGGACTGAGTGCATGCGATCCTCCTCTCGTCACCGGGGCTCCTCGAGGGGAATCGGATGCTCCCGAGTGTTTTGGCTCGGCCAGCGCGGCCGTCAATGATGGTAAAGTCTGGCTCGAGACCGGGCCTTTACGTGGACCTTGGCTCCTCCCGAGTCTGTGAGAGAAGTCATATGAGCTCGAGGAGGGGCGGAACCGGAATCCTACGAGATCCGTTGTCAGGTCCTGAAGCATGAGGTGGAAGCGCCTCTCCGGAAGGTACGAGATCATTTGTATTAGTATCTCTAGCGAGACAGTGGACCATCTCCCTGTGACGGTTGTGGCGATCCAGATATCCTCGAGTGGCGACTATGCTGGCGGGCCAATCTGACTAAAATGTCCGCTGACTCGGTACTCGGGCGATCTTCAATGGTGGTCGAACTCTGTGGGAAAGACTCGGCACTCCCAGGAAGTCGTAGGTGATGGTAAAAGCGATACCACGGGGATAATAAGCTAGCGGTGTCGTAAATGGCGGGGAATCTTGCGTGATCGACCTAAATCAAGTCTACGAGCGGGTGGGTCGGTTAATGATACATCGTAGAATGACTCCCCGTGAAGTCACTGTGGCCAGCGGTCTACGTTACGGGATCGAGGTCCGGTGAACAATGGGCCTTTAATCCTCGAGGGGCGGTGATAGATGGGGCGATAGAGGCTCCTCGTTGGGGAAGGTGATGGCTCGGCCCGAGATGTCGAGGACTCCCCGGGACCCGATCTTGGGACCGGCAAGAGGGGCGGGCCCTCCTGGTAGTCTCTGGGCACCGGGGAAGGGGCAGGTCGCCTGTGGTACCAGTCCTGAGGCTCCTCGAGGGACGGCGGTGGGAGCCCGCTGCGGTACAATGTATACGTATGAAGGCCGGAGAATGGTTTTGCCATTGCTGAAGTGCTGGCTCCTCCATCTACGGGTGCTCATCGACCTTAGGCAGAGCGGTAACCACCGAGGTGAACACCGCCAGCGCTTCTGGGCGGGACGGGGTCAGTGCGAGAGCACGGTATGAAGCGCGGTGTGTTGCGCACACTCCCGAGGTTGGACCCGGGGCTCGGCTGGCTGGGTAACAGAGGACTGGGCCGGCGGCGCGAAACGATGGTGAAGGCTGCGCGGCGCGAGCGAGCGATGGAGGCTCGAGGCGCGACTCGGCGTTTGTCTTTCGAGGCGTGGCGTGCGGTAGCCCGGGGCTCGGGGTGTCGCGTGGGCTGCGGTGAGCTCGAGCCCGGCCAATGGGAGCCCGAGACGGGGCTCAGCGGCCAGTGGTGGGAGGCGGGCGCGGCGAAGAGGCTCGCGGGGTAGGGGACTGGGCTCTCTCGGGCATTGGGCCCGGCTCACGGCGAGGAGGCTCGAGAAAGAAATGAATGAAGATAGATGATCCCCCCTCCCCTTTTATAAATCGGTTGGCTGGTGAAGGGTTCAGGAAGCGAAGACCAACGAGGCTTATTTCGCTATTATAGCGAAATTCTTTACTTTGAGCAAGATCCATGCGCAAAATGAAAAAAAATAAAAAATAAAAATTTGATTTAGAGCGGATTAAAAGCAAAAATCAAAAATAATAATTATTTTAACATAAACTAAGAATAAAAATAAAAATAAAATTAAAATTAGGCTACTAAGGGCAGTTCATAAAATAGCATACTATGAAAATTGACCCGATTTTAAGTAAAAGCGAAAAATTTTGGCTACTGATTTGGTTTTGATGGACACGAAACCAGCTCAATTCCACTAATTTACTCATGGGAAGTCGAGAGGAGGCTCCTTGACCACACGTGCTTTGTGCACTATAGCCACTTATGCTTGGTTCCTTTATACTTATTGACTCCTTCTCACTTCATTGATTTTGGGGTGACGATGGCTGCAGGGTGGTAGTCTTTGAATGACTCAGTAATCAATTGTTTTACCATCTTGGTTTACCAATTCTTGTACAATTTAGGGGGCTTTTGGTTTCCACGCATTTTGACCAATTAAAGTGACTTCTTCGGCTCCTTAGTTGTCATCTTCCACTAGCTTGTGCTTGTTACTCAAAGTGAAAATATTGAGCTCCGATGTCATGTTGCCAAATGTAAGCTACGACTCCATTTAACTTGATTGATTATCGCGTTGCGGTGGCCAAAATGGTCTTCAGGATAATTGGCACATGATTGGGCCCACTTGCTGTGGCTCGGTATCGAGCACTCTGAGAGTCTCTTTGGGTAGTAGGGTGTCCACCTTTACCAAGACATCCTCGACTATTCCATAGGAATCTTCACTTGATCAGTGGCGATGATGGAAGTAATGTTGGTAGGCTTCAGCTCCCACTAAACCTAGCTGTATATCACTGAATATGGCGGTGGGTTTACAACGGCTTGAATCTAACGATTGCTTTGTCTGTCTGAGTCCCACCAATGTTGGTAGGGGAATTGTGGGGATCCTGGATCTTGTATTTGGCCCCGGGGTCTTACTACGGGTGTAGCAGCGACTTTCAGTTAGGAAGGCTTTCTTTCAATGCCCCAACCGCTGTAGCGTGCGCAGAGTCCTTCAGAACTTAGCATAGTTGGGACCTGTAATCATGTCAGCGGAGTGGAATGTTTACCTTCACTTGCCTTAGGACCTCCCAATTTCAACTTGGTTTGGGATTTTCGCTGCCTCTCGGTGCTTGAAATGGAGGGGCATGTTTTCCTTCCTTTGGATCTTCAGCAGTTGCCTCTTTCGAGGCTCGGCTTCCTTTTCATTGCATGCTTCTTGATGATCATAGGCATGGTTGCTCCTGACTTCTCTTCCCTTCCTCAAAGTGATGATAGCTTTTTCGCTTTATCATCACGAGTTAACAGATGGAATAGCTGCCTCATCTGAACTCCCTTTTGGATTTGTGATGTTTGGGAGGAACCTTCTCTCTCATATACCTCAATGAGGTTGTTAATTTTGTGATTGAATCTTTGGTTATCGATTTTGATTAAGGTTGCTCAGAGCCCATTCTATTTGCTTTGTTGATATACTTTCTACAGTATCAATTCTTTGTGCGATTAATACGTTGAGTCCCTTTTGTTCTTCTAAATTGCACCACCACCTTGCTCAAGATTCAATATAGCTTGTTCCGCGAGGGAGGAAGATGGTGAATTATGATTGATAAAGGCAAGCTGTTGTTTGGCAGAACACGTAAGCGAAGGATTGGTTTCGGAGAGATTAGGGTGATTCTTCGATTGGAATTGTAGGTATTACCAGTATGGGGCATTAGGTTGTAAACCGTGTTGACCTCACGGCATTGGCATGTTACGATCAAATCCTTATTTGAGGGAGCATTCGGTTGCAGAAGGTGTTCTCTGGTGAGCAGTGGGTGACAATTGATGCATGGGTTGGCACGATGCGTATTTTTCGATCCTTGCACACACTTCATGGAGCCTTTCCTTCTAGCTCTTCTAGCTAGCTGAGGTTGATATTCTTGCTTTCATTCCATATCTTCTATAAAAATTGCAAAATTCTCCCTTTTGGTGAGGCCCGAGAGACTCGTTTTCTCCGCTTCCCTTGGTTTCAAACTCATCGACGCCCCAGTTTCTTATAATTGAAAATCCATGGCTTCATCGGGTGCCCCATGGAAGAAAGTCTCCTCCACACATTGTTTCCAAAAGTTGTTTCATGGCTGGAGACATACCACCATAGAAGTGGTTCTGAGCATCAGTGGCCGGAAAAACCATGATGTGGACAGAAACGCGATGGTCTCCGTGATCTCTCCCGACGTTGATGGAGCCTCTCATTGTCGAGGGGCGGCAAAAGTGTAAATATACCTCTTGGTGTTGGTCTTGTGTGCATGAAGAATTTCTTTAAAGGTACGCCTCTGACTCTTCTTGACCCCCACGATGGTTTGCGGGTCTCGGTGAATTAAGCCATATCTTGGCTTTGTCTTTGGTCCCATTCGATGCCTTCAACCAACAAATCCATGTGATTGTTTCCTTCCTTAAAGGTTATGCATACTTCCTCAAAATCCGCCTTGTGGGTGTATGGATTTTCATTTTCCATACCATGAAATGTGGGAAACGAGGCACCGGTAGGGTCTCAGCGCTGCATCCTCGCGGGAGATTGTTATGATGCGGGAAGAACCGTAACTCTAGGAGGGTGTATGTGATCCCTCATTGATGCGCATCTTTATTGGATTCATTCGTCTCTGGCCCGACTCTCTTTGTTCCTCGGAGTAGAGGATCCGTTTATCACTTGTGTCTGGCGATTTCCACAAACCTTACTCAGTACGTGTCTTGATTCTTTGCGATCTACACGAAAGTGTCTCTATCCCGGTGATGCATAAACACTGTTACACAAAATGAGGCAAGCGAAACCGCAAAGCAAGCTTGCGATGGTCGGTGTTAGCTAAAACAAAAGATGCTTGTAGAAAGCAAAAGCGGTCAAGTGTTTGCCAAGTGAAAACTTGCAGTTAAAGCAAATGAAATTCAAAAAGGATTAAAAGGTCACGATACTTGTAATTTGGATTACAAGTACATATCAACTCATCATCAGAAGTAGTTTGGCACCATCCCCGTGACTGGCATCATTGATAGTGCCGATAGGGTGATCCGGAATCAACAAAATTTGTTTCCTATATTCCTCCTACTGCCGTAGTCAAGCTACTGCAGTATAGCGGTCTAGGGTCGAACACGGGGATGGGTTTTCATCCCACGAATGATTCGCATCATGTTTGAAAATGGTGAGACTTTTGTTTGGATTTTTTGGATTTGGTTAACAACAGGGGAGGTTGATTGTTCACTGGATAACTGAAATGGTTTAAATGAAAGTGTGAAATGGTAACCTTGAGCTTGGGTCATAGCTTGATAAAGGGGTTATTAAGGTGTCAGCAGGTTGTTCCTCGCATTAGGGCAAATGACATATAGTCAAAGCCAAAAGCTAGGATCTTTGTTTAGCTATGAAACTAACCACAGAACGCTCTGTTTGAGTCGATCAAATACTAAGCATTGATAATGTATTGGTTTAGAGGCAGCATTTAACCTCATTTGATGGCTCGTAAATGACATCTAAAGGATATCGATTACATCTACCATTAAGAAGAATGCGAACCTAAAAACTTTATGACAAGTATTGACCAAATGAAAAGACATTAAATGGCATTAAACCTAGTTTGGAAAGTTTGGAACCATAAATGCGTACTGTATCATTAAAAGCATGAGGACAACCGGCTAAACCACCAACAACCAAGCTAGCAACCCTCCTCCTCTTCAAGGCTTTGAGGCTTGTACTACATCCTCAGTTGTCAGTCTTAAGGGGTGTTTGGCAACCGAGAAAATGAGAGAAAGAGGAGAGAGAAGAGAGCAAAATAAAACCTAAAGACTAAAGTTGCGGGAAAGCTTTTATAAAAATTGAAGTTAGGGTTACAAAAGTTGTAGGGGAGCTTATATAACCAACCCCAATGTGTGAAATGGCAAAAATGCCTAAAATATGATATTACAATAGGGATAAAATGGTAATTAATCAAAACGTACGTTTTGGAATCAAAACATCAAAAACACAAAAAGGCCCATTTCTCCGCTTTATGCAGAAATTTCGCTAGTGAGAGCGTAATTTTCACAGTGACAGTGCGAAATTCCTCGCTATCATAACGAAAAACAAGGCATAGCGAAATTCAAATTTTCGCTATGCATAGTAATTTTCGCTAGCATAGCGAAATTTCGCTAGCTTAGCGAAAATTTGAGCATAGCTTAAAATTTCATGAGATTATAATTTTTAATGCATAGGCGAAAATTTCCGTGATTCCACCATTCCTCTAGTGTTGCCTCCTGCATTGCTTCTACACCTCATTTTGCCTTCAATTCTTCAATTCAACTTCACATTTCATCACCTCAGCTTGGTGAAACCACCAAGGATTCTCACATTCAGCACCAATACGAGGCCAAGCTTGCCGACTAAAGTTTCCAAGACCTGCAAAACTACCCAAAATAATCTTTAAACCAAATCAAGAGTACTCAAGTGGACTTGCACATGACAATTGACTCAATTATATGATTAAAAAGTGCAAAAAGCACTCCAAAACCTATTTTGAATAGTGGCCTGCACAAGACTTGGGCACTAATCAAGCACCAGTATTGATGCAACATACCCTGGGTAAAGAGTATACCCTGTATAGTGATGCTTCAAGAATTGGTCTGGGTTGTGTGTTAATGCAAGATGGTAAAGTAGTGGCATATGCATCCAGACAGTTGAAGCCACATGAACATAATTATCCTACACATGATTTGGAATTGGTTGCGGTACTATTTTCTTTAAAGATATGGCGACACTACTTATATGGTGAAAAATGCAGAATTTATACAGATCATAAAAGTCTCAAGTATTTGTTAACATAGAAAGAGCTTAATTTAAGGCAACGTCGGTGGCTAGAATTGTTTAAAGATTATGATTGCATCTTAGATTACCACCAAGGAAAAGCTATTGTGGTGGTAGATGCCTTAAGCAGAAAGACAATGTCAGCTTTAGCACTGTAGCTCAGTAGATGGAGAATAACGCCAGATGGAGTGTTATAAGCTCAGTTAAATGCTCAACTTGTTTTGAAGCAAATGATAGTTGATGCTCAAAAGGATGATGTTGAATTGCAAAAAAGGTACACTTTGTCAGAGAGGGAGTTAAGACTGACTATTCAGTAAAGGAAAATAGGGAAGTGTATTATAATAACAGATTATGTATTACATATGATAAGGAAGTGAAAAATAAGTTGTTATATGAAGCCCATAATATAGTATTCACCATGCATCTTGGAGGTACCAAGATGTACTAGGATTTGCACATGATTATTGCGCTGGGAGGAAATGAAAAGACGTGATAGGAAAATGTCCAAATGTTTGACATGTCACAAGTGAAAATCGAACATCAAGTACCGTCTACATAGACTTATTCGGGTTCCACAAAGGAAGTGGACAATATTGCTATGGATTTTGTGTCTGGTCTTCCTTTCACGCAAAAGCAAAGATGATCTTCAAGATGTGTTATAGTCGACAGGGCTCAATAAGTCGGCCCATTTTGTACTAATCAGATCGACTATTCTACGGATCATCAAATGAGCCATATGTGACGTGATCAGGCAATTGCATGGTGTGTCGTCTATTATATCCGATAGAGATCCGCGATTACATCGAGGTTCTAAGGATTACATTGGGCCTTAGAACTCTGCTTAATTTCAAGACAACATTTCACCCAAGATACAGACGGACAATCTCGAGAGGTTGATTCAAGTGCTCGAACATATGCTTCAGGAATGTGTAATGGAATTTCCTGGAAGTTGGGATAGGTATATTCCATTGATGGAATTTTCCTATAACAATAGTTATCAGGCAAGTATTGCTATGGCACCGTATGAAACCTTATATGGCTAGAGATGTAGAACTCCTGTATGTTAATTTAAGTCAATGAGCATAAAGTGATCGGGTCCGCATATAGCGAAAGATATGTGAGGATGTCTCGTTATTCAAAGAAAGGTTAAAGTCTAAGTGACTGAAAAAGTCTTAAACTTATTTGAAAAGAATGATATCGGGAGTATAAAGTCGGGTGAGCAAAGTATTCTCAAAGTATCATCGAGGGAGGATACTTAGATTTGAAAGAAAGGAAAGTTAAGTCCAAGATTCATCGCCCATATGAGATTTCGTAAAGAATCGACCGCCTATCTAGCTAGTACCCTCCGCGCAGAGTTAGCCAAGTTGTATGATGTGTTCCATGTGTCTATGCTTCAGAAATACCGTTCAGATGAATCACATATCCTGCCAGTACAAGAAGTACAAGTGCAACAGGATATCTCGTATGATGAAGAGCAAAAGGTTATCAGGCTCATGAAGTAAAGCAATTGCGAAATAAACAAGTACCATTGGTGAAAGTGCTCTGGCAACACCATGGAAGGGAGGAAGGTACTTGGGAGCCAAAAGCGACTATAAAAATGGAAAATCCCACCTGAAAATATTCGTATTGTTTCAACGGAATGAAGGTTTTATTCAGTCAAAGTCCCAAAAAATACTAAATGTAATATTCAAAACTTGAACTACATTGTTTTTTATTCACACTTTCCTACCCAACAATGATATCAAATCCACAAATTGTCCCAATCCAATAATTCCACTCCAATTTACAACCCATTTTCTTTTCTTTTCTTTTGATTATTTTCTCAAAACCAATCAAACCGTAAATCACCAAATCGCACAACATTACCAAATTGAAAATTCATTTTCTAAGTCTTCTAAGTCTCAAATAACAGATAAAATTAACATATATATATATATATATCAAAAGGCACACCTATGTCTGTTTGGAGTAGGAAGAAGATGAAGGAACACGCTTGTTGCGAAATATGATGTAGCCTATGGGAAACACAACTCCGATCATCATGATCAACGCTCCCATCATGTATCTCAATGGCCTTGGTGGCTCCACCTCCAACACCCTCCTCACCTGTGCATCACACACCAAACATTAACCCTAACCCTAACCCTAGATTCATGTTTTTGCTTACTAATTTGTCTCTATATGGTATCTAGAGATAGAAAGAGACGATCGGAAGAGAGACTTACAAGCATTTTCCGGTCACTGTGTATGAAGGTGAAGACATAAATGCTCTACTTCCTAATTTTGGGATTAGGGATCCAAATTTTGGGAGACTTCTGGAAATTTAGATTTTTATGAGGGGGATTTTTAAGCTTCCATTTCTCATACTAATTTCTACTCTTATTATATCATACTAAAAAACAAAATTAATAAGGTGTCTCTTGAATACTTTTTATTTTATTTTTGAGATATTTGGTTAAAAGACCTCAAATAAAATATAGCTTTGCGAATTTTTTCGAATGCCTATATTGCCTTTGCCCGATCTCCAATGAAACGAGTTTAATATTTAAATAAATGTATTAAAAATCAATTTTATATTTTTGATTATGTATAAAATCATTTTTTACTTTCTTATTTTTATATAAATTTTTATAAGTTATTACAAAATTTAAGTATTTTTTAAAACAATTAAATTATGCAAGGACAAGATAGGTACCTAAAGGCTTATTTGAGATGCCCAAATCCGGGTCCAGCTAACCCATGAAGACTCATGGATGTCGGGTAACCCGACACCACACCACCGTATCTCCTTTTCCTGGACCCATGATTTAACAAAATCTGACGTAGTCCCTTTGTACGAGGAGCCACCAGTGCCACCTTGTACATAAACCCGCAACATGGCCCAATATAATACAAATGAATTCTAATAACCACAGAATATGAGCAGTGGCTCAACCGGGCCCACTCATCCACACTCCGCGTATCATACTAGACTAATTATCATAGTTCTCAAGAGTTTAATTACAACACTCTTACAAATATTACAAATTAGAACAAGATTGTTTCAAAGTATTTTTACAATTCTTTTTATTACGTAACATAAGCTGTAATCCATTGTCTAAAGTCTTCTTTAATAGAAAAATTAATTACAAGCCACAACCCGACTTTCTTCTATAACTACGCCGAGTGAGCCGCCTTCCACCTCGCATACTCAGGTAATTCGAAAAAGGGTCCTACGACAAAGTAGAAACGCCCCGTAGGGTAAACCCTACGCCCCACTCCCACCTAAGTGCACACGTAATGCCATGTTTATTAATCAAACATTCCAAGTAAAATGCACTTCTACTTTGAATGCCTACATGCCATGAATGAAGTGCTTACTCACCATGCCTTTAAACTAATCCTCACCGATACTTCACACATGCTATGTTTGTATAGAAACTCTGTCATTGTGTTTCACCCACGAACTTATCCAACGCTGGTTTTTTTTTTTTTGTTTTTAAAACTCATTGAACATCCTCTGATAAACCTCTTTATTCAAAGTCATTGGGCAATCTCCAATAAACAACTTTATTTAGTGCGTACTGGACAGTGTTTCCATAATGAACTTATTCAAAAGCATTAGATAGTCTCCGATAAAACCGCTTTTAATCAAAAGCATTTGATGTTTCTCGATAAACCGCGACCAAAAGTATTGACAAGCTCCGAGCAAACCGCTTAGTCAAAAGCATCGACGCCTCCGATAAACCGCTTTAATCAAAAGTACATGGCTCTCCGATAAACCGCTTTAGTCAAAAGTATCGATGGGCTTCCTCCGATAAAACAGCTTATTCAAAGTTATAAAATGCACCCGTGAGACTGCTGGATCGTAGTCCAGCAATTCTCGCCCCGCAGTTAGTGGAATGCAATTATGCCATTCCATGTCATAATGATGCCAGATGAGGCATGGCAGTGCTATGGTGATATTTTAAATCATGCATAATACTCATGCATCATTTGGACAATCATATCAATTAACATACGATTTCCACATAAACCACACAATACATGTCAACATATTATACACAAATATATTGACATCTACAAGTCATTACCAATCAAGCAATGACTTATTATACTTAGCTTAATTGCGGACACCATGTCCAATAAATACCTACAACCTATACATGCAACGGGCCTTGTTCATACATAAAACACACTGGGCAAGCCAGTCCATTATAACACAATAAATTTGATCTCCACACACCCCCAACCAAGTATATCACTTAATTCAAGCAATAATATACTACAATCATATACCAATTGTGGCAAAAACTGACACAAATCATTAAACAAATTCTAAGCTATAGCAAATTCCGAAAAATGTAATTCATAAGTTGAGTTATAGAGGTCCGATTTAGGTCATTCAAAATCCTAATATCAAGTTCTCGGATAGAGTTACAATTTCCTTGAAGGATACTAGTCCAAATTCTCTTCTTTTTTTCCCAACCGAAAATCAGTCCCAAAATCTGGACAATAGGTTCGGCCAAAACAGGGCAGCTTGTGGCAATCTTAGAAAATTGACCATAACTTGAGTTATAGAGGTCCGATTTGGTTGATTCAAAAGCCTAACCTCAAGTTCTCACATAGAGCTACAATTTCCTTGAAGGATACTAGTCCAAATTCTCATTTTTTATAACCAAAAATCAGCCTAAAAAACTGGACATCATATAGGATATAAACAAAGAATGTTCCCATAACCTCCATTATTTTGCCAAATGGGCCTTTATGGCATTAAACTCAACCAAACAGCCTTAGAATGGAAAATAACCAAAGTATGAAGAATTCTACCCTTTGAAAGGTAGAAGAAACTCTAGAAGTCTCGTGGACACTTCCTAGATCCCAAACTTTGATTTCGAACCTCGTCAATCATCGGCAACAAAGGTTTTCGGCGTACCTACACGAGCTCTCGTCGAAAGTAGATGAACTTTCGTTTGGCCTAACGACCTCGACTAAATCGATCTCCCAGACTCGTAGAGAGAAGTTGGAGCTCTCTCCCTCTCTCTCTCTCTAACGTTTTCTCTCTAGCAGAAATTCTCCTCATTTTATGCCTCAATCTAATTTTAACCTTTTGTTTAACTTAATTCTTAAGTTTGGAAACATGGCCCACATCGCGCCATGTGTTCATTACTCATTCGGGTCTGTTTCTGCCCCAAAACAATTTATTTTCGGTTCCGGTTCAAGTTCAATTTATTTTAAATGAAATTAACTTGAATTATTTCCTAACTCCAAAAATTCTCGTAAAAATCTCATCCCTGGGAGTCACTAGACGCTCGTTACCTCGAAAATTGTGAAAAATCCAACTATCTTGGAATTCAACGAAAATTTTCTAGGTAACTAGATTTCGTGAGACGAATCCAACAATGAAGTCCGTTTCATCATCTAAGGTCTAGAGAATTTTCCAAGCTTCCCTGAACCATTCTGGCAATTTATTTATTTATTTATTTATTTGCCACTTTTCCTGAAAATTTCTAATTTTCTGGGTTTTACATTCTTCCCCCCTTAAAAGAATTTCGTCCCAAAATTCCCACACACATACACCTAATCCCATGCATATGCAACCGTACACAATCACATACATATAAACTAGTCATTTAATCACCAAACAACTGAACCACGTACATTCATCCTTAAACAAGAAAGGATAGGTGGCGCGCATCATGTTCTCGCTTTCCCATGTTGCCTTCTCGAATCCTCGATGTTGCCACAACACCTTCACTAGTCTCACGGTCTTGCGTCTAAAAACCGGATCCCGGCTATCCATGATATGCACCGATCCCTCCTCGAAGGTCCCATCCATATCAACAATAATCCCTCCCCAATCCACTACATGAGCTTGATCCTGGAGATACTTGTTACGAGACATGGAACACATACGGACACTTGATAAACCCGGTAGCGCCAACCGATATGCAATCGTAGATTCCACCCCTCCTGAAAGTATCTCAAGGCCCGATATACCTCGACACTAGCTTGCCCCACTTTCCAAACCTGACCACTCCTCTCTTAGGAATCACCTTCAAGAAGACGTGATCACCCACCTCAAACTCTAGAGGTCTTCTTCGTCGTCTGTCGGCGTAACTCTTCTGCCGACTCTGAGTCGTGGAGAAGACATTTCCGTATCAAATCCACCTTCTCCGAGGTGTCTCCAACCAAATCTGGACCAGTGGTGGATCTCTCTCCCACCTCCGTCCAACAAATCGGAGATTGACATGGCCTCCCATACAAAGCCTCGTAGGGTGTCATCTGTATGCTCGCTTGACAATTGTTGTTATACGCAAACTCTACCAAGGGCAAGTGCTCTTTCCAACTACCCATGAGATCCAGGACGCATGCTCGTAGCATGTCTTCCAAAAACCTCAGATAGCTCTCTTCCGAGATCGACCGGGTCTGCTTCAGGGATGAAAAGCATTGCTCATCATCAACTGTGTTTCCATGGCTCTTTGGAAACTCTTCCAAAAATGAGCCGTAAACCTGGGATCCTGGTTCGATACGATAGAGACTAGCACTCTATGTAACCGGACAATATCTCATATATACATCCTACAGAATTCTTCCAATGTGAAGGTCATCCGCACAGCCAGAAATTTTGCCAACTTGGTGAGCCAGTACTCATTTCACTAGACCAAATTTGGTCATATTCTCATCTTGTATAAGGCCTTGTTTAGCCTTCCCCTTTTTCACTTTCTTTTTTCATTTTTGCATTAAAGCCCTTCATTTAGTTTCCATTTCCGCATAACAACCTTCTATCACCCTTTCTATTTTCACAGAGTAATTTTCTTCATTTATGACCTTTAAGTCCTCATTTCGACATTTTACCAATTTAACTTTAACTCTTGTATTAATCTTGGCTTATTTTAACTTGTGTTATATCCTCAAACATATCATTAAACTGCTAGGGTTTAATTTGGGGTGAATGACCCACTATGCTTAATTTTCACTTTAAAACCTCTATTTTTATCACTTAAAACCAATAAAATATCAAATAAATAAAATAAAATAAAATAAATTTATAATAGCAGAAAATGCTATAAAGTAAAATTATAAAACGAAAATGCTATTTTTGGGACGTTACAACCTTTATCCTTTTGGGGATATGGCCTAGAGACATCAGCTTACATTTTGAATATGGTGTCATCCAAGTTAGTACTAAAGACACCCATGGAAATGTGGACAGGTCGGAAACTTATTTTAAGTCATCCTACGCCGTGGTTGTCCTAATTTATGTAATAAAGCGCTATTTGAGAAGTTGAGTAAAGTCAAGAGATTGTGTTGGTTTGTTGGATATCCAAAAGGTACAAGGGATTACTATTTTTATAGTAAATCTGACATGAAGGTATTTGTGAGTACAAATGCTAAGTTTATGGAAGAAGAATACATCATGAATCACATAATTAAGGGTATGAATGAATGGACGAAAAAGATTGAATTCCCTATCATCTTGTTCTTGTTGATCTACAACCACTAATACCTGATACTAATACACCAAATATGCCTCGTCGTAGCGGGAGGGTCATGAGACCACTTGTTAAGCTCACATTGATGGGAGAATCATCTTTGACAATCCTAGAATCACATGAAGATCATCCCACCGGTTACTACGAAGCAATTAATGATAAGGATTTTAGTTTTTGGAAAGAGGCTATGAAATCATAATTAGAATCCATGTATTCTAACAATGTAATGGACTTCAGGGGATTTACCACTCCCAAGGGGGTTAAGCCTATCAAGTTGTAAATGTGGGTGTACAAGAGAAAGAAAGGAGTAGATGGAAAGGTCGAGATATATAAGCCAGATCGTGGCAAAAGGTTATACTAAAAATCAGGGTTTAACACAAACTTTTCACCAATGGCCAGATTATCCACTCATAATACTTCTCTATCCATCAGAGCATGTTATAATTATGAAATATGATTAATGGATGTCAAGACAAACTTTCCTTAATGGCTATCTTGAAGAGAATATTCATATGATGCAACTGTGATCGTTTCATAACCTAAGGTCAAGAACACATAGGCGTAAGTTGCATAAGTCCATATATGGACTTAAGCAAGCATCGATGATGGAACAAACGCTTTGATCAAGTAATCAAATCTTTCGTTTCACTAAAATGAAGAGGAACCTTGTATATATAGAAAGACAGATGTGATATAATGGTTTTCATGGTTTTATATATGTGGACGACATTTTGTTGATTGGAAACGATTTTGAGATGTTGTCAGTTGCAAGATCCAATTTAGCTACTCAATTCCAAATGAAGGATTTGGGAGAGGCACAATATGTTCTAGGTATTAAGATAATACAAGACAGAAAGAATAAGATTATTGCAATTTCTCAAGAAAATTGCACATATAGTATATTGTCTAAGTACAACATGCAAGATTCCAAGAAATGATTTACACCTTTTAGATATGGAATCAATCTTTCTCAGGACTAGTGTCTTATGACACTTGAAGTGAAAGAATACATGAAGATGATACCTATTATGCTTCAATGTAGTCTTAATGATTGATGTTACAAGACCAGATCGATATATATGTTATTCAAGCTTGAATAAAGAGTAGGTATCAATCTAATCCATGAGGAATATTGACTCAGAAGCATATACTCAAGTACCTAAGGAGAACGAGGGATTATATGCTAGTTTATCATGGCAATGAGTTAGCCCCTATAGGATGTACTAATTATGACTTTCAATCATATGCAGATTTAAGGAAATCCACCTCTGGATATGTTTTTACATTGGGTGGAGTAGTTGTTAATTGGAGGAGTATCAAGCAATCATGTATTGTTGATTCAACTATGGAAGCTAAATATGTGGTAGCATTAGAGGCAGCTAAGGAAGCGGTATGGCTTAGGAAATTCCTTATGGAATTAGGAGTCATATCTAAGGTTGTTGATCCTATGATACTATACTGTGATAATAGTGGAGCTATTGCTCAAGCCATAGAACCAAAGAATCATAGGAAAGACAAGCATATTGAAAGAAAGTATCACCTAGTTCGAGAGATTGTGCAAAGAAGAGACATTATAGTAGAAAATATTGCATATGAGGATAACCTAGCAGATCCTTTTACAAAAGCACTTAAGACTATAGTGTTTGACTCTCATGTATTCAACATAGGTCTCAAATGTACTCTCTAGTTTTTGGTTTTCATGGTTTATAAATGTAATTAGTTTACATTAATAAAATTCTGGTGCTCTAGCATTCATATTATTGTGTTCATTCGTGCCTAGTTCAGTTACATTGTACATATCTAAAGGAGTGAATGCTTAGAGGACACAGATATGAGTTCCTTATGTTTAAGGTTGTTCACGATACCATGGATGTCAAGTAATCCATAAGTAGTCAGGGGTATGATATCTACCTAATTATTGGGAGTAGTTTGTCACAGCTTTACTAGAGTGGGTCTCTAGGATATCATACTAGTATGTACTTGGTACATTTTGAATAGGACTTAGGAGTGCAAATCGTCATATACTATATTTGGACAGTTTTGCCCTTAGCTACTATCTCACATGAGTTCTTAACCCTGAGGGTCGTTGGAGAGTTAAGGGGAGTAGGTTATCATTTTGAGGTGCTCCTTGTGATCATCTATTAATGATAGTCACTTAGAGTGATCTTGGATGGATTTTGCTCCAAATTTCATAGAATCTTGTTTCGAATTGCACATGGGAACCATGATGACCTTAATTATGGGTGGCACATACGAACCTAAGGTAGCTTAAAAAGGTGATTGATCGTAGTTGTCCCTAGCCAGCATGCACCTTCACTTGAGTTTGGGGCTGACTTCACCATGATCAAGTCAGTTGCCGTTCTCAGAGGCCTGCAAAAATGAAAATTTCGAGATATTTATAGCATAATGTCTGAAATTACTAGTATCAATTCATGGGAAGGTGGTGTGAGTGATTAGTAGGGCTTGGTAATCTTCCACAATGATTTGGAATGAGAAGTTTTCGATTTTAGAGTGCAATTGGTTTACTATAGTGGTCTGACTGACCAATTGTGGAATTATGTCTGATTAATTTCACGGGAGCCAAAATTGGAAAGTACCATGGGTCCTCGAGCAAGCCCATTTGTAAGTAGCCAATGTTATGAAAAGTTTATGATCCATGAGTCTTCAAGTTTGTTTTAAGGCTAGTGGGAGAATGTTAGAATTAAGCCTAGATAAGCAAACTAGAGTTTTAATTAAGTTAGACCATTGAACTTATATGGGCTAATTATAGGCCCAAGTATGTAAGTGAATTCAATGGCCCACTAAACCCTATTATAAATATAACATTATATTTAGGTTTAGGGAAACATACTAATTTCAGAGGGAAGAGAATTTCTCTATGTCCCAGATTTGAAAAGCAAAAGACGTTGGATTATTCTTAGAGGCCACACTCTGTGGTCAAGACCTGCAAATTGGTTATTGCTTGGAAGATTCACGGATCAGTTCCATTCCGGTTACTATGTATTTTATTTTTTTGCTCCCGTTGCATATGAAATCATAGATTTCTGGATGGATGTTCCGGGATTCTAACAAAAACAATTAAAACAGAGTGTAAGTTCAAAGTATCGGTAAGGGTTAAGGATCCTTCCCCAATGACTGGGGTCGTATTACTATTAGCAGTGAATAAATTATTGTGAAGAATGTCTAAAGGATGAGATTTTTCTAGAATTAAAAGTCATATGATCTATAGCACAATAATCAACTATCCATATAATATTAATAACAAATGCAGAAGTATGTAAAACATTACCACCACAGTCTTACGTTGCCACCAATGTAGAAGCTTTCTTAACAACATTTATCTTCCATTTTTATTTCAGCAATAGTTGCAGTCGAGGCTTTCTTAGAATCCTTCTTCAACTGCTCAAGATTATGATCTCACACCATTCTAGATATCCTACAAGTTCAAAGCAACGACTCTTGATGTGGTCAATCTTGTTACAATAAGTGCATTTTAATGTAGACTTATCATTGTTAGAGGTCGTCTTAGGATGGTAAGTCTTAGATCAATCCTGTCAATTTTGATTTGATCGTTGTCAAGCTACTATAGTTGAGGTATCATGATTGTCATATTCTCCTTTCATAGTGACATGACGCAATGCTTCTCGTCAACTAGTGCATAACATTCTTCCAAATCAGGAATTGGATTTTTACATTGAATCTCTCCTCGAACTTACTCAAAGTCTCCATCTAATCCAATAAAAAAGATGTGTACCCGTTGTCGTTCAATGGATTTTCGGTATGCTTTAATATCATTAGAGTCTTTCATGTCGACCTTATCTCGATGATCAAACTCATGAAAAGTCTCTACCAATTCTCCATAAAATTCAAGAAGAGACCTACCACTTTGTTTAGGCTCTTTGATTCAAAGTGAAAACTTGTAATTCATCGGTTCCAGTATAAAAGGCATTTGATAATTCACTCCAAATTTCTTGAGCAATGGGTAGGCGTAAATAACACTTCATAATTTTCAGCCCATGGACATTAACAACCATCTCTTCACCTTTTGATTTTCAGCGTATCATTTTTCATGGCCATCCTCTTATTCTTTGGGTATTTTGTTTTACCCCTAATATAGGAAAGTTTTTCTTGCTCGGCAATATGCATCTCCACAAGTTGTTACCAAATATCATAGTTTGATTCAATAAAAATAATCCTTGGATTAAAAACACTATCTAATTGAAAGAAAACAATATTTTTTTCACTTCTCTTATTAGATAATGCAGAAACTGATCACCGGATCTTAAGGCCACGAGCTTGAAGTAGCACAAATGACAATACTAATAATAATAATAATATCTAGTGAAGGATAGAACCAAGATTTTTTATGGTGTTGTTCTCCAATGGAATGAATCAGTAGAAGAAAAAACCAGATAATTGATACCTTGAAGAGAAAAAAAAACAAGTGGGAACATGTGGAGTTCCTTGTCGGAATTCTTGCAAGAAGTGTCTTTTCAAAGTGGTCGGAAGTGGTGTTCTTCTAGAATCTTGGTAGCCTTCAAAGTTATTGAGAAAAAATCCCCAAAGTTTCTTGCTTTCTCATTCAAAAAGCTTTGGAAAGTGAAAGAACAAGACCCGCATGCGCATGTTTTGTCTTCAATGTGGACACAAAGGCTTTCACCTTTAGACAGACCGAGGGGCTAAAAAAACAGTTTTGAGATGGCTCTAATACCATGCTTAAATTGGTGAACTGTAATTTCTTTTCTTTTTTTTTTTCTGAGAATAGACAATCAAATTTATATGGGAAGACTATCTATATTCTTCCTAATCATAGTTACAATCAAACTAAGAAATGAAAGAAATAGAAAAAAGAATCACAAATAATATGGAAAGAACCATGTTTTGAAAAAAATTTCCAAAAAACTCAATAACACATAACTCATGTGGTAGAAATCTCAACATTTAATAAAGGTAGGGCATAAGAAATGGAGAGGTCCTAAGTTCGAGTCCCAATGAAAACAAGTTATTATATTGTAACTAAAGTATTAGCTTTAAAAAAAAGTTCTAAATGAAAATTAATTGCAAATGAACTGAATAAAAATTTAAAATATTTATTGGATTGGATTCTAATTCAGGTTTGTGTTGGGCTCCCTACCTTTCTATACCGTCTGGCCCAATTCATCCCATGCGAACCAAATCCATCATGGTGAAACAACAAGCCTATATCGTCATTTTTGTACATTCAAATTTTGATTTTTTTTTTTTTAAGTATTTGGATATATTTCCTTAGCACTAAAAAAATAAGATCCAACACTTTATTTTTATTTTTCGATCATATTTATTTATTTTAATTTATTTTTACAAAAATAAATTTATCATGAAATTCCATACTACTAAAATGTCAAGAAATAATAATAAGGCCATGTTTTGCCACGTTTTGATTAAATTTTCTTAAAAAGTTTATTTAATTCAAGAATAATATGAAAATAAAAGTGTTTATCGATTTTTTTTTAAAATAAAAAAACAAAAAATTATTATATAGTGCCGTACTTTGAATAAACTTAATTTTAATTTTGTTGAAATTTTATAAATTCATTACCTAAATTTATTAAAGTACTCTTTTAAAAATAAAAATAGTTTTTATTTATTTATTTATTTATTATAAACTAACACAAAGAAAATGGGAATAAAAAACCCTTAACCGCCTCTCCATTTATCTCATCTTGTTTTTTAGCCCCTTTTTCTTAAACAATGGTGGGTAATTTTTTTTGTCATTCTTAGGCTGAAATCACCCCTATACATCTCTTTCTACCATTTTCTTTTTTAATAAAGTGGTTCTTCCACAAAAATCTGAATTTTTAATTTGTTTTTCATGTTTTGCTGTTATCCTATGTGTTTTTTGCCATCATTCTTATGACAAGTTGCACTGCTTACAGAAATATATCGTTTTTCTTCATTTGTTGCAATGCTGTTTCGTACGTATGATGAGTGTAAAACCTATCTATATTTTGAGTCTAGTCTCATGCCTATTTTCGAAAGATTTTATATCCATATTCATGTAAATTCATAACATTTCCTCTAAATTTGATTTTGTAAGATTTTTTGATGGAGTGAAGTCGATTTAAAGAAGAATACAAAAATGTTTTCAAAAAGAGAGTTAATCGATGTCTCACAAGGCTGAGAATATAATTTTTCTCTTGTAATTATCCTGAGCATCAAATTATTCAACTCTACCCATGGTTACATCTCTACATTCAAAGAGATTTTTGAACCACACCTCACGCGCTCAAATCCGAGCTTCTAAACGGTAGTTATGTCACTAAATGTTAGAAGAAAACAAGCCTTAGCAGCTTTTGTCGTAACAGTAGCTTTAATAACAAACTCGCTATGATAAACCAAATTTTGTCAGGATGAAGTCAAGAAGAAATTCTCGTCGCGACAGAGCCAGTGACAAGGCTTTCTTACAACAAAACCCAAATTTTGTCGCAACAAAGTTTTAGCAACAAATCTTCTATCGCACAAATGTATGAAGTAACAAATTCGTTATGATAAAACCGTATTTTGTCACGATAGAGCCAAGGATAAGGCTCAACAAACTCTAAATTTTGTCGCAAAAGAGTTTAATAATAAACTCATGGGCGGCAAAACCAGACGGTCGCAAAAAGTTTTAGCAATAAACTCGGTCGCGATAAACCGCATTTTGTCCCGACAAAGTTCCAGCAACAAACAAATTTTTTGCCTCCCAAAACCGCCGCTTTGACTCTTTTCAAGCCTACTTCACCCTAGGACTATAAATACTCATTTTTAGGTTTTTAGGCAACGAGATATGTATAAATATCTCTCATGGGGTTTTCTCTAACCGCCATTTTCCAATCAGATTTTAATTTTTAAATAGATCTTGAAAGTAATTTTAGAGATTTTATTTGTGTATTAAAGAGAGACTGGCTGCATACGTAGATTCAGATTTATTGATCGTTAGATAAAGATCAAACTAAAATCTAGATTTTTCTCTCACCCTTGCCTTTTGATTTCTTTCTTTCTTTTTCATTTTTTTTTTTTTACTAAGGATGACGAATCTGTGAATGAAATATTAAATACCTCTCTAGGTGGAGATTAGAATTGTTGAAAATTCATTTTCAAAATTTCGGCTATTTTGTGGGTTTCAATCGAATCAGATACACCCAGATTGCTCATATAATTAACTGCTTAAAATATTGAATAGGCTATACCAAAAGAGTCAGGATTCGTCTGATTTATAGAAGCCCCCATGAGTAACATATAGACGAAAAATTCTTTAGAGTAAAGATAGTAATCAGTATGTTAGACTAATATTACAACCAATAAAACTCAGCATTATTTACAGATCACTAATTTACTCAAGGTGCAGATTAATTATTGATATTAGTTTAATGTTTAGAGGTCTCACCTCAAATTGATAGAATGATCTTGATCCTGTGTTAGCAATGATCTAATCAAAGAGATAGAAAAGTTTAGTAGATTTAAAGGATAGAAAATTTTATTAGATTTAAAGGACGAGATACCGATTAGATTGGAGAAAGCTTGCATAATCCTGTCTATGGGGACAAGAATTCTTCGGTCCTAAGAAATGGTTATAAAGTATTGGAAAAGAAAAACAATCAAATCTTAAAGAGGGTCAGATTTTACAAGTAACTAATTGTATCTACGCCTCCTGGAAAATGAACATGGATCCGACAAGAAACGCAATATTTGAGAAATCCAAACTATACTAAGGCTGTTTCTCAGACAATCCAAAGATTCAACCTGCATAAATATGTCAGGATTTCTCTCAAGAAAATGCAAATTGTTTTGTAAATAATTATCCTCATCCCTAATGCCTTTAGAATTAAGTAGGTTTTATTTGGTAGATTTTAGGATTAGTTTTAAATCGGTTTTATTCGATTAAATTGATTTTATTCACAAATCATTTAGTCGCTAAATAGTGAAGAGCCCTTATGTCGGGGTAATCAAATTCCAATTAGAGATAACCTCGATCATAATTAGATGCGATGTCAGGACTTTTAGAGTCGGCTTTGTGCTGTATGACGTGCACTTGCGGAAAGCGGTTGAGTGTTGGTATCTTTTCATTTCCATTTCGGTTGAGAACACTTATTTTTGTTTCTAACGAGTTTTTGAGTATTTACGTACTCCCTTGGCCATATTTTTATTATATAAAAATCGTTTAGTCTCGACAAGTTTTTGGCATTGTTGCTAGGGACTTTAGTTTAGTCCTTGGTAACCGTGTCGAAAAATTTGGTCAACAAGTTTTTGGCATCGTTGCCAGGAATTAGATAATATTCCTATGGTGACAATGTCTTAAATTTGCATATATCGTTTAGTCGGCGATGGTGATTGAAACGAAAATAAGCAAATTCGATCAGCCAACATATGGTCGAATCATGGTAGTCAATATCTTCTGGCTGAAGTTATGTATATTATAGTCATCGCTAAATTACTCCAAAATATAGAACTTAGAAATCGAGTCGTTTGTGTTATTAACCTAAATATTAAATTAAATCCGCCTCTATAGTTTTAGAATTTAATTCAATATTTTTATATAATATATTGTTAGTTTAAATCAATAAAATTATTCTCTTTTAAAAAAAGAAAGAAAATGTCAAATAACCTTTTTAACGAAGTTTTTTTTTTTTTTTTGAAAAGTAAAGAAGTTGTTAAAATGTACAATGAAATAAATAATTATATATAAATTGATCTAGCCTTGATTTGCTTCTAATACCTATTCGAATCTTCTTAGAGCTGTTAAAAGTTTTTCCGATCGTTAACTTCAAGACATCATAATCATGAAATTTGTCAAAATGCACGTCAGCTGGGTCATATACCCATGATTATTAAAAGAAAAGTTATTTAAAGAATTTTAATATTTTATTCATATAATAAAAGTGCTTAATCATTTTTATTTACCTGTGTTTATTTTTAGTGTTAGAAACTTCCAATCCGTCAATGTCATACTCGTATACTCCTAAACTACACAACTGTTTCCAGTTCAGTATGGCAAAGAAAGGTACCTCTCATAAATTGATATTTTGAAAATTGAATTGGAAACAGTTGTCCAGTTGACAAGTATGACATTGATGGATTGGAAGTTTGGAAACATACAGAAGAAGAAAATAAAATACATATAAGTTCATATTATATCTTAAGCAAGTTTCCATTCTTTTATTATTATTATTATTATTATTATTATTATTATTATTATTATAATGGTGAGATGCATTTAACTATTAGGATATAATATGGTTTGAAACTTGGTTGAAATATCTTACGTATGACAATGGGAAAGTGCGAGACAGGTCTCCTTATCCCCATCTTAAAAACAAATTAAATTAAACGGGTAAGAATGAATATGGATTTGTTTAGTAATTATTTTTAAAATTAGTTATGAAAACAAAATTTAAAAGATATTGTTTAGTTCTTGAGATTGACTCGAGTAATAAAGATATGAGATTGAGTTGAGAGGTTTTAAGTTTGAATCATGTTCGTTAGAACAAAGTATACTACAAGACACAAAGTGGAAGTCATTAAAAAAAAATGTTTAAAAATTTAAAATAATTTTTATATATGACATTTTATTTTTAACCATTCTACATGTTTATATATTTTAAAACAATTCTCAAAATGTAAAAACAACTAATTTTTTATAAAAATACCTTATTTATGTTCTTAAGAGGAAAAAATAAAAAATAGTTTGTTGTTATCAAACATATTTTACTTTTTTTTTTTAATAAATATAACCATTAAAAAACATGAACCATGAACTAGATTGGAGCTGGACCGAAAAAGTCATTGATCAATGGTCCAACCGATTAGATCCAGTTTTAAAATATTGAGTCATATATATAACTTGGTTTACCACAATTATATAGATTAATTATATCAAGTTATTAAATTATTTAACCAACACTTCAATTTATATTTTTTTAATATAAAATAGAGAGGGATGTTTCCAAAAAATAATAAAAAAATTATCTTTAAAAGACATTTTTAGTTTTTTGAATTCTTAAAAAGTATCTCTTTAAAATACACTTTCAATATAACATTTCAACAATTTAAAAAGTGTCTCTTTAGTTTTTCGATTTTTAGAAATTGTCTCTTCAAAAGACAATTTCAATATAAATTCAAAATTTTAAAAATTATGAAGATATTTATTGAAGCATTTTAATTATAATATTTTAATAATTTATAAAGTGTTTTCGAAACTGACTTTTAGTACAAATTACAATTTTTCAAAATTACGAAGATGTCTTGCTCGAAAGAGCATTTTGATATGAGTAAGTATGAAATGTATATTAAAGGCAGCGTTCCATTAATTAAAAAAATTTAAAATTAGATAAAATTTCTTTTCAATATAGTAAGTGTCTCTTCAAGAAACACTTTTAAAAATTTTATCTTAAAAATACACATTTAGATCGCCATAACAAAAACTATACTAAATTTAAGAATATTTTTAAACATTTTATATTTGAAAAATATTTTTTCTTTTTTATAATAAATGTACAAAAAGCCCAAATGGAGAAGCACCAGGAAAAGGAGCAGGTGGACAAGCCATGTGCAATATGATCTCACCTCATATACTTGTTTCAAACTTTCAGTTCCTTCCTCCTATCCACTCAATTAGCATATATATATATACTATGAACAAAATCTCCCTTTCATTAATTTAATCCAACAATCAATTGTATATTTAAATCTTAAAAAAGAAAATTATTTTCCCAAGATCCAAACATAGACTTATATTTTAGTAGATTAATGCGGCGCCGTCTCCTAGTCTAAACTATGATTAATTAATGGAGAATGTTTATTTTGAAAGCATCTTAACAGCTGTTGTGTTTGGTTTAAAATAGTTGTTGGAAACTTAAGTAATAAGAAAGCATGAACTATCCTTTCACAATGTTTTTGTCCCCTAACAATCACATATCAATATTAAATCAATCAACTTGTATATTATTATTATTATTATTTTCCTTGAGTTTGCTAATGCCCAAAACTTGATTCATATTAAGCTTTTGAAATAAAATGTATTTAACGGAAATGCCCAAAACTTGTACAATATTAAATAAAATGTTTATTTATGTAAAGTGATAAATGGGTTGAATGGGATAAGGAAAAACTAGGATCGAAACATAATACTACAATATAAGTAAAGTGGATAGATATCAAAATTTTGTTTTTAAGAAAATCATTATATACAAATAACAATATAAATAATTTGTAAATATTATAAATAGTTTAAAAATTGAATTAGTATCTCATTTAAAATAGAAAACATTTTCATATTTAAAATATTTGATATTTTATCATTTTTATCACAAGACAATACTACTTAAAATATTTCATATTTGAAAGATAAAAGTTTATGTTGTAGAATTTTGAAATTGTTAAGAGTATATCTGTGATGTTTACAGTTGAAATTAAGTTTAACGTATTTTAAAATTATTTAATATTTATATTGTGTTAATTGGATTTGAATTAGCAAATAAAAATAATTCAGCATATTTAACCCCATTTTCCTTTCTTCTACCTTTTCTCCATATTTTTTTCTTTTATGTTTTCCCTCAAATACGATAATTAAAAAATATTCTTGAGCCATTCTTAACCTAATAAACATGTTTAGGTCATGATGGACAATATCTGAATAATACAATAATTAAAAAGGATTTTTGAATTTTTTTTTATCATATAGAGAAAATTATTTTCTATATCTTAGATTTTTAATTTTCTAGAAAAAAAATATTTTTTATTTTTTATTTTTATTTTTCACTCATTACATCATTATAATGCTTGTTCTTCAATTCGATCTCCCACGTCATGTCCCACTTGAACCAGGACTCAAAAGTGTTTCAACTTTTTTAAAACTGATTTCAACTTTCAAAAAAAATGTTATTAAATAAATCTCTTGTGTTTCTCTTATAATAAAAAAGATTGAAAATATTATTGAACTACTAATAACTTAAAATATATCCTTAAAATATTAATAAATATTTTTTTATATCTATTCAATTTGAATTACAATATAATAATAAGACCTCTTACTTTCAAGCTCGCCTTGACTCTTAAATATTTGAATTAGGTTTTATAGGCTAAAATATTGATGATAATGAACAACTTTATCTATTTTTCCTCCTAAAAGGATGATGATGCCATTCTTTTTTTCCCCATTTATTAAAACCCTTTATCCTGAACAAAAAGGAAGTGAATGCAGCAGTGAAGGGTTTATTGGTTAGATTCCCTGTCCTTTTTGTTGACAGCTGGTCCATTTTCACAATAAAAATTCTCCCATCCTCCTCTTCATCCTTTTTCTTTTTCTTTTTTTTTAAATGTTTTATAAAATTAAAGAAAAATTCAATAATACAAGTTAAACTCATTGAATTTATCATAATACTTTTCATATAATCTAAAAATTAAATTTGAAATAATAATTATAATTTTTTTTTTTAATAATCAAATATATATAAAAATTTGACTAAACTTACAAAACACTTGAGTTCAGAAAGTTAATACTTTTTTTTGAAAAGCACAAAGTTAATATACTTCATAGCTAAAGTTTTTATTTTATTGGTTCTTAAAGTATATTTCAAGATGAGGTGCTTAAATTTCGAAAATATTTTAAAATTTCTTAATATTAAAAAATAATCTACAAGTGATTCCCTCGTGTGTGTGTGTATGGTAAAAGGTTGGGATTGTTTAGTGTAGATCTCAGGTTGGAATTCAAAGAAAAAAAGAAATACTTTAAAAATTTTAATGAAACAATGCAATCGTTCTACAAAAATATATGAAAAGTGGAAGAGTTGACTTTATATTGTTAAAAGCATGAGTGAAGAAGTATTGGGGGTATTAACCTTTTTTTCTTAAGATAGTGTCCACTCTGAATAAAAAATAAAAAAAAGTAAGCCACGTGACGTGAGGGAAATGAAACGGTGGGGGGAAAGGGAAAGAGAAAGAAGAAGGGGGAGGGGGAGGGGGAGTCACGTGAGGAACAGAGATTTGATTTAAATGGGGATGACGTGGGACAACTGAATAATGGAAGGCACTGGTGGAGTGCTTGCTGTGCAGTTCAAATATGAAATATCCACCTCTAAAATGTAAATGGTAGAAGAGACCACAGACAAGAGACTAGTGAGTGCAAGTAATCAATTTATTGAAGACCGAACCGACTTCTCTCTCTCTCTCTCTCTCTCTCTCTCTCTCTCTCGTTCAAATTTTAAACCCCCTATCCATCATTGCATTTTATTATATCTGATGCCTAAGAGCATTTTGATAGTGATATAAAGTGGAAGTATTAAAATTATATTTTGATAACTAAAAATCGTTTTTGAGATTTAATTAAAGTTTTATTTAGAGCATCTTGACAGTGAAGCGTCTAAGGATTTTATCTTTCACCAAATACATTAAGATTTTATCGTTTTTAACCGTAATAATTATATCGTATGCGTTTAATTCGTTATATATCACCATCTGTTGAAATTTTGTGTGAGGTAATTGAATTTTAAATCGCTGACGAGCTTATTCTTTAATGAATAGTTTACAATAATATTTGGGTAAATATTCTTTAAAAGCGATATTATGATATTTACTGGCTTTTATTATTCTTTGAATTGCTAGAATTTGGTTTTAAATTTAACGTATATTTAGTTTTTCTTTCGCTGTTGAAGATCTTTAATGCCTAATTCCATTATCGCCAGGTTCTCGAAACTTATATCTTATATGAAGGGAAAAAAAAACCATGTTACAGTTTTTTTTTATAGCTATTCTATTTAATTGGTTTGTTTTTTAACTTTTTTATGAATTATTATTAAATTTAAAAAAAATATTAAAAAATTTTGATTTTTTATTTAGAAAAATTAATATTTCAAATCAAAAAACATTATCATTATCCAATAAAAAGAAAAGCTAGTAGCATTTGTTATCTAATATTAAAAAATAAATAATTTAATGATATTAAATACTATTTAATATTAAACTGAAAAAAAAATTTGTTCAATATTAAATAAAAAAAACAAACGTATCAATTTTTGTAAAATATAATTTCAACTGATTATCTAAAAATAGGTCATTTTTATCAATAAATATTATTTTTAATCATTCTAAGTGGGTATTTATTTTTCGACTTTTACCGAAAACAGATTTGTTTTCAAATTTTAAGTGGTTTGTTTTTCTACTTTTTTTTTTATAAGCTATCACCGTATTTTTCACTAATTCTTAAATAAAAATAGTACGAAATTAACATTTCTTATTTTAATATTCAATATTATTAAAAACAAATAATTCAATATTTATACCATTAAATACTACTTAGTTTGCTCTCATGTCTATCTTATATGATATAATAGAAATGTTCAATATTTGAAAAAGAGAAGTCTTGAGTAAAGGAGGTTTGAGTTTTGAGTTTCCTTAAAGTTTCTTATATTATAATTAAAATATTTAACTATATAAAAAAAATTACTTAACTTTCAAATTCTATTTAGAATCAAATAAAAAAAACAACACCCCTCGTATATATATAGAAGATGTACAAAATTTTCATTGATATCTTGGGATTTTGAAGAGAGAGAAAGCTAAAAAGAGAGGCTAAGTTGAAAAAAGGAGAGTAATAAGATGGAATAATGGGAAAGATAAATAAAGAAAAGATTGATCTTTGCTTGGAGGAAAGGAAAAGCGAAATAAAAGAGAGAAAAAGGTGATTTGATCCTTATATTCTTCCCCTTATCCAATTTAATAGGTGGAAAATATGAAATAAAGGTCATACTTAAAAACCGTTTTTTAAAAATCGTTTTATAATATAAAATTTTGTTTGAATTTATGAAATGTGTTCGCTATTTTAATTATTTAAAAGTTTTTATATTTATTGTTTTCTTGATAGTCGTTTTATATATTTTTATAATTATTTAAAATAACTCCACGTTTTTTTTTGAAGGGAAAAGAAAGCTTATCATTACTGCTTTGAAGATTGTGCTGTCTCAGAGAGCAACAATGCTCTTACAAAAGGGGGGTGTGGTAGTGTGGTACCCACTACCCAGTAAGAACATGCATTATTCTCGAAAAGCTTCACTGTTGCCTTGCCTTTTTACATGTTACATGTTGTAGGGAGTTTTGACCCCAGATAATATTTTTTCTTTTAAAAAAATTCCAAAGTAATAGATGTTTTTAAATAATAATCAATCTAGTTTTTAAAACCGCATTCACAATTGTGGTTTGAAGATTAAGGATTTATTTGGTTCAATTGGCAGTTGATGTTGAGTCTACTGATAGTTAATACCGTATTTGATTATAAATTATTATTTGATAAAATAATTGATTGAAGGTTAATTTATATATATATATATATACTCACATAAAGACAAAAAAACAAATGGTACCTTATGTTCTAAAGTTATATTTGCATTAATTGATTTTTTTGAAAGGAATTTCAAGTGATTGGTTTTTTTTTTCATGTTTATTTATTTTGTATTACATATAGTATTTTGATATATTTTTCATAAATTTAATCTCATTGGGACTTGAATCTTAGACTTTTTTCTTTTATATTAGCTTAAACTCTTAATTACTTGAGCTAAATCTTATTCACCAAGTGATTGATTTAGTTAATATATTTTGAGCAATGCCGTTGTTTATATTTTATAAAATATAATAGATAATATCAATATTGTTTTTACCAATTTATCGATCATTTGTTCTTAATAAGTGAATATTATTATTATTTTTTAATACTGGATATTGTTAACTTAAAAATTGAATATGATTGTCCATAAAATAGTAAATAATATTTATTACAGATATCAAAAAAGAAATATTTATTACACAAATTAATATTTCAACATGATATTTATATGAATGTCCTTACTTTTTATAAGAATATTTATTTTATTTTATCCATTATCATCGTAAAATACTAAAAACAATATATTTATGATAAAATAAAAATACTTGCCTTCGTATTTAACATTAAACTTTCTACCATATAAGTTATATACGAAGACACTTTCATTAAGATTTTAATTAATAATAAAATTAACAAAATTTAACTATCATAATAAAACCTAAAATATTTCATAATCTTTAATATTCCTTAAATTCAATTTTAAAATAAGAATTATGATTTTTTAACCTATTTAATCAAACAATAGAAATACCAAAGAAAATAAAACATTACTATAATTTATTAATATATTATATATCTTTAAATGATTTAATCTTTATATGTTCATCATATCTAGTTCAAATGGTAGAATGTGTTTCAAATAAGCACATGATATAGAAAGAGGATATCAAATTCGAGTCTTAATGAGAATAATTTATTACCTTGAAATTAAAATATAATAAAAAATGATTTGAAAAATAAATTTGAAATTGATAAATAAAAAAATAAAAAATATATATATATATATATATATATATATATATATATATATATATATATATATATATATATATTTTTATTTCCTTCCTTTTATTTCTTCCCCATTTTCCCCAAAATTCTTATTAACCAAATATAAACAAGTTTATTTCTTATTTTTTATAAAATTCTATTTTCTTCAACATTTTCTCCTTTCTCCGTTACACTTTCCTCCATATAACAATACATCAAAACAAATCTATCATAAATCTTCTCACGAGAACTCTCATTTAGCTATCATTTAATAAAATAAAATTTTATAAAAATTATATACAATTATGAAAAAAAAAATTATATATATAAGATCATGTAGCTTCCCTCTCGTATAAATGGGAGAGAAAAAAAGGAAATTTGATATTTTAATAAGAGGGGATAAAAAATACCTTTTCCATAGCAATGGGCTTTTACCAAGGAGCCTCTAACCAAGCAACCCCTACTTTTTAGAACCACATTAATTGATTCTGGATTTTAAAGTTAATTTTCAAGATTATTTTAAAACATGCATTATTTTACAAGTTTTGACGATTATTTAAAAACATGTATTACTTTACAATTTTTTTTTTTTTTTAAAAGATTATTGTAGGTGGTGGAAGTTTTGAAGTTTTGGTGGTGGAGTTTTTTCCAACTGTCATTGATATCCTCTCATATTAAAAAAAAAAAAAAAAAACTAAAAACATAACGAAAATATTTATAAAAGACGTCATGACCTTTTGTCAGAAACAAAACTACAGATAGAATCGTTGGTGAAATAAGAACTAAATATGGCTACACTACAAGGTAATAATACAAAGTACAGGTGTCATGATTTGAAAAAGGAAGTGGAAAAACAATAATGGAAGATATTGGAGAAGGCAACAAAGGTGGGACCAGACATGTAGAGTACAATGTGAGAATGCAAGGTGGAGACGGGAGTTAGGTTAGGAGTCACTGATGGAAACGGCACAAAACGATTGTACCACCGACACACCCCTCCTCCCATTATACCTAATTTAACTACTCTTTATTAACCACCTTTTCTTTATTACGCCCTAAATAAATAAATATACCTGTAAGAGCATCTCCAATCACACTCAACAAAATAACTACTTAAAATATATTTAAATATTTAATTCACTAGTTTAATTAACAACTTTTTAAAATTTACTCCAACCACGCTCAGCAAAATAGATTATTACTTCAACTAACTTTAACTAACTTTCAATAATATAATTAAAAAATACCACATTGCATAACACGTAAGCGCCCATAATGATGACGTATGTGCCACGTCATCAAATTTAATCTTTAAATTTTTCAACTGGCCATATTTACAAGGGCTATATTTACATAAACTATCATTGCACTCAAATAAAAACAATCAAATAAATAAAATAAAACCCAAATATTCACCATGATTTCATCTAGATCAATAATATAAGTTGCTAGTTTGTCATCAAGAAAAAACTACATTTTCTTTTGCCACGACGACCGAGGCGCTTTAAAATATTCAAACTTGAATCGGGAGGCATGACACTCCAGATTCATCAACATTATTTTCTCTGCTCCTCCTTCCATTTGCTCGGAAACCAGACCTTCAGTTCAATAGCCACCTTCCTCTTGTTCAACAACTAACTTCTCTTTTTGTTCGACAACCACCATTTTTCCATGTAAGTGACTTTCCTCCGCCATCTTCTTTTCTCCTCCTTCATTTCTTCAAACAATTTCATGAAATAGGTTAAATCAATTATCATTTCGTGAGAGTTTGCTCTCGACTTTCTCTTGTTCGCTTCTTTCGCAGCCTTCCTTCCAATTGGCCTCTCCAAGCCCCACCGGCCGCCTTCACCGCTTACCGACTCGTGTTGGAAGGATTGGGAAATGCTAGGAGTCAGACCACTTTTTGTTTTTGCTGACCGAGAACTTCCATCCATTTTCTGGTTATAATTGCACTCATTCCAACAATGTTCAAATGGAAAAGAGGATTTATGAAGTTCCTTGTACACTTTCTTCGCATCACGGACCTGAAAATTGTACAATAATGCTACGTATCATAAAAGAAAATTGTACAATAATATTATGTATCATAATAATATTTTCACACTTGTAATTAAAATACACTCATACCTTGTCTTTCTCAGTCAGTCCACTTTGATTCAACCTTTCAATTTGATCAAAACAAATACAAAAATTATCGTGGCTGGGCCAATCAGAGACCAACGATTCATCAAAGAAACTTGATTTCGATAGAATCGACTGCTCAGATTTGTCAAGTACTCCCAAACCCTTTGCCAATACCTTTTAGATTTTTGCTCATTCCCATGCACGGCATCCACACTAATATTCAACAACCCGAGATTAAAACTAAGTCCTCCTCACTGAAAAGTCACGTCGAAACTTTTAGCAGGTTGATTCTATTTGAGGTGATATCGTGAAGACTAACTTATTTGCTCTACTGACAGTGTTAAACTCACTTAATGCTTGTTTCATTCAATAGATTGGTAAAGTAATATCCATGTTCATCCATCAAAAAACCTACATTGTTGATGAAAAAAGGTGCATAAAGGTTAACTACATAAAAGTAATATCTATATACATGCATAGAAAGAATTGACACCAAATCCAACTAGGGGGCTTAAAGTAATAATCCTGAATCAAGTTACCTAATGTGGGCTTAAAGGTGAACAACATGGAGTTTTCATAACAGTATTACTATAAAAATTATATTAAATACAAAACCAATAGGAAATAGCTGAAGAAAACCAACATCAATAATAATTGACCAACAAAACAAAACAAGGTTCGTAAAGAAAGAAACTTGAGCTCCAAAAAGTTTCAACAATGTAACACACAACAAACAAGATGTAAACAGATCAAACTTGAGCAAAACCAAAACATCCGATAACACAAACCCACATGTCGAAGGAAGGATGAGAATAATCATTTAGTGATCCAAGTAGTACCTCCTTACGTATACCCTAATTACTTCTTCCCCTGGCATTTAACTACATCTCCGATCGCTTTAGTCCTTTCATCGGGTGTCCTCAATACCGGGTGTAAAGCATTATATGAGAGTTATTCGTTAAAATAAAACACATTAGAAACTTAAATGATCATCAAAAACCCGCAAAAAGTCGAATGCACTCATCAATATAAACAGACTGCTCAAATTTTTCCGTAAGCCAGATGACAAAAATTCAACAACAATAAATAAAGAGGACCATTATCAAGTAAATCACTTTATGAATTTAGGAGATTTACAACTTCTCTCTCTCTCCTCCTCCCTCCTCCTCGGTCTAAATATTTAATAGAATCTTAAAATCATTTTTCAATAAATTGCCTTGCAAAACGCCAAGTCAAGTAGCCTTTAACATGGTGATCAATACAGCGAAGGCCCTCAGAGGCTACAAAAGGAAGATAAAAATCTTCTTTCTTTTCTCCCTTGATAAAGATCTATCTCGGCATAGCTGGGCTATTCTTTTTCTCACCAAACAAACAGAATTTAGCAGCAATAGTTATTCATTTCTATGCACAATTCTGAATCATTCATGGATAAAACAACTATCACGTTTTCTGCAAATAAACAATGAAATCAAAATACAGGGCAACACCAAGATTTCATGAATTCATCGTCACTCGCCCCACCAAGTTTTTCTCTGCTAGACACCCACAAAAACAAGAAAGAAACCCACATTTACAAGGCTACGAAAATACCCAAATTTTCCATTCACAAGACCACAACACATAATCTAGTCCCAACTGTTAAAACAGAGCAATGTGTTAATCGAAATGTAAGAATTAAAAAACATTTACTAGTAAATAACCAACAATTATAACAAATAATAATGATAATAAAACGATGATTCCAATGTAGTGCTAAGGAAAAGACAAGTAAGCTTCATGAACCCATCGTGTTTCCCCTCAAACTATGAACACAAAACAACAAAAACATTAATTTTTTTGCCTTTAAAAGAAAAACAGCAAAGATAAAAGTAATCTAAACAAAGAATTCAAGAAACAAATTAAGACAAGCAATCCAAACCCAAAACAATGAAAAATCCAAAATTAAAAGAAAATGCTAAAAAGTAGAGATCCGATTCAAAAAAAAAATTTACAAAAAAAAAAAAACCCAACCGTGAGAAAACTGGTATCGAAATGTGGAAGCGATGGTGGATCTCGACCGCTTAGGAACCGAGTAAAGGCACTAGTTCGAAGAGAAGAGAAGAGATCAGAGAGTGATCTGGTGATGCTGATGCTGGGTTTTTGTGGCTGCCGGTGTCAGCCGGGATCCAAGTGAATTCCAGAGAAGACGCTAAGATTTTTGGAGGGGAGAGATCTCGCCGAAATAGAAACGCCGCTACATTTGTCGAGGGAGAAGGTGAGGAGGAAAATCACGAGCAGTAAAGAAGATTGGAGCTCTGTTTTTAATTGACTTCAACAAAATAGCTAAAATAGCTATTTGTTGGTTCCTTTGGAGATGCTTCTAAAACCTCGCAAAATTCTAATTTTCAAAAAAGGTAAATGATACTTTGATCAAACCAAATTTTTCGTATATCGATAATGAAACTGATTAATCGTTAGAATCGTCTCACCCAAATCTACTACCACGCCTAATTTGTCAAATTTTAAGATAGTTGAAATTTTAATGCCAGGCACCAAGTCAGTGATCGCGACGACGCTTAGCGGTATATATACGACGTGAAAGTCACATAATGCGATGTACACATAAGGACACATGTTGTATGATTAGCGAGAGGATGAGATGAATGGTTTAGATTAAGCCATGTCAAAAAAGACCCTTAAGTCAAATAGTTAAATGAAGGGACAAGGAGAGAATTTGCTAAAGTTTAAAGTAAATAAGACAAAAAGACACCTTCTTTTCCATTGGAACAAAAGAAAACGTATGAAGAGGTGTGGATTTCATTTTAGAGAGAGAAATGACTTCTCTAGATTTCCCGATGATTCTGACCGCTTGCCTCTTTCTCGCCAAGAAGCAAAGCCGATCTACGCCGTGCGCTACGTGCGCACCGGTTTCGCGGAGTTCCGGCTACCCAAGAGTGCAGTGATCTTTTCCTACTTGGTTTATTCTTTTTCGCTAAGAGCCATTTTAATGGATGGGGATTTGCGCCAGTGGTCCGATGGCCGTGTTTTATGTCTTAAAATCTTTTGAACTGGAGCGAGAAAATCCCTATTAGTACACAACTTCGAATTCTAGGTTCTACTATTCATGTGGGATATGTTGTGTGATTTTTGTGTTGTTGAGTGATTCAAACACTGCTGATTGTTATTAGCTCATGTGAGCTAATTTTGGTGTTATTGATCAGAATTGAATAACTTGAATTATGTGAATTAATTTTTGTTGATATATACGTAAAATATATTAGCATGAATTGTTCGAAACGGTATAATGCATTGCATATGCACCGGCACCCTAGATGGTAGGTGCGAGCGCATTTATTACGAAGAAAATAAAATAAAAATGAAAACGATCGTGGAAAGGAATTTCAAGGAAGATTTTCCGAAGAATTGCCTTGAAGAGTCAGTTCAACAGCTCATCTAGGAGGGCGACTCCATGACTGCTTCGCAAATCGCTTCCAGCAATTCACCGGAGGGTTGTCCAATGTATTTACCAAATCCTCGGTAGTAAGTTTTTTGAGCACAAAAAGTTTTTGTTTTGAAAACTCGTATTTGCCCGCATTTGGCTGGCGCATGTGTGAGAAGTCGGTGAGGACTAAACATGGGATTGGGCATGTAGACATTCAAGTAGGATCATGTATTTGCTTGAGTGTGTTTGGTTGCCATTATATATGCACTTAGGTGGGGAGTAACCCATGTAGGAAATTATCACTACTGGGCTTTGCTCACCTTATCGAGGGATCATTATTTTAGGTACAAGAAGTGTACAAGAGGACGACGCTCACTAGAGGCCGCGTTTTAGAAGTAAGCCGGATTGTGACTTTGATATTTTCTTTGTAAAACATGTATTAGAACTCTAACTTTTGATATATGTTTTGGTTAAGAGTAATGTAATAACTCGAACTACAGTGTATAGTTGATGTATTCTTGATGAGTATTAATGTATGGGCTCACGGCCATTTATCATGTATGTCTCATGATATGGAGACGTATATTCCGCAGCTGACGGTTGGTCAACGAGACACCCCGGATTGGGGCTATTACGCCTTGGTATCGAGCCAAGGTAAACGATTACCTCGGGAGCTCGGTGGGTGTAGAGCCAGTATACTAATACCTGTGTGGCTTCAGGACTCGGGCTTAAAGCCATGGTCATAAGTGTAAGAACATCACAGCTTAGTATATCTCGATGTTGGATACTAGAGTTATAACTTAGTATCGGTAAGTTAGGTATGTGATTTACCTAGGACTTCATGGGCACAGGTTAGATCATGCATCCTTAGTACATTTTGATGAATTAAATGTGATGTGTGATTAGATTGTGTGTTGTATGTATTGTGTGCTTGTATGCTTGGTAAATAGCATATAGGAAAATGTTGAACACTAGGGTTTAGTTTGAGAACAAGTTGTTTGAGGAATTTTGGACAAAGTGGTCCAGAAATAAAAAAAAATAATAATAATTCTGGACAGTAGCTCCAGTTTTGAACATGAACAGATTGGGTTTTGTGAAATTCTGGAAAATTATCCCAGTTTTTGCACAAGAAAAAAAAGGTTGTAATTAAACCCTTAAAATTTTTAAGTTGTATAAATAGTAGTGGCCTAGGCTACTGCATCATAAGAGTAGCAGGGAGGCTACTGGAGAAATAAAAAAAAAAAAAAAAAAACTGTATTGAAGAGATTTTTCTGAGGTTTTACAATGTGTAAAACTGGAAAAAAAAAATTTAATGAATTTATTTGGTTCTACTAAAGACATGGAAATTTTTTTTTTTTTTTTTTTTTTTTGGTGGTCTTATAGTAGCTGGAACAAAAGAGGTAAAAAAAAAAAAGAGTGAAAAAAATTTAGCAGAGACTCCGATGAGTTAACGCCCATTTTCCAATTCGAAGTCACGATATATAATGGATTGTATCAGACACAAGGCGCCAAGTATGCAAAGAAGGGGGTCACGATATCGCCAAGAGTTCGTGATGATGTTCCACTATACACGAGCAACAACACAGATACCCGCCCATACGAGGTTGAACAATATGATATCAACGGCGGTAGTCATATACAATGGTTTATCCGGTCAGGCGCCTTAGTTAATAGCAACGATACAGCACGATACGCAGGCCGCTTCATTATTGACGGCGCAATTACGTTATACGCGCAGCAGCGGCACGCCATCGAGGCCCGCGAGTCGCGACAACCGAATCGCATCCGGGAACGACACACGGCGCGCTACGCACATCACCACGCACGCGGCATGGCAATGATACTTCTGCCGCCAGCAGATCGCACGACGCAGCCCCGGGCATGCGTACGCGACACGGCATTGCGCGAGCGACCGGGCCCACGCGCCGCACCGCGCGCACCGGGCTATGGGTGTGTGTAATCGTGCACTCGACCCGCCACTTTAGTGCACTGCTTCCGAAGTCACTGCTGACAATGTTTCATGGACATCGTTTCATGGGTTTTTTTTCAAAAGAATACAAAAATTTTAAAAATTTTCTTGTGTATGATTTAATATACGGGATATTTATCTTGCATTCCCTATGAATACATTGACGTGGTATATGGAAATTTTTTTTTTCGATACGTGAATAGTGTCTCGGGGCTGTATTTACACCCTTAGAGATATCTCATTAAAACTTAACTTGCCATTTGACATGTGTAGATGGCTAGTCGCGAGAGAGACGTAGGGGTCGTCCACGAGGTGCTAGCCAAGCACCACTAGTATTTCCGACCAAAGAGCCCTTTGCTGAGCCAGGGTGCGTCACGCTATCGCACATGCTAAAGTGTAACAGCCAGTGGAGGTCCGGTAACTTTAAGAGGTTCAGGCACATCATCCCCTCCGATATCATAGGGGAGGAGATCCTGGCGGTGGCAGACCATTGGTTCATGCAGGTGGAGAAGGTATTGGAGGCTATGAAATCACCTCCGATACGACCAGATCGCACTCAGTTGCATCTGTACCATAGCGAGGCCCAAGTGTGGACTGGGCTAAGATCTCTCACACTCAGATAAGAATGACATGAGCAGAGTTCCGTGAGCCGCGCTCATGGGCAAGTATTTTTCCTGACACCGCAGACATGCGAAGGTTCGGGAGTTCCAAAGTCAAGCAAGGGACTAGGGATCGGATTGAGTTCTGCGGGCCGTGTTCACGCAGTTACCTGCTTGTCGACGATTATGTGGCCATAGACCTGGCCAAGGTCGAGGTTCAGAATGGACCGAGATTGTCATTCGCGGATTGCAGATTCGCCATAAGCATATGGGACGGTGGTCGGGACCGCCATGACTATAGAGAAAGATCGAGGATGCTCGGAGCACTGGGGTGGGATGCGGTGTTAGTAGCAAGAGGAAGGAGAGTCGGGCCTTCTTCCGCCGAAAAACGTAGGGCTTCTAGTTCACGTGTTCCAGCCGCCACCATCCCGCCGTGACATCGTGAGCCCGGGGCCGGATGTGATGGTGTGCTACCATTGCCAGCAACTCGGACATATGAGGAGGGATTGCCCCTAGAGACAGGGATCCTAGGGTTTCGGACAGCCCCGGGCCAACTAGAAGACGTGGATCTGATACATGTTCCTCCATCTCCCATGGGCTGGGGAGCCGCCACCTGTGGAGGTTGATCGGCACCTTGTTACACAAAAAGCAGGGGCTAGGTTATGGGCCGAGGCAGGACTGAGGCCCACAGCAGGGACATCGGGGGATGCCAGGGCGTGTCTACGCCATCACACCAACCCGACAAGCTCGCCAGATCAGCTAGTCATACATGGCATGCTTGCTATCTCGCCATGGGCAAAGAGTGTTATTTGAATATGGTGCTTCGCATTCATTCATTGTCGCATCGCTTATGGCAGAGTCATGAGGCTGAAGCCTTGGCGAGCCTATATGTGAGTTCTCCCCTGTGTGATTGTACGAGGCTAGAGATGATATGTCGTGGTTACAGTTAGAGATCTTAGGGATTCTACTCACATCGAATCTCGAGGTCGCGGACATGTCAGTTCGACGTCATCCCGGGATGACTGGCCGACAACTTATAGAGTCACAACGACAGAGCGCAGGAGGGTTACCGCCATACACGTGACCCGCATTCGTGTTGTATTTCAGGGGGACAAGCATGATATTTTGCCCTAAACGGTGTACGAGTCCAGGTGTCATGGACGGGTCATGGCTGGCTAGCAAGCTCCACCCCTAGAGGATCTAGGCAGGCTTCGACTTAGGATCTACCTTGAGTAGTCCTAGCATGAGGATGTTTTTCCTGACGAAGCTATCTGTGGATTGCTCGTAGAGGGTCAGAGACTTCAGATCGACTTATACCCTAGCATTCGCCCAATCTCTATAACTCCGTACAGGATGGCAATTCAATGAGTTGTTGAACTTAGAGTCCAGCTACGTGAGCTGATCGGACAAGGGTTCATGATCGAGCACTTCACCACTGGGCTCCTGCTCTATTTATAAGAAGAAGGACAAGACCCTTCGACCGTGCATCAACATGGCAATAAACAGAGCGCAACAAGAATCTGGCACTCATTGCCGATTATTACTTAATTTGTTTGATTAGTCGAGAGGGAGTGGGAGTCTACTCTAAGATAGACCTTGCACCAGTTACCTTCATTAGCCGAGGGTTAGGAGACAAGATATCCCTGGGCACGTACGCTCAGACACGTTTGATGGCACTTTGAAGCCATTTGATGTTCTTTTGATCGATCGGAATGCCAACAAAGATTCATGGACCTCATGCCAGGGTATTCTAACCCTATCTAGACTGGGCTTGTCGTAGTCTTTATGATGACATTTGGATCTACCTCAGTCGAGTGGGAGTACGAGTATCACTTGAGGATTGCTTTTACGCCATTGGACCACTAACCGTACGCCTGCCCGTGGCGCGAGTTTTGGCTTACTAAGGTGAGATTTTTTGGGACACGTGGTGTCGCCTTCAGCGTGTCGTTAGACCCCGAGAAGGTCGAGGCCGCAGATGAGTCGAGAGGCCTAAGTCGGCCTTCTCGAGATACGTAGTTCTTCGGGGATTGGCTTCGCACTACAAAGATTCACTGGTGATTTCTCCCAATTAGTGAAGACCTATGACGAGATCGACCAAAGGGAGGTCAAATTTGATTAGGATGACCGACAAGTAGAAGGCATTCCAGAGTTAAAGAGGAGATTCTACTTCAGCCTTCTATCTTGATAGTCCCTGATTGTGAGCCGGGTACACAAGTAGACAGATGCCCTCGAGGGCCTGGACCGGGATGTGTTTTGATGCGCTGAGGGTAGTAGCTTACAGCTCGCGCTGAAGAATCATGAGCAAAATTAATTCCCACACATGACATGGAGTCAGTGGCAAGAATTCGCCTTGAAGATTTGGCGCCCACTATTTATATGGCGAACAAGCCATAAAAATTCTGCATCACAAAACAAAGATATTTTCACGCAAATTTTAATTCCCCAATATGAGGCAACGCAGATGATGAGTTCCCAGAGGATTATGACTTCACTTTTGCATTACCACCTCGGTAAGGCAAATGTGGTGGTCGATGCACTGGGCCGGAAGTCACGTGGAGCATTGGCTAGTATATAGCTTCCCCGAGCGGTATGCCCCATAGACTGTGGGACGCCACATGCATACGAGTGTAATCTTCGTGGTACGCTGGGAGTTAGCAGTTACACCGCCTCTGCTGAAAGGTAGTGATCGAGCCCAGGACAGACAGAGATAGTGTCCATCGTGACCTGTTTAATCGTGTGTATAGGTGACAAGGGCTTGGACCGCCCACGCCAGATGAAGGTCTCAAGATAGAGGACTGGGTAGTGGTTCCCAACACCGATTTGAGAGAGAAGATCCGTGTGGAGTTTCACCGCTTCCTCGATTTGCCGCGTGCATCCGTGTGGTACCTAAGATGTACCAGATCTTCGCCGCCGCGATACTGAGCGGAATGAAGAGACACATAGGGGACTTTGTTCGATGATGTCTCACGGTCAAGAGGTTAAGGTCGAAAGCACTAGAAGTACGCACAGGCTACTTTAGCTATCGGAGGTGGTCGGTGGAAGCGGAGCACTCACGATGGATTTTGTGACCCACTTGCCACGCATAATCGCAGTGGACATGATGCGTATGGGTGATAATGGACCGCCACGAAGTCGGCACATTTTCTAATTGCGGCGGATGATCTTCACATTGGAGAGAGATTCTTCGGTTGTACATTCGAGAGATAAGTCCGACCATATGGAGTACCGCATCCATAAGTGTCGGATAGAGACCTCGAGGTTTACAACGCACTCGGGAAGAGTTTCCAAAAGGCTATGGGCACACCTGCTGACCATGAGTACAAACTCCACCTACGCACGGATGGTCAATCGAGGACCATATGTGTGTTAGAGGACATGCTACGACCATGCGTCCTGAATCATAAGGGTAATGGCCACTCCCGTTCTGCGGGAATGCTTGGCAACAACGCTTATCGCGAAGGCGCCGCATGGCACCATATGAGGCATTATATGAGAGGCCATGCAGATCACCGATATGTTGGACCGAGGTGGGAGAGAGCTCCATCACTGGTCCCGATTTGATTAGAGACACCTCTGAGAAGTGAGCTTGATACGATAGCTGCCTTTCTCAATGCTCGTAGCCTGAAGAGTTGGTGCTGATGTACGACGCCAACCCTTAGAGTAGTTCGAGGTTGGAAGTCCGCGTCTTCTTGAAGGTGATGCCCCAGAGGTGATCGGGTTCGGTAAGCGCGGGAAGGTATCGCGAAATTCATTGGGCCCTTTGAGATACTTTCGAGGGTAGGCATTGTAAGCGTCTTGGTTGGCTTTCTGCCCGGCATGTGGTGTCCCAAATTATTTCACGTCTCAAGTAGCGGTACACTCCCGAGATCAAACTCATATTGGATTAGGGAGATGAGGTTGACATGGATGAGACAGCCGAGGAGAGGGACCGGTGTGCATTATGGATAGCCGGGATCGGGTTTTGCGACTCCGGGGCGTGAGGTTAGTGAGGTCTTTATGGTGTAGTGGGTGGAGGTCGATAAAGGGACGAAGACGCAATCTTGGATTTACACTTCTTGTTTAGGGATGAAGGTATGTGGTTCAGTCGTTTAATATTAAATGACTAGGTTTTACGTGCATGGCATAGTGCGTTGCATATGCATGTGATTTTCAGGAGGGGAGAATGTCGGCCGAAATTAATTTTTGAAAAAGGGTAAAAATGGTAATTTCGATTCAATCAGAAATTTTCAGATCTCGGATGACAAGCGGACTTCAGTTGGAATCGTATCATCAGCATGCGTCGAATTTCGTCGAATTACGAGTGTCCCGAAATTTCACGTTTTTCGAGGACTGGGTGTCGGGTGTCGTGTGACGGTTTGTGAGAGATATGTGATGTAACAAAAGTCACCTACTACATGTACACATGTGACACATGTTGCATGATTAGTGAGAGGATGGAGATGAATGACTTAGATTATGTCAAGTGTTAAAAAGGCCCTTTAAGTCAAATAGTTAAATGAAGTGACAAGGAGGGAATTAAGTTAAAAGTTTAAAGTAAATAAGACAAAAAGACACCTTCTTCTCCATTGGAACAAAAGAAAACGTGCAGTAGGTGTGGATTTCAGATTTTAGAGAGAGAAATGGTGACTTATCTCTAAGTTTCCCGGCGTTCGGACAGTGGGTTTTCTTCGGGTTAAGAAGCGAAAGGCGTCTGCGCGGCGGGCTACGATGTGGGCCATAGGTTTTGTGGAGTTCCGACAACTCCAAGAGGTAGGGATCTTTTCCTACTTGGTTTATTATTTGGCTAAGAGCCATTTTAATGGATGGGGATTTGTGTTTTCGGTATCAAAATCTTTGAATAGAGTGGAGAAAATCCTGTGTGTGTGAGAGCAGTCACGAGCCACTGAGGGTTACAACGTTCGCGTGATATGTTATTGATTTTGTGTTATTGGGTGATTCAAAATGATTTGTTTGGATTGTTGATAGCCCATGTGAGCTAATTTTGGTGTTATTGATTGTGATTGAATAACATGAATTATGGTGAAATTTTGTTAATATATCATGTAAACATATTAATGGATTGTTTGAAACGGCGTGTGTGCATATCTGCCAGACACCACCAGATGGTAGGTGTGAGTGCATGACATGAAAGAAAATAAAATAAAAATAACGATTGTGAGGAATTTGAGAAGATTTTAGAAGGAATTGCCTTGGAGAGTTGTCTGACAGTTCTATCTCGAGAGCGGGCCGTATTTGTTTCGGAGAAATTACCCGTGATTCACCTCGGAGGGTTGTCTAATGAGCACACGAGACTGGTGAAACGGTTTGGGAACAAAAAGCTTTTGTTTTGAAAACTATATTTCTTCGCATATGGGCAGGCGTGTGTGAGGGAGTCGATCGAAGGGCTTGAGGCGTGAGATTGGGCATGTAGGCGTTCACAGTAGGATTATGTATTCACTTGAGTGTGTTTGATTGAACATTAGCGACAGGTGGGAAGTAACGAAGTAGGAAATTATCACTATTGGGCTTTCTTTCGCGTATCGAGGATCATTATTTCATGCGTGGGTGTATAGGAGGATGTCAAAGGTATAGGATGATGTCGCCTCACTAAAATTGGTCGTTTTTTAGAAGAAAAATGATTAAGGGCTTTGATATTTTCTGCAAACATGTATTAGAACTCTACTTTTGATATATGTTTTCAAGAGTATAAAACAACTCTTGAGCTATGATGTATAGTTGATGTATTCTTGATGAGTATCGACGTGTGATGCGCCTAGCCGACCATTTTTAATACGCATACGCCTCACGATATTTGAGACTCTAAATATTCCGCTTATGTGAACACCGGGTCAACGAGACTCTCGATTGAGGCAGGCATCGCTAACAACAGCCCCCAGTATAATATGTTGAAATGCAAAGGTAAAATGTGTTCTCAAATTTACTACAAGCACCCACTCCAATGATTAATATATCTACATTCCATTCAATAATTAAAAGAAATTTATTTTTCATAAGACTGAATCACTATTTATATCATATTTTAAAAAACGCTCTAACCAATTGAGTTATGTCTATGAACAAAAAAAAGTTTATTTATACTCTAACCTTTTTGAAGTAATATTTCGTTTATATAGATTTGAGCATGGATTTGCCCATTCATTGACCACTTGAGTAAGGTATCAAGGCAATTGAAAATGGGTTTTTGACATTTGTATTTTGTTTTTATTTTTTTGAAAGTAAAAATACTTATTAAAGAACATGATAATGTATATTAAGTCAAAATCTTACGCTATTGCTGCTTTTTCACTTAACATCGAAACTAAATAATTTTTCAAGATAGTTCGTTTGTTTTTTTAAAATTTTCAATATTTATCGGGAATTTTTAAAAGTTCCTGATGTAAAAAATTAAAATATTCGCATTTTCTATTCAGTATCATTTTTGCTCGTGTGGTCCTCCTCAAAATATGAAAAACTCAATCATCGCTTCATCAGCACAAAGAGCCAAGAATATGTTCATCACTGTAGACGACAACGAGGCTTCTATTGGCTACCCCTGTGACCCTACCGCTTATTTTTTTAATTCTCAAACTTATTCAATTTAAAATTAAACAGCAATACGAGATAGGAGTACCCCAAACTCGCCTCCGTTTGCGCATTTAATTTTTGTTTTTATTTTTTTACTTTTAATTTTTTTTACATTTGCTTTTTTATTTTTATTATATTGTACTAATATTTTTATTATATTAAAATAATATTTTTCATAAAAATAAAATATTATGAAATTTTATAAATTATTTATTAAAAAAATTATACTAATCAATAATTATTTATATTAAAGTATAAAAATAAAATAATAAAAATTATTTTTAAATATAATCTGGACAAGACTTATTATTATTATCTGATACATTGCTCATACTGGGACTATTTGGGTCCAAGTCACCAAACACTTTTTTTTTTCTTACCACTTTTATTTTAACGAATCCTAAATTTCAAGTCATTTCTTCATCCTCCCCAAAACTGCCAGAAAACTCGTCCCCTAGCCACCAAACGACAACTTATCACTTTGGCACCGGAAAATTTCGCTTGTCTCATAATTCAATAAACTTTTTTGGCCACTAAATTTACGGTATCTAATTTAACTATTGCATCCGCTTTTCTATTATCCGTAGATTCCGATAATTTTTTAAAAGCTTCCCAACCCCATGCACAATTTATTATTTTTATTAACATTTTGTTATTTTAAAAATTTCTAATTTTTCTCCGCTTACAAAGAAGAATAATACCTAAACCTCGTTTTCGATTCGAGAAAATAAACCCAAACCCGCAGAAACCCGACATTAAAATTAAATTAAAACTTACATTAGCGCCGGGTGATTTTGAAGGAACCAAAATAATTCGTCCTGCCGCTATCCCATCACTACCTAATTAAAAACAACAACTTAATACTTAATGCGCTATTAACTATTTTCAAAGATGTTCCTCAAGTTTAATCAAGATAAACAAAAACAAACACCACCTTTAAATTCTTTTTTTTTTCCTTTTTTTAAGAAAATCCGATAATCATCATAATATTAAAGTTTTACATGACAAAAGTTTTTATTCATGATTCATTAAATTTTTTCCCGATATGAATAGTTCAAATTCTACAAGTTTTGGGAATGTTGTGATATGTTGCCCATGTTAAGAGTAAAAGGATAAGCAAATATCGGAGCAGATCGAGAATGAGTGAAAGTCCCTTTGGTACAATATAGGATATAGGAATATTTTTATAATTTTATCATACTTGAGATTATTATAAATATCTAGAATATAATCATATTTGATAATAGTAGCATAATTCAATTCGTATCTATGTATGCACGCTGGCTAACCACTTAATTTTCTGTGTTCTCTTCTTGTTTCCTTTCGATAATCTTTATAACCGTTATTGCTTCAGTGAGAAAGTAAGTCAACTTTTGTTTTTAATTATTGTCATAAAACTGTAAAATAAAAATTAAAAATGATTCTTTTCAAGAATAACGGAAAAGTCAACTTATTTTTGTCCTTTTATTTCAAGAAATTATAACTTTTAGGTTTTAATTGAAAATATTAATTAGACCATCATCCCTAACTCATTTGGTAAAAGTCTTATTATTTTAAAAGTACAAGATATAAAAAAAAAAAAAAAAAAGGAGGATCCCAAATTCAATTTGAGAGTTAGTAAAGACAATTTGGCAGATATTATAATTGAAAGTTGCTAGCCCATCAAAATAAAATTAAAAGATAAACGATGATCATGCTTAAATTTATACGATGTAGCTTTTTAACGTTTTAAAGCAAGCCTAATAAAAAAAGAGGTGTCCCTAATTCAAGACTCAATAAAAACAATTTGTTCAGTTATAACTAAAATATTTAGCTTTTAAAAAAATTGAAAAGATAAAGTAAATGGAATTTTTTTTTGTATTTATCAAATAATATGATAATGTATATTTAAGCCAAAATCCTGTAATTTATTTATTTATTTATTTAATAATCGATAATTTATATGATATCAAAGTTTTACATAAGTTTCTATTAATGATTTATAAATTTTTTGTAGTTCAAATTCTACAAGCTTTTTTCATAAAATTGTGCAGTAAAATTTTGTTTTTGGCTTTTCCAAGAATAACTCAAAAGTCAAAACTTTTTTTGTCCTTTCATTTCAAGAACATTATATCTTTTAATTATTTAATTTAACTGAAAAAAATTAAAGTAAATGAAAAAAAAAAAAGAAATACAAATTACACGTCTAGGTTACCAAGTCCTTGTATTGGATTGGACCATCCCCTATTAAGGGCGTGTTTGGGTTTGGAAAATAGTTCTCAAAAAATAGATTTCCAAGAAATATTAGAAAGTGAGTTTTATTTTCTAACAAAAAAGTTTTTTAAATTTTGAAATGTTGTTGATCTTTAATAATTCTTCATGAAATAATCCCAAGGATGAAGTTTAGAATAATTGCAGAAAATCTACAGTGCTTGTTTGTTTAAAGTTTCTGAAAACTGGTTTTTTGTTCCAAAAAATACATAAAACACAAAAAAATTGGAGTTTGTTTGGTTCCGGACTTTGAAAACTACTTTCTATTTAAAAAAAAAAAAAAACAAGGAAAACAGGATAAGTTATCAAATTATTTGATACGAAAAACATAAAAAAAAAATATTAAATTTAAAGAACAAGAATAATTTTCAAAAAACATGTGTTTTTTATGTTTTAAAAAACAATTTTTAAAAATATGAATCAAACTTACCCTAAATTAATCCAAAGAAGAAGAACAAAAACAAAAACAAAAAGATTTACGAGAATACCAAAAACCGTTCTAAGAACAATTTAAAAACAGGAACCTACCCCTGCCTTGGCAAACAAAAAAAGAGAGATGCAGATGCAGAGGGGGCTGGAACTGGAAGGAATCCTGTAAGAACACACACCACTCACCAGCATGTGCTAAAGCTTCAATTATTATTCAATTATAATACAATTGAAGATATGTTATCAAGAATCAAAACTAACCATTAAGATACAGGAGGATTCTGATCTCTAAAATATCAAAATATCAAATATCGGACTGACAATTGACAAATCTTTCTCTAACTATGAGAGACTATGACCTTGGATTTTCCACCGTAGGCTTGTCTGCACACAGAGGAAGGTTTCTGCGACGGTAAGCACAGCTCCGACGATGCCGGACAACCCTGTAAGCAGTTGTCCCCCAAGCTCCCGGACACCCCCGACCACCCGGAGAAAAATCCCGCCGGCGCTTTTCCGTTCAGGAAGTTTCCGTCCAGGAATAGTCTCTTTATACTCTCCTTCTTGCTGTACTCCGCCGGAATTGGGCCGTGGAACTGGTTGTAGCGGAGGGACAGCGATGAGAGGAGGGGGAAGGCTGAGAAGTTCGCCGGGATGTAGCCTTTCATTCGGTTGAAGCCCAGATCGACGGCGACCAGGTCGCTGGAGGCGGGTTTCGAGATCTCGAGACCGGTGAAGCTGTTGTTGGCTAAATTGACCTGTTGTAGCGCCGGGAGGAGGAAGAACCAGCTCTGTAACGTGCCGGTGAAGGCGTTTGCGCTGAGCTCCACCACTTCCACCCGAGTTAAACCGTCGAAGCACGATTTCAGGAGATATCCAGACAGAGAATTGCCCCGGAGAGCAAGTTCCGATAAGGACGACGGAAGATTAGGGAGGGAGCCGGTGATCCTGTTGTAGCTGAGATCGAGTCTCCTCAAATTTGGGAGAGAAGTCAGGGTTTTTGGGAGCGAGCCGGAGAGGAAATTATGAGAAATGTCGAGAGATTGAAGAGATTTCATCGTGGTGATGGCTTGAGGGAGAGGGCCGGAGAATGAGTTAGACCGGAGAGTGAGGATTTGGAGGTTGGAAAGAGAGGAAATCGCGGTCGGAAGATGGCCGGAGAAGAAATTATCGGAGAGGTCGAGGACGGTGAGTTGGGTAAGCTTGGAGATGGCCGGAGAGAGAACGCCGGCGTATCCGGCGGGGTCGAGAGTGATTGAAATTACTCTGGTGGAGTCGGCGGAGCAAGAGAGACCGCAGGTGAAATGGTCTCGACGAGGGAGAGAGCATGGATCGGTGGAGAAGTTCCAAAAAGCAAGACATGACCATGGAGAAACAGAGGAGGGTTTAATGGAGGCTTTGAAGGATTGAAGAGCGGAGACGTCGGAGGGGAGAGTGAGGGCGTGGGTAGCAGCGGACAAGAAGGAGAAGGAGAAGGAGAAGAGAAGGAGTAGAAGGAGAGAGAAGTAAGACATGGCTATAAGAGAAGAAGCGGAAATGGGAATTTACAGCAATGGCTTCACCTTTTTGTATTTGAAAAACTGGGAAGAGAGAAGAAGAGGGTGTTGGGAGTAGGGAAGTGGGGCCTGGAGTCCTGGACTTGGGAGGCTGGCAGCCTCGGCGTCGGCGTGGGTGGATCTTAGAATATAGGGGGAATAGAGAGGGATGTCATCATCATCTATCACTGGAGGACTCCTTCATGGTCTTTGCCAGGCCAGTTGGATACCACTTTCTCACAACTCTTATTCCCCACCCCCCATTCACACTCACCCTCTTATACTCCCTATTGACATCTCAATCATAAAATAATTTAATTTATTTTGTATAAAACACTTTTTTTTTTCTTTTTTAACCATAGTTAACCCTAATCTTAGGAACCAATTAAATCCTTCCTTATAGTCTATTCAAGCTCAACTCGTAGAATATTCGAATTCGACTTGAAGTTAATTCAGTTGATTTCGATTTTGAGAAGTTTGTCGAATCAAGTATCACAATATCATACTCGAGTTATGTACGATCTTAATTGAATTTTACTAGTTTATTAATCAAATCGAAGTCGAGTCGAATCAAGTTCTAGTATAACTATTTATTATTATTTTTTAATTGATTCGAGATTTGTCAAGTTGAATTCGAATAGCTCGATTATTTTTTGACTTGAATTTCAAACATTTGAAAAAAGCTCGATAAAGTTCGAATCGAGTTCAAGTTTCAAGTTTTTAATCGAGTCGAGTTCAAGCTTAACTATGTATCTATTGAACTTGACTCGATTATACCCTAGTATGAAAGAATAAAAACAAATGATCATTGAAGAGCATATTCAAGATTGGATCAACTAAACTACCCCACGTTGGAAAATAATGAAATTAATGATATCCATTCATTCATTGAATGAATACACATTCAAAATTCTAGGTGTCTCTAAAAGTAGCCAAACTATTTGGCATTCTTGGAGTTTAAATGTCAAGTCTATCTTATTTGAAGTCTATATATAGATCTCAAAGTCTCTTCAAGGGGTACACACTTACATTGTTTTAAAGAATATGTAATTATTATTTTCCTTTTCATTCTTTAGTGATAGAGTAAACACGTCGTTAATTCAACAGAATGACTATAAAGTGTTTTTATTAACCATTTGATAAATCGTTTCATCCTGAAAAACATGCGTAAAGCACTACAAGTTAAAACGAATTTGTTTTTAAAGCGATTTTTTTTTTTTTGCTCTACGGCATTTCCAATTCATTTTTCCTTAGTTTCTTAACAGTGCTGGAGTTGATCTTGCACGTATTATTTTGTTTTCATAACCAAAGGTTGTGTTGCAGGCTTAGCAATTTGCTTCCACCCCATTCTATATAAAATTGAATAAAATGTTTTTAAGAAAAACTTATCCATCTAATTAGTAAGGAGTCATGTGTCATTGATTAAAAAAAAGAGTTGTGTTATTTTTGTCATATAGTATGTTTTATAAATGAAAATCCTATCTTTTTATTTTCATTATTAATGAAAATCTCTAAAGCTATAGTAATAAATAACAACTCCAAAAGTGAAAGTTGACCCGGACATAACTGGGTCATGGAACAGTCATAAAGAGAGGATCATAATTATAATAATTGGCCTATTATAAAAGAAATAAATAAAATCTAAAAGCAAGTTATCCAACATCTCTTTTTTGATCCAAACTGGCAGAGGGTTTTATCCAGGGGCATCTATACTCCATCATACATAAAAGCACTTTTTATTTTCTTTTGTCTGATCTCTAGCTTCCCTTATTTTTTTGTTTATATATTCTCTATTTTTCACTAGAGACTTCATTATTGAATACGTATTTCCATGAACCCTAAAGCATGTATAGTCCATCATAAAAAAACCAAAAGAAGAAATTGTTTGAAGTTACCACCAGGAAAATTTTGTTTAAAACAACTATCAAAAGAGTGCAAAAACTTATGAGTAAGAAATATAGCAACACCAAGGAAAAACCTCGAGGGATAGCTCAATTTATCCAATAATCACTAATTCGAGTCTTTTTAGGATCGATGAAAATTTACATTGTCATTAATTTTAGGGCCCCGTAGATTTAATTGAGATGTACATAAGTTGATTCGGACATCCACGATAATCAAAATAAAAAAAAATAAAAATTGCTACACAAGGAAAGAATGATAATTACTTGGGCTTGTAAAGTTGAAATGCTACAATCATATTAATGCCCTGTAACACTATCTCCTAAGATCCAAAGTCTAGCTCCATAAAACTCACCTTCCCTGGATATAGATCTAACAACTAAGGAATGCAATCCTGATATTTGATAACATACTTATTCAAGAAATCCCCGTCAGAGAGGCTCAGAAACTTCAAATCCTTCTTTACCAACCCTTTTGATAACAGATCTTTCACAATTTTTAAGGCAGACAGCAACTGGTCCCCTAGCAACAACTGCAGGCTGCCAACCCATTTGGTTCAGAAGGAAATCCCAAAGTCTCTAACCCTGGGATGTGAAAGTATGAGTTACCCGTTCATTCCAAGCCAAGCCACCATAATAATAATAACCTACCTTATAGAGATCGAGGTGTGGATCAAGCTGATCAAGTTAATGACACCAAATATTCATAAGATCTTTTACACAGAATTGGAGGTCCAATGACTCGAACAAGGACAAAAAAAATGAAGGATGCTTTATAAGACTTAATCTTACAAGTGCAAGACAAAGAGGCTGTATTATAAGTGATTACTACCCAAGTAGTGTTGTTTTATCATCTTAACACTCCTGATTTTGAGTACTTTTTACGTAGTAATTAACCAAATTGACCAAGTTGGCATGTTAAGGACATAACAATGCTTCTGATCAATTTTATAGCAGTTTTTGTAGTTTTTACAAGCTAAAATATTGGAAGATGTGGACGCAAATTTTGAGTAATGAAGAGATCAATTGGAACTCGTAGCTGCGTAACTAGAAGGCAAACTTAAGGAGGGTAGAAAATAACAATTTCGCAAGGGCTGCGAAATTTGTGCCCTACCTGCTGGCATTTGACCTCTTTTGTGTTTCTTTCCCAAAATTACCCTTGTAATAGCTTTCATCGTTGTTGGGTTATTTGGTAATTTGCATTGTATTGCGGTATATATTGCCCAAACAACACTTCAGAAGTATCAAACTTTGAGATTTATTGAGCTCGAGGGAAGCTTAATAACAAGCCCCGTTTTCTTTTCCTTTTTCTCTATTTTCTACTAGCCAAACACCTCGAGGATGACAACCTGCAGGATGAGCGCTTAAACCCTCCTTCCCTTAAAGTAAAGGGCACAGGGCAAAGGAACCTGAGGCAAATGAAGGTTTCTCATGTTTTCAACGTAGGTATTCACTGACATTTATGTTTTCCTTAAACTCTAGGTTCAGATTCCTTCGAGTCACCTTGAATGACCAGTACTTGGTAATCTTTCAGGATTCATTGGATGCTTATTGCTAGATCCAATGATGTTCGTTAGCTATCTTTTATAAACTATTGGAAGGTGAGTCAAGGAGACATGTTTTTACTGTCTGAGACCATTAATGCTCAGTGAATGCCATTTTCAAAGGATAGTTATTGAGGGTTAAGTTTTATAGCTAAACCAAGATCCGATTCGGGAAATAACTATATGTTACTATCCCCAATGCGAGGAAAAGAAACCAAGAAACCCTCATTTGCCCTAGGAACCTAACCCCAGTGACCTAATACTTCAAGGATTTATATTTTACATTTTAACTCATTTTACTTTTAGTTTTCACCACACAAATCTACTCTTTTTATAGCAACCCAAAATCCAAAATGAAATCACCAGCTTAAACTTCACTGTCAATCATTTACACGAAGAAAACCCATATCTATGGACGATCCTAGGACCACTGTACTATAGTAGCTATGCTACTCCAGTATGAGGTGTTAGGTTATAAATTTTGTTTGATTTAAGAACACTCGTTGGGTTTGAACGCGAATCAAGAAGATTCCTGGATAAAATTTGAAGGTTCCATAGCTTCACGAAGCATGATTACTTATCTTGTTGCGAAAGAGATAGAGTCAAAAGAACCAAATGAGGACATGAGTTAATTAGAAATTTCATTTTATTAGTTTTGTGTCATTTTCTAGATGTTATTTAATTATGATTTCTTTTTTAGTTGTTTTTTATGATTTATTTTACTATGGTCTATTCTAATTGTCAAATCTATTTTTGTGGTTTTAGGGGCTTTTTACTGTTTTAACTATAAAAGCAACACCATTTGGAAAAATACGCTTTTATGTCAATAAAGTTTATTCAAGAAGCTTTTGCTTTGTTTCATTTTGTTCTTCATTGACGCATGAAATCCAACTTATCAAGGAGCATCAACTTGTATGCCTACATTAGGAGTTTTAAGGACTTAGTTTCCTTTTGCTATAATAAGACTTAAAATCATATCAAGGCCAGTGACTTTCCATTAATTCAAGGGTTCCTGTGTGGCTTGTCTGTATGTCATATCAATTGGTATAAGAGCTTTTGGTGTTAAAAATAGGTTTTGTTTCTATCTCCTTTTGCTTCTTTCATTTTTTTATTAAAAAAAAACAAAAAACAAAAAATTCGTATTTGAGGGGTCTACCATCTTAAGATAGTTGTAACTTTTGATCTAAGTGTCGAAACAGCTTGTGTAGCATATCAAATCGAAGCCTTTTTCAATCTCCATAGATTGGGATACTGTGCAGGTCATCTATCACATATCCTTACATAAAAATTTCACCTTTATTTAGTCAGAATACTAAAATTGTTCTTGAGGGGCTACCATCTTAAAACAATCGTAACTTTTGATCCAGGTATCTAAACAACTTGTATAGCATATAAAATTGAAGCCCTTTTCAATCCCTAAGGATTTGGATAGTGTGTAGGTCATCTACCACACATCTTTACATAAAAATTTTACTTTTCTTGTGTCAGAATTCTAATAAGTTTTTCACAATTTTCTTGTTTTCTTAAATTCCTTGATCTAGGAAAAAATTATGATTAATATCTTTGTTATTAGCAACCATTGTTACAAAAAAAAAAAGAAAAAAGAAAGGAATAGAGTAAAAAAAAAGAAAAAAAGATAGAATACAACAAGGCTACGTGTTGAAATTCAGAAAGAAAGGTTATTTGCCTACAAGGTGTTTGACGTTTGGTCTCTATCAAATCACTTCATTTTGGTGTGTTCTTTCGTATGTCATTTGGTTTCTATTAGAGTTTGCTTGTCTACAGGAGTGAGTGTCTTTGATGCTTGTTCTATTCCAACATTTGTCACAACTAAGTTTTGAAAGTTCTGATTTTGATATTGCCACTATCTAACTTGTTACTTTTTAGATTTGTTGATTCTCTTTGATTTTATCAAGAACAAGAAGGGAGCTGACTTGGATTTGAGTGGTAAAAGGTAAGAGTAGTGAGCATATAAGAGGGCAAAATCCAATTGAGTGACTTTTGTTTGAGTGGAAACATGTGGAGGATTGCAAGTTCATTTAAAAAAAAAAAAAAGTCCAGCAATGAGAATCAATTTGACCCAAAGTTTATGATGAAGGCTCTAATGAATGAGATGAAGAGGATGATAAAAGGAGAGATGGACTAGATTCATGAATGATTAGATCAAATTGAGTCTAACCAAGTGGATTAGCCACAAAACACTACTAATGGGCATCATATAAGGAAAGTTCAACAAAGGAAAGATAGAACTGAAAATGATGAATTTAATCATGAAGGCTTTTATGAAGATGATGACCGGAATCCTAACTAAAGGAGATATGGTGGACAATTTGGAGAAGCAAGAAAAAGAGAAGATGATAATTTGGGCAGTATCAAGATGAAGATTCCATCTTTTCAAGGTAAGAACAACCTTGAATCTTATCTTGAGTGGGAGAAGAAGATGGAGTTAGTATTTGATTGCCATAATGACTCGGAGCTTAAAAAGGTAAAACTTGCAGCCATTGAATTATCTGATTATGCTATTATATGGTGGAATCAATTATTGTTAAACAGGAGGAGAAATAGAGAGCTTCCAATACAAACATGGGAGGAGATGAAAACTGTGATGAGGAAACGGTTTATCCCTAGCCATTAATATCGGGGATTGTATCAGAAGTTACAAAGGCTCACACAAGGTAATCGTAGTGAGAAAGACTACTACAAGGAGATGGAGATCCTCATGATTGAGCCAATGTGGAAGAGGATAGGGAAACTACTATGGTTAGATTCATAGTTGGCTTGAATTAAGAAATTGCTAATATTGTGGAGTTATAGTATTATGTGGAGTTGGAAGATATGGTGCATATGGCTATCAAAGTGGAGAACCAACTCAAGAGGAGGGGTAGCAATGCACGACAAACCCCTTACTTGTGATTGACATGGAGATTCAATGTCATGAAGAAAGAGGAGAAGTTACTCTCAACAAAGTCCAAAACCGAGAACATGCAAGAAATAACCATCCATGGAAGTCATGGTAAAGCTAACTCTTTTACTGCTCGAAATTGTGATATTAAATGTTTTAAAGGCCAAGGCAGAGATCACATAGCTAGTCAATGTTTGAAAAAAAAAGTTATGATTGTGAGAGACAATGGTGAGATTGAATCTAGTAGTGAAGACGACACTGAATCCATGCCATCATTGGAGGAGTGTTCTGATTTTGAAGTAGAAGAACTTGTGCATGGTGATTTACTTGTCACAAGGAGAGCCTTGAGTATACAACCTAAGGATGATGGAGATGAGGAGCAACATGAGCATATTTTTCACACAAGATGCCACGTGAAGGGTAAGGTATGTAAACAGTAAATTGATCATTGATAGTGGGAGTTGTACTAATGTTGCTAGTTCTTTGATGGTGGAGAAATTGAATCTACAGACCATGTAACATCCTAAACCGTACAAGTTATAATGGCTGAATGAACGTGGAGATAAACAAACAAGTTTGAATTCCTTTTTCTATTGGCAAGTATGAGGATGAGGTCCTTTGTGATAAGACATCAATGCATGCTGATCATATTTTGCTTGGTCGACCATGACATTTTGATAGGAGGGTGATGTATGATGGTTACAAAAATTGTTATTCTTTTGTAATGAACAATCGAAAATTTGTATTAGTCTCTCTCAAACCATTACAAGCTTATGAAGATCAGATGTGAGTTGCAAGAGAGTGAAAAATGAGAGAGAAACAAAAGTATGCGAAAGAGTAAAGTGAGGAAAAAGTAGAGGATGGAGGGAAAAAATGAGAAAAGATTGGAAAAATAGGAGAGAATAGTGTGATAAAAGGAGAGATTAGTGGAAAAAAAAAGGAGAGAATAGTGGGCAAAAATGAGAGAAAAATAAAAGATTGAGTGCATTTGTTGAAAAACATGAGGTTAAGAGTGTGATGATGGCAAGGCAACAACTACTTGTACTTTTGTACAAGGATTTTTATTTCTCTACTAATGACCTTCACCCATCTTTGCCTAGTGGTGTTGTGTCTTATTGCAGGACTTTGATGATTTATTTCGTGAAGAAATTTCCCAAGGATTACCTCATTTAAGAGGAATTGAGCACCAAATAGACTTCATACCAGGTGCTTCCATACCAAATCGACCTGCTTATAGAGCCAAGCCCGCGGAAACAAAGGAGATACAAAAGTAAGTGGATGAGTGGTTGCAAAAGGGATTTGTAAGGGAAAGCCTAAGCCCATGTTCAGTTCCTATCATTTTAGTTCCAAAGAAAGATGGAACATGGCGCATGTGTGTGGATTGTTGAGCTGTTAACAAGATAACGGTAAAGTATAGGCATCTTATCCCTAGACTAGATGATATGCTTGATGAATTGCATGGGTCTCAATTGTTTTCTAAAATTGATTTAAAGAATGACTACTATCAACTTCGTATGAAAGGATGAGATGAATGGAAAACTACATTTAAAACTAAATATGGATTGTATGAGAGGTTAGTAATGCATTTCAGCTTAACTAATGCACCAAGTACATTCATGAGGTTAAGGAATCATGTGTTTCGTGCTTTCATTGGAAAATTTGTGGTAGTTTACTTTGATGGTATTTTAGTTTAGAGCAAAAACTTGGATGAACATTTGAAGCACTTGCATCTTGTTCTTAGTGTGTTGAGAGAGCATCAGTTGTATGCTAATCTTAAGAAGTGCATGTTTTGTATCAAATATGTTGTGTTTCTTGGATTTGTTGTAGGTGCACAAAGTAATAGTGATGATGAAGAAAAGGTAAGAGCAATAAGGGACTGGCCTACACCAAAAAATGTGAATGAGGTGAGAGGTTTCTTTGGTTTAACAAGTTTTTATCAAAGGTTTGTTAAGGGTTTTAGTTCTATTGTTGCACCTTTGAATGAACTTGTTAAAAAGAATGTTGCTTTGAAGTAGGATGATGTGAAGGATCGGACATTCAAAACTTTGAATGATATCTTAATTAATGCATCATTGTTGAGTTCTCCTAACTTTGATAAAGTTTTTGAGATAGACAAAAACTTGATTGACTTTATTTTTAAACATAGACCAAAAACAACTGATTCTTAATACTGTTTTTAGGACAAATTTATGATACAACCACTAAGAACTGAATAGTCCCCAGCAACGATGCCAAAAACTTGTTTGACTTCCAAGATATAAAAGATATTTTCTACTTTGTATGTAAAATGTTTCATTTGAAAATTGGTTTGGTCTAGATCACTGCAAGTGCACAGGTCATACAAGTAATACAATGATTTTTAAGTCAAAATATCATTCCTACGAGGGTCGATAGAAAAGAATTTAAAGATTAACTACCCTTACTACTAAAAATCCTTGTTTTTTTTTTATTTTGAAATTCAGTTTTAGGATAGACTTAACTTCTTAAGTAAAAATAAAAGAATCAAACAATAATGAAATTTCTAAACTACATGATTAGAGAGCCACCATGAACTAAAAGACATGGGCAGAAAAACAGTGTTGTGACCATCACCTTGCAATTTCTAAATAAGATTAAGTGATGGATGTGACTCTTGGAGTTTTCCAAGAGTAGATTAGTATAGAATGGATCTCTCCTAACTCACCTGCGTTTCACTCTTGACACCACACTTCTAATCTCTAGACAATGCGTGAAAAGCTACTTGTAGGATTTGTTCCTCTTTTAAGATCATTATTTTTCATACCGATCTTGTGATCCTTTTAGGATTAAATTGTTGCTCCCATGGACGGGATAAGTGAAGCACTTTCAAGATAAAGGTACATGACCATCGATTAACGAATTCATTCTTCCCTTGATTAGAATCTCAGCTAACACAGGGTTGAAGTTATTCCTTTCAATTGAGGTGAAACCTCTCAGAATTAAGTTTCTAGATTAGTACGTGGATCTTATGCCTCGGGCACACTTTCCTATTGTCACCTAAGAGAGAGCCTTGAAAGCAAAGGTTAGATCATCACTAGTGATATATCAAAGTAATCCTAAAAGTACATTAGTTCTAATAATATTAGTGTGATTTTGACAGACCCCCTTCCTAGTGACAGGAAATCTGCCGGCAACTCCACAGTAACCTCCCAGCCAAGCTCGCTCGACTGACAAGTTACCATGAAGTTAAGCGGGTTAAAGCGCTGGCTGTATTTGGAAGCGTGGGTTATAAAATTTTTCACTTTTACATCAAATCACACCTTTAGATTCTTAATCCGTGGCCTCTTGTTGCCACGGTGGTTAAACTTGAAAATACAAAATCCTTTGTATAAAACAAAATACACTCCAAATGTTTTCCAAATGTCCAACTACAACAATAAAGGACCTCTGGTCCTCATCCAAAATATAAGATAAGGATCGATCCGACATAATTTTGTATGACTGTTTTTCTCAAAACCATGCATGCATATTTTACAAAAGATATTTACATATACAAAATGCCACATTTTAACTTTTACTATCTTTAATTTACACCTTATCTTATATATAATCACACCACAGCGTCTAGGATTGAGGATCAGGAAGGTCTTTCGGCTTGACACTTTGAAAAATTATTTTAAAAACGGCGCGACGAAGCGGGCTCGATGAATCTTATAAGTTCTAAATCTTTGCTTCTGTTTGTTTGCTCCCAATATGAAAATGTACGAAATGGTTGTAAAAGCTGTTTATGAAAACTGAGTTTTGCTATGGCTCCATTTACGAAAACTATTTACTGGCACGTGAGCTGTTTCTCTTGCTGGCTTGTTAAAGCAATTACCAGCTGTGAAATGCGTTACAGAAACTATTTCTGGCTGTGAAAGCTGTTCAGTGGTGGTTAATATACGAAAGTGCTATCTTGTAAATCAAGTACCAGCCCTTTGTGTGCCATTTCTGAAATATTTAGATGTGATACCACGGAACCTGAACTGTCGGTATTGAACCTCGGAACCTTGCGGCTAGAATGGTCGTGAACACGGCGGGATCTATATAGCATAATGGAACCTCGGAACAAAATGCTCGGTGATGGAACCTCGGAACCAACCCTCATCGTTATGTACTAAATGTGTAGTAACTATATATCGAATGTGCGGAGGCGACTCACTATATAAATATATACTAGATCATTGATTGCCGACCGAGCCAATATAGTTAGTCATAATATCCCATAGTATTGCCATGCACAATCCGAAATACATCGGCCAGGAAGCGATTTTGTGCCATCTGGGGTTTTTGTATGAGACCTTGTTTCTTAAATCTTTGAAATCGAACTTTGAGTATAACAATTGGGAGGTAAAAAAAATGCTTTATAAATCTATATTTTGAAGCACTTTAAACTTGTAATTTAAACACTTTCGTTTTAGAAAATGATTTTGAGTACTCACCTTTTAATTTAATTTTAACTTTGAATCTTGTCAAGCACTCTAGATTCGTGGTTGCTCAAATCGCCTACACAATTCATTCAAAATTACGAAAATGCCCTCGGTTCAGTTTTAACCATAAAACGCCTCACGGGGCTTTCAAAGTAATATATCGAGCAGACCGATTCTAACAAAACTTTGCGTGCTAGTCCTGTCGATATGGACATCGATAATATGATGTGAAATTGACCAAAATGTCCATACATTAAATACCCCATAAAAACTATAATTTTAGTCAACTTTTGACTTAAGGGACTTTCCATATAGTCTAAAAATACTGAAACATTTACGAAATTCTATCCGACTTGTCAGACTATACTCACGAAATTTCAACGCAGACTGTCAGCAGGTCCAGAAATTCATACATTGTCCAGGAACACGAGTCCCAAGTGCAAATTAGCAAACTCGGTCTAAATTTTGGGGCGAAGATTACGATCTTTCTTGTCTTTAAGAAAATTTCAATGAATTCACATAACCTTTAGGCTGAAATAACGCAAGTGAGCAAATTTTCTACGCTTGGGTTTACGATAGTAAGATATTGGTACTGTGCGTAACTCTCTTGGCGTGAGTCGATTTTATATACCTTTCAGGTCGACGTCTACGGTCCAATTCAGTAGATGCGAGAAAGAATCAAGGAGAAAATAAAAAAGAAAAATCGTTTTCTCCCTTTCTCTCCAATTCATCCATCACGCACTGGCCGTCTCCTGCTGTTGGATTTTATCCTTTTTTTTTTTTTAATTATTATTATTATTTAGATAAATAATTTATATTACTTCATTCAGGTCCATTTTTGTCCCGAAAAATTTTATTTATCCTAATTGAATATTCTTTAAATATTTGTCATTTTCAAGATTTTTCTAAAATCCGTTTTTCGGAGTTTCACTCACAAACCGTCGCTGGGAATTAGTAAATATTAGACTATCTCAGATTTGCTTGAAACTTCACGGGTTACTAGATTTGCGAGACGAACTTGATGCAGTCAGTTTAGATCATCAGAGATCTAGAATTTTCCGAGACTTCCACTGAACTATTTTGGCAGTTGTTATTATTATTTTTACTATTGCTTCCATTAAATATACTTTCGCCCCCTCCACTTCCCTAATTACAAAAGTGCCACAATTCTTTGAAAACTTTAAAATTTCACCCTTAAACCAATTTTCAAGAATTACATTACTAGTATTTAAAATAATTAAGGAAACGCTTGGTGCACATACGATTACACATACCGTACCCTCTCGAGCAGGCGTTACAAATCCTCCCTCCTTAAGAACATTTAGTCCTCGAAATGAACAAAACTAATAAAGAGGATACCTTAATCGGAGAAAACAGCGGGGATATTGTTGCATCTGAGCCTCATTCCCGTGTAGCCTCCTTAATCATGATTCCCAGTAAAACTTTGACTATGGAATGACCTTATTCATAAATTTCACTCTCTGATCTACTATCTGCATTGGCTACTCTTTATAGGTCAAATTATTCTTTAGTTCCATTGATCTCACGAGTACATGGGAGAGATGCGGAATGTACTGCGAGCTGGATGCATGAACACGTATAGACCTTAGACAACTACGGGTAAGGTCTAATCCCATGTACTCACCCCGGTCTACTTTGGCAATAATCTCGCTATGGCCCATGTATACAGGCTCGGCTTTAGCGTCTTCCGTCACGAACACCTTTCGAGAAACTTTGAGGAAGACCACTATCGCCCACGATGGCCCAGAGATCCCTACGGCGTTTGTCATCTTTTAATCGTCTGCGGCTATCTTGAGTCTTGTCTCCGGACAATGCGGATCTTATCTAAGGTAATCTGTACTAACTCTGGGCCCCTGTCGGTTTCCTCTCTCCTACTTCATCCCGGCCTCTGGGAGTACAACACTTAGGCCATCTGATGCTTCAAATGGAGCCATGCACATATTGGATTGATCTTGTTATTGTAGAGCGAACTCCATCGAGAGATAATGCGTATCAGCTTCCCTTAAACTCCCATCCGCAGCGTGCTCTAAGCATGTCCTCCTAACGTCTGAATAGTTCTCTCGAACTGACCATCAGTCTGAGGATGGAAAACTGTGCTAAAGTGCAATCGAGTCCCATGGCATCCACAACAAGCTAGACCCGAAATGCGGATGTGAATCTGGGGTCTCGATTAGAGCTTATCGATAGAGGAACACCATGTAATCTAATTATCTCCTCAGCGTATAATTAGGCTGACTTGCCGATGGGTCATCATTGCTAGCGGGAGAAAATGCGATTTCGTTAGTACATCATTTATGGCCATATGGCGTCGTGTTGTGCCAGGAGTTCTCGGAAGCCGGTAACAAAATCCATAGTAATCTTATCCGGCTTCCATACGAGGAATCGAAGAAATTTGTATCTTTCCTACTTGGGCTTACGGTGCTCTGCCTTCTCTTGACAGGTTAGGCATCTGAATCTGAATCTACTGATTTCCTTTTAAATGCCCTTAACAATAATGCTCCTCGAGGTATGATACATCTTTAGTCTTACCCGGGGTGCATAATATGTTGAAAGGTGACCTCTTCATGATTTCCCTTTTAGTTCACCTATGTTAGGATACACACATTCGAGCTCCCTCAACTATTCTCATGTCGTCTACGATGCGGAACTACGGTTCCTCTACCCCCTCAATCCTACGCCCTCGACTTAATCATCTACGAAACACCTTCGACCTTCCTTGATCGATCCACAAGAAGAGGACGAACATAAAATGATGCAGTGTCTGAATCATTCCACTTGGCTTGAACTCCCGAAGATCCTCAACTCTATCAGCAATGGGAGATATCTTGTCTGAGATAAGCATAGGAACCCTCCGGTTTCCTACTTAAAGCTGTCCCGGTCGCTACGTGGCCTTCCCGGATGGTACTCTATCGTGCGATCATAATCCTTAATCAACTCCGACCCTGTGTGCCTTAAGTTAAGCTCTTTCTGAGTGAAGATATACTGCAGGCTCTTATGATCGGTGAATATCTGACATGGAACACCGTATAGATAATGTCTCCAATCTTTAGAGCAAAAACCACTGCTGCTAGTTCTAAATCATGGGTGAACCAATTACGCTCGTTTTCTTTAATTGACGGAAGCAGCTATCACTCACCATCACATCAAACACCTAACCGCATGCGGAGGCATCACTATATACCACACTCTTAGTCCTTTCTGACGGTAGTGCTAATCTTGTTTGTAGTCAATCTGTCTCGCTCCTCAAAACTATCTTTGGCAGTGTCGACCACTCGAATTCCTGATCCTTTTTATTAGATTGGTGCGGTGTTGCTATCTTGAAAATCCCTCAACAAATTTCTGTAATAACACCTTGATCAAGGAAGCGCTAACTTGAAACATTTGTGGGTGGCTTCCAGTTCACTATAGCTTCAATCTTCTGAGGATCCACATTGTAGACCCTCAATTTTGTCCCTAAGCACTTGCATTTATCCTATGGGTGTCATACTCACCCATTGTTCTCATATAACACCATTTAGGCCTTTGGGGCTGAATAACTCTCAGAGCCTCGGGTGGGCTTGTATATGGTCCATTGAGTGCGTATGTATTTCCGCGGGTGTCATCGAGGTGTCGAGTTATTGGCATGTGCCATAGGAAGCAAAGTGGCGCCCCAGGGTTTAGCTCAATCGGAGTTTATGGAGTATGTCATATTTGGAGCACTTGAGCTTGTTTCGATTGTATCTCCTTTGTCCGAGCTCAGAATTGTTCACTGTTTGTTTTATTGAATTCCTTATTCACCAAGGAGGTTTATGTTAAAAATTCATAATTTTGGTCAACCGTTTGACCAATCGGTTTGACTGGTTCGTCGATGTAGTATGTATACAACACTTTTTTTTTGGGTGATTTTGGCAAGCACTCCTCCTTGTTTTGATCATATCTCCCTCATCAAACTTAGAATGGTGCCGTTTTTTGTTGGTCTCCTTATTCTTCAGAACATTATATCCAAATTTCATAATTTTCCTCAACCGGCTCGACTGGTTGGCATCTGGATTCAACGGTTAGTTGGGACAGCTTGTGTAGATCTTGTTTTTGCGATTTTGGAGCCCAAATCCTAATGGTTCGGGCCCTGGCTCGACTCGACCTTGGGAGTATTGTGGGTCTATTTTGGGCCTTGTCTTGGGTTTTGGCCACCATGAACCCATGTGGATACTTGGTGGTGGTAATTTGAAAACAAGTGATTCGGCTTGCATCAGAATCGGGAGGGAGTGAATGGGAAGCTATTTAAAGACTGATTGAGGCTCTTTCGAAGGCGAAGGAGAAAAAAAAGCGAAGAGGCTTTGATTCTTTGGAGGTGGGAATTAGCATAAAAGACATAGAGATCAGATTGAAAAAACGCCTTTGAAGGCACACTTAGGAACTGGAGACACACGTTTGCTGGATTTTTTTCGGGATGTATAGCTTGGTTTCTGTTCGTCTTATGTGAGAGGTAAGAAATGGACCCTTTCTCCACTCTATTCTTTAGATACGTTCTGATCAAATTTGAAGTTTCTCCTCAACCATTTGAGCCGGTTTCCTTTCATGCGATGGCCAGGTTGGCTTAGTTTCTGCTAAGCGAGTTTGCGTAGTTTTGTTGTTTTGGTTGGTTCTCACTCATCCGAGCTGAGAATCAATCACCGTTGGTTTTGTTAGATTCCTAACTCCTTTATAAAAGTTCTGGAAATTTTTGAGAATCTCTCTCAACGATTTGGACTGGTTCGAAAACCAGATCATTCGGTTCATTCGGTCAGGTTTTTCGGGAAAGGCGAGTTTGTGTAGTTTTATTTGTTTTGGTTGGTTCTCCTCATCGAGCTGAGAATCAATCACCGTTCATTTTGTTAGATTTCTAATTCCTTTATAAAAGTTCTAGGGAAAATTTTGAGAATCTTTCTCAACGATTTGAGACTGGTTCGAAAACCAGATCATTCGGTTCAATTAGGATTAGGTTTTGAGGGAAAGGCAGTTTGTGTAGTTTTGTTGTTTTGGTTGGTTCTCCACTGTCGAGCTGAGAATCAATCACCCGTTCATTTTTAGATTCCTAACTCCTTTAGGAAGGTTCTGACAAATTTTGAGAGCTATCTCAGCCGGATGAACTGGTTGATAAACTAGATTGGCCAGTTCGTTAGACCAGTTCTTGAAAGCAGTAGTTGGGTCTTTGGCGCGTTTGTATCAGTTCTCGGTCATTCGAGTTGGTTTCTACTTGGTTTGTTTTTGGATTTATGAATTTTGAGGAATGGTCTGGTACTAGAGCCTCGATCGTCTTAAGCTGGTTGAAGTAAAACCGGATTAGCCGGAATTCATTGAATTAGGATTTCTTTGGAATGGTAGTTCGGGTAGTTTGCTCGTTTGTGTTGGTTCTTGGTCATTCGAATTAGATTGCACTCCGTTTATTTTATTAGATTCCTGGTGCGTAGGGATTTTGAAAAAGTTTCAGAATTTTCTCAATCATTTGACTTGTTGAAAACCATTCAGCCAGGTTGTGCAAGACAGCTCATGGGCAGCCCCTATTTTAGCATGTTTAGTCTGGGCTGTATTATGGTGTGCTCTTAGTTGCCCTAAGAAACACCGTAAGCGGAGACTGGGGTCGAGTTGGGTTCGGTTTGAACAAGTGGGTAGTGGGCAATGTGGGATTTGTAGAAAGTGTGGTTTGATTTGTGTAGTTTTAAAGGGAATGTGTGTGTTAAAGTAAAGCAAGAGCCACTTACCTCCTTTCCAGCACCTTCCTTTCTTTTGGTATGGGATCCCGATATTTGGTTTTTAAATGCATGATGTATATGATGTATTATTTGCCTACATTCTCTTTATCGTGGCTAGGGATACGAATTTTGTCTTAGGCATTGGTATTTGTATTCATATGCGTACATGGTGTTTGGATTTTAACATTTGTGATGCATTTGAGCTTTTGGCCCGACCTCTTATGCGGCGCTGGTAGGAGACCGCAATTATGTGCTTTGTATGTTGGAGTAATGAATTTCACATGGATGCTTTGTGTTTGGGTGTCATGCATGCTTCTTGTGTTTGTTAGTAACCTTTGATGTAGCGCGTGGCGGGGACCTCTGGTCTGGCGCCATTGCCATTTGGTTGAGTTTTTTAAATGCTAGGGCACGATTAGGTTAGTGCAGTCTAGGTGTATGTTTATCCTCGTGGCGATTTGTGACCCGTAATATCTACGCCGCAATTCACTATTAGAGAATGGGTTAGGGCTTAGAGGGGCGCTACCTCGTATGGTACCTTCAGATGGTAATCGATCCGGGACCTAGAAATCCTAGTTTTTCGCGGACAGCTTTTTTCCATCTTGGGTCGTTGGGGTTTTTGTTCTTACTTGGTTTCCCCATTTAAAAATAAAAATAAAGTAGTGGCGTCCAAAGTAAAGCAGTTCCTCCTTTGGGACGGATTTTCCAAAACTCGAAAATCAACCCACATTTTCTTTTCACATTTTTTCCTTCCATTTTAAAAGCGAGTCGCGCCGGTCCGTGGATCGGGTAGGGTCCACAAATTGGCGACTCCACTGGGGATCGAACCCAGAATCTCTGGTTTCATAAGAGGATCAAACTTGAACTTGAGTTGTGTATATTGGAGCACATGGTTCATTGACCAATAGATTGTTAGGCTACACAAATGACTGATGATCACTTAATCGGTTGGTATTTGGCATACACTTATGGTTTGTTTGTGCTTGGTTGTTCACGTGTTGGATTCCAGCGTGCTTGCCCATGGTTGATTTGGTACCTAGCTATATGTTTTTGATTGGCATAGATGGTTAGTTTGTATGTAGATTTTGTGATAGGCATAACTTGTGCATGATTGTTTCTTTGCATGGTACTCCTTCCCTTGCATGACCTTCTTAGTTTGTGTTTGTGGGACGCGTGTGTATCCTGCCAGATCACACTAGTCTTGAGTCGATTATTCCTCATTGATTGCTTATGTTGTTTGGTCATTCCCAATTGTCTACCTTCGACCAAGCTAGGGGTTTGGAATAAGGTCTAACATAAAATTTTATATCGATCTTAATAGAACCTTATGGAATGTGGATCTTCAGAGCAATGAGAAGACTGTATAGCCACAGGCTGTTCATGGATACATGTGTGGCGTTATGCCACTTTGATTATTGATTCTGATCTTAAGGTTGCGTATCCTTTGTGGGTGTGGTCATCTAGCCTTTAGGACCTTTCCCTTTGTTAGCTTTTGGCTGCACCTAAAGAGTGTTGCAGCCTTCGAATCTCGCTCCTGCATGTGGGGCCATATATCGGGTCATTGTTGATGTCACATGTCCGTTCATTCCTTAAGTTTCATTGTGGGATTGCATTCTTTGGATTGATTTTCGGTTGATGAACCACGAGGTGACGCCGCCTTTCCTTTTGTAGGATTGTTGACTAGACGACACAGGTTCCCAGAGCTTGGATTCGGATCGGAGGTAGACTTGTTAGAGATTGATCCGCGGTCAGTTAGGCGGAGCATCAAATCACTTAGAATGGACCCTCGGTGGCGCTCTTGTCGACCGATTAATTTGAGATTCACAGATACCATGACATCTCTCAGGGATGCTATGTGGGATTGGAATGGGAGGATTGATGGGCATCGAGCTGACCATTGCCCAATTCGGGAGCACCTTGCATGACTCTTGCACCTCCCACCACCGCCACCATCATCACGGACCGTACATGCAGCCAAGACTATACGGTTCCACCTCCTTACCACCACCATCATACGGACCATGCAATGAACTATCTGGTTCCTCACCACCACCACCATCATCGATTGTATGAGCGACCTGGTTCACCCTCACTTTACACCTTTGGTTGATGACCTCTGGGTTGGAGCTTTTGTCTGTCAGTGAGCCAGGACCACTCCGTGATGTGGCCTTTGTGATCGTGATCTTTCCTGGGCCATGATGGAAGCGGCAGAGATCAGAATTCATGTTTGATGGAGTTATAGGTTGGGACGGATCGATGACTTATCGGTGGCGGCCTTACCGATTAGTTCCGCATGCGAACATTGAGAGGTACAGGATAGGGATTTGCCCAAGTATTCACTTGCGATTATATCTGTATTATGTCTTGCGGGCATAGGTGGGCCAGTACGGATGATCATGCTTTTCCCTACATCGGCGAGTGGTCTTGCTTTCAGCGTTGGTTTGCATCATTAGACCCTTGGCGTAGGGCGTGGGCTGATTTGGGGCGGGAGTTTAGCCAGTGATATTCTTTTAATACCGTAGTGGATGTATCCGGAGAGTTAGAGGCCCTCGGAGCGAGAGGCCGGATAGTCGGTCACTTCATTCATCTCCGTTGGAGAGAAGATTGCCTGAGATTAGATAGACCCTCAGAGCGCGATCAGATCGGCATGATTATGCGTAATCTTCAGCCTCGCTTTGCTAGGCATCTCATGGGCTTCCCACAGACAGACTTTGGATCATTGCTTAGCAATTCCTCCAATTGTGCCTTCAATTCTTTCAACTCTGCTGGCGCCATTCTGTATGGAGGAATGGATATCGGCTCGGTCAGGCTAGTTGATAACGAACTTAATTTCTCTATCAGGGGTAAACTGAAATATCATGCGGAAAGACATGCACAGGAACTCTTTGGTATGGGGATGTCTTCCCGGTAGTATCCTCTTGTCTCCTATCACTGTAATGCGAAATAACCACAGCAGCCTTTTTGAAGCATTTTCGGGGGGCGAGTCCTTGGCATTAATGAGGCCCAGGCGATCTCTCTCCCGATTCCCAGAAATATCATGCACGGTTCCTGCGAAGACTTGATCTTACTTCTTTCTTATAGCGATCTAAGGTGGCTACATGCGGATAACTTGATCCATACCCGAGATTATATGAAATCATGGATACTTTAACACTATCGAAGTATAACGGAAAATCCTTATTACGGATCCCGCGATCTACTACACCAGAACTATCATTTGGATGTCATAGTATCCCCGTTAATTACGGAAACCACCATCTTACCATCTATAAGTGGGACTGTTGGTACTCTCGAATTGAATAATCTTGAAATAAATGAATGAGTGGCTCTGGTCCACGATGCATATGCATCATGATCGTGGCGAATCATGCCGGTGTGCGTGCGAGGCGGTATCACCTTCTGCTTTGTATGTGGCTGTAAATGCAGAACCTGATGCAGTACCACTTTGGTCATTGTAGGAATGCTTTGCCTCCTCCTACACCTGCGCCTCTACCGGTGTGAGTCTTGCCACCTCTGCTGAACCACCCCTGGCTGGCCCGGGATGCGTGCACAGGGTAGATGCTCTTGTACCTACCTCGGAGGTCTGCGCAGCTCTGCTTGTGGACCCGATCTCGGATCGTGGCCTTCACGCCCTTGATGGAAACATCCTGTCTTATTCATCCTATATGCGCTCTGAGATGCCTCCTCTTTACGACATGTGGGGCCCACGTGGAAAGATGATCCTGAATCTACCACCTCTACAGAGCCTTTGGTGATTGAGGCGGATCCTTAGAAATCTTACTCCTCGATCCTGAGCCTCATCGTCGGTCACTTCTTTCCTTTCTTTTATAGATGTAGAATTAAAGCACTAGTGTCGGGAGCACCTCTTCTTGTACGCATGAGTTAGGGTGGAAAGCTTGTCCTTTCTACCTTTAGTGCAGCCTGAAGCCAACTCATAAAATTCTTTGCTTGCTATTTTAAAAGTTCTAAAACTTTTCATAAACTATTTGCTTGCTTTTCTTTTGTATTCTAGTAACCACCCGGAAACCTGTATCTCTGCAGGTACCGAGTGGAAGAACCTCGTGTCACGTCACCTTTTTTCCAACAATTATGTTAGGAAGGACATATCATCTACGTCACCATATAATAGCTAGACGCTAACCACATCTAACCATAAGTACCACCCTGCAGATTGTGGTATCATCATAAGTTTTAACCCACCCAATTTAGGAACGTTATATCATGCCCTGCATATACGGAGGCTCGGGTAATGCGACCAGATCTTGTTGTAACAATCTATATAACTGATCCATCGATAGAGTCAGCCACTGGGTCTACGACCTCGAGTAGTTCTGTTTGGGGCTGATTCATTGAAGCATTTTCCGATCTAGGGGTGTGCTCGACATATCTCTCTGGTGGTGCCTCCGGTGCGATCACAGATCGGCCTCTGACCTCGTCCGGACATAGCTCTTTGTGAATTTCAAGGTTAAAAAATTCATTGACCTTTTCAATATTTGATGCATGCAAGTTTGGCAAAACAATATAGGTTGCAATAGGAAAATCATTATTATAAAAAAACAATTCTAAAATCTTGTGGAAAACGAGAAGCGGCAGAACTATGCCTAAAACTACTCGATACCAAGTTGTGGACCCCTTCCTAGTGACGGGGAAATGCGAGCAACTCCACGGTAAACCTCCGGTGAGCTCGCTCGTGACAAGTTACCATGGTAAGCGGATTAAAGCTGCTGAGCGTATTTGGAAGCGTGGGTTATAAATTTTTTCACTTTTCATCAAATCACACCTTTAAGATTTAACGAAAATCCGTGACACTTGTGCACGGTGGTTAAACTGAAATAAAATCACTGTATAAAACAAAAATACACTCCCGATGTTTTCCAAATGTCATTCCTGACGATAAAGGACTCTGATTACATCATCAATATAAGATAAGTCAATCCGGCATGAATTTTGTATATTGTTTTTGAAACCATGCATGCTGCATATTTTACAAAATATATTTACATATCTGAAAATGCCACGTTTAACTTTTACTATTTTTAATTTTTATATCTTATATATAATCATGACATGGCGTCAGAGTTGGGGATCCGGAAGGTCTTCGACGACACACTTTTGAAAATTATTTTAAAAGCAGAAAGCGCCCAGGCCCGAAACGGGCTCGGTGAGTCTTATAAGTTCTAAATCTTCTTGTCTGTTGTTTGTACCTCCCATTATGAAATCTGTCTGAAATGGTTGTAAAGCGTTTATGAAAGCGAGTTTTTTTCTTTATGAAAACCATTTACGAAAACTATTTAACTGTTGGCTTGTTCTATTCTTGTGATACAGCCCAATTATAACTCTTGAAATGCGTTGCAAAACTATTTAACATAAGCCCATTTCGGTGGTGGTTAATATCTGAAAGTGCTATCACATAAATCAAGTACCAGCCATGTGGCCCGTGCAAAATACTACCACAGATGATACGGAACACCGAACTGGCATCGATCAGTGGAACCTCGAACACTACGGCTAAGATGGTCCCGTTGAACACGGCGGGATCTATATAGCATAATGGAACCTCGAACAAAATACTTTCGTTGATGGAACCTCGGAACCAACACCTCGTCGCTATACTAAGTCATTGCGCTAACTATATCTGCCAGTGTGCGAGGCGGCTATTTATATAAATATATCTTGGAGTCCCAACCCCCGATTCTTGGGCCGAGCTGATATAGTTAGTCATAATATCCATAACATTGCCATGCACAATCAAATACATCGTAGGAAGCGGGCATCTTAATACAGGGGTTTTGCTCATGAATGGCTTGTTTCTTAAATGCGAAATCGAACTTTTAACAGTATAACAATTGGGGTAAAAAAAAATGCTTTATAAATCTATATTTTCAAAGCACTTTAGCTGTAATTTAAGCGCTTTCGTTTTAGAAAATGATTTTGAGTACTCTTTTAACAAAATTATTCTTTGAATCTTGTCAAGCACTCTGGATTCTCGTCGGATGCTCAAATCGCCTACACAATTCATTCAAATTACGAAAATGCCCTCAGTTCAACGTTTTAACCATAAAACATATACAGGGCTTTCAAAGTAACTATATCGAACGAACTTCGATTCTAACAAAACTTTACGTGCTAGTCCTATTCGATATGGACATCGATAATATGATGTGAAATTGACCAAAATGTCATACACATTAAATGCCCCATAAAACCTCACATTTTAGTCAACTTTTTGACTTAGGGACTTTCCATATAGTACAAAAATACGAAACATTTACGAAAATTCTATCGGAACTTGTGCAGACTATACTCCTGAAATTTCAGCACAGACTTGTCAGAAAACGGTCTCGGGGGTAGCCACCATTTGTCTACTTGGTCCCAAAAATTCCTAAAAATTCTTAAACTCGGTCCAAAAATTTTGGAGCCGAAGATTACGATATTTTCACTTTGTCTTTAAGAAAAATTTCAGAAACCATTACATAACCTTTAGGCTTGGAAAATAACACAAGTAGAGCAAATTTTCTACCTTTTAGGTTTGACAAAGGTTAAGATATTGGTACCTATGCGTTAGCTCTCTTGGCGTGAATCGATTTTGCGCTCTGCTCTGTCGAGCGTCTACGATCGATTTCTAGATTTGAGAAGAATCAAGGAAAATAAAAGAAAATCGTTTTCTCCGCTTTCTCTCAATTAGTCCATCACTTGTAGCGGCCGTCTCCTGTTGGTGGATTTTATCCTTTTTTTTTTTTCTTTTTTAATTATTATTATTATTAGATAAATAATTTATATTACTTCATTAGGTCATTTTGTCGAAAAATTTTATTTATCTAATTGAATATTTAAATATTTATGTCGTTTTGAGATTTTAAAATCCCGTTTTGGTTTACATCTAAACGTCGCTAGAAATTGATAAAATATTCGAATTATACAAAATTTAAAAACTTTCACAGGTTACTAATTTCGTGAGGCGAACTTACTTGATCATGATCCGTTTAAATAAATCGAGATCTAGAATTTTGAACTTCCACTGAACTATTTTGGCAATTTATTATTATTATTTTTTACTATTTAACATTAAATATGCTCGCCCCTCCACTTTCCCTAATTACAAAGTGCCACAATTCTTTAGAGAAAACTTTAAGGAAATTTCACCTTAAAAACCCGATTTTCAAAAATTCTATTATGGCTAAAATAATTAAGGAAGCCCTTACAGTGTAATACAGATTACCGCATCTAGTACCCTCTCGGGCAGTGCAGAGATTTCACCCCAGATTCTTTGGCTCATTGCTCTCGGTAGTCTCAGCTCGGAGTGTCACTCGGAGGATTTGCAGAGTGGGAACAATGATACGGCTCTTTACGGGTGCGAGCACACGATATTGAACAGCTCAATGTAAAGGTAATGTCGGTTAAAGAATACTCCAATTTTCTCACCCAAAACAACATCAACTCTTTCAATCAATAATCCCAACAAAATATTCTTCCTAAAAAGAGCTTAGTCTTTCAAATCTGGATCACAAATCACAATGATTAGTTGATTAAACGAATTCATTTAGATTGCAATCAAAACTGAAGAAAAATGAGTTTCAGAATAGAAATTCGATTCACATTAAGTTCAAATAGAGTGGCTTAGGTTACATGAAACCCGACTCGATTCGGTTTGGTTCAAATCCTTGCTCGATCCCTAAACAAATGCGAGATCTATAGCTTGTGAAAAAAATAAAAAAGAAACACAATGAGACTTTAACTTTCCCAAAAGAAAGCCACAGACTTGATGAAAGCCGCTAGAGAATTTTGCCTTTTCTCCCTAAAGCATATTTATAGGCTCGAGTCTTGGGCCACACAGGAGGAAGATCTTTTCAAAAAAGCTTAAAATTACGCCATAGGCTGGCACTGTTTGGAGTGATGTCGTGATGATGTCGTGACATCGGGGTTGTCGATGTCGTGGGTTGCAGCTAATGTCTTGACATCAAAAATCTGTTAGGTACTTCTCAATTTCTAGTGATGAGTCCATGTCGTGATGATGTCGCAACATCGGGATGCGGTAATTGTAAATTAATTAGATGTGTAACCGCTGCCATTCTTGTGTTGCGACATTTAGTTGGTGTTGTGACATAGCCCTGATGTCACGACATCGCTGATTAATACCCTTGTTTGTATACACTTGCCCTGATGTCGCGATATTGCTAATCACATGTTGCAACATTTGTCATTTAAGTTCATTATGATCACCTTAAGTGGATGTCACGACACTGTTGTGATGTCGTGACATCATATCCTATTGTTCTGCAGTTCTCTACTAATGTCATTACTGATGTTGCGACATTTATTCGATGTCGCGACATTGGACTATTTTCACTATCTAGGCTGCTTTGATTAGATGTCGCGACATTGACATGTTGATCACTCGTTGATGTTTCAACATTGCCTTTGCAGGTATGATCTATTAAGTACGATGTCGCAACGATAAATTTTATTTACTGCGAAGCATTCTTCCCGATGTTTTTATGTGATCTTCGCAACATTGTGCATTAGCCGTAGACATTAGACGGAATCTCAAATCACTCGAATTTGCTTTAGTTGAAGTGCGTGACGTATTTACCTATATGATGTCATGACCGTGAATTTGATAGTCTCTGATGTTCATGGCACATTAATGTCGCAACATTATTTTGATGTTGCAACATTTAAACGATTCAGTCCTTCCCTTCTGCAGCTGATGTCACGACATTGCTGTTGTGATGTCGCAACATTGGATGACGGACATAATTTGATTGTTGGAGTTTGTTAATGATGTCGTAACATTGCTGTATTTATGTTATCCCTTGTGCAGCTGATGTCGCGACATTGACATAGTTTTAAGACTTTTTCCACATAATGTCGTGATACTGGAAATCTGCTAAAGCGATGTCACGACATTGGCTATTTCTTTGCATCGTGCTGATTTATGCTAATTTTAATGTTGAATTCTGCCTATTTCCTTTAAGTTTCTGCAAAACAACAAATTTGGGTAAAAGCTCCATAATTTTGCATTAAACTAAACTTTTAAACCATAAATATTCTTGAAAAATAAACTTAAAAATAGATGAGTTTTAGACTCATCAAATGTGATGCATCTGAAACCGGAATAAGAGCTATTTTGATGCATGATCCTATACCAATCACTTATTTTAGCGAAAAGCTAAGTGGGACAACATTGAATTATCCTACCTATGACAAGAAGCTTTATGCAATTGTGAGAACTCTTCAAACCTGACAGCATTATCTATGGCTAAGGAAATTTATCATTCATTTTGATCATGAAGGCCCAGGACCTTGAGACTGAAGCTTAATAAAAGACATGCTAAGTGGTTAGAGTTCATAGATACGTTTCCTTATGTAATCAAATACAAGCAAGGAAAGGAAAATGTAGTGGTTGATGCATTGTCTAGAAGGTACACTTTAGTTACTTCAATGCATACTAAATTACTTGAGTTTGAATTGCTTAAGGTTTTGTATGCCAATAATTCTGATTTTTGAAAAGTGTGGAATGCATTTGATAAACGTGCACTACCAAGGTATCATAATGGTAAGGACAACATCTTTTTTGTTGTTGATAGGTTTAGTAAAATGGCTCATTTCATTGCATGTTCTAAAACTAATAATGCAACACATATTGCTGATTTGTTCTTTAAAGTACTTCGTTTGCATGGATTGCATAGGACAATTGTTAGTGATAGAAATGTTAAGTTTCTAAGTCATTTTTGGCGCGCTTTATGGAATAAATTAGGAACGAAACTATTGTTTTCTACTGTTGTACATCCTCAAAAGGTTGGTTAAGCTAAAGTAGTTAATAGAACACTCACTACCTTACCTTATTGTGCGCTATTATTCAAAAGAATTTAAGGTAGTGGGTGAAGTGTTTGCCACATATTGAGTTTGCATATAATAGGACTGTTCATGCTACTTCTTTATTTTCTCCTTTTGAAGTTGTGTATGGCTTTAATTAGCTAACACCTATGGATACTGTACCTTTGCATACTATTGACATGCTAATGGTAAGGAAAAGTCAGATTTCGTTAAGGAGTTACACGCTAGAATTCGGGCCAATATTGAAAGGAAAATTGAACAAAATGATAAGAAGGCCAACAAGGGGCGTTTGAAGGTTGTATTAAAACCTAGAGATTGGGTATGAGTGCACATGTGAAAGGAGAGGTTCCCTACAAAAAAAAAAAAAAAAATCAAAACTACAGCTTAGAGGAGATGGACTTTTCTAAGTCTTTGAGCGAATCAAAGATAACGCCTTCAAGCTAGTTTTGTCAAGCAAATATGGTAATGTTAGTGCAACTTTTAATATTGCTGATTTATCTTTGTTTGATATAGGTGATTCGAGAACGAATCCTTTCAAGGAGAAGAGAATAATAGAGATCGAGATGTGGTGTGACGCCCCCAACTCGCCACCTGGGGTCAAGCGAGGGCTTCATTTTTTTTTCCTGTTTACTATTAATTTATAACCTTTAAGCTCGTTCATTCATATAATGTTAAACACTTAACTTGTACTATATTCTATAGCAGTGGATTACAAAATATATACAAGCTCCATATATGGAAGTGTTCAACATTTACAATATTTACATTGCTTACAAAGAAACAAAAATACATATACATTATACGAATGGTCTTCAGTGGACACCTAATGATGTGTTGACTTTGGCGTGATGGGATTGTCTGTCCTGCGGTTTCTCTTACGTACCTACACGGATGAAACACTCGTGCCTACGCTTATAGCTTAATTAGAATTAATACATATGGAAGGCTATATTAGTGTAGCATAGATGTGCATATACTTGACATTGTTTACATATATACATGTGTAATCATGTTTTGAACATATCATTTATAGATATGCTTCTACATATATCATACTTATTCGTCTTATCATGTTTCATTCCATATCATCTTTCATTTACGTTTTTGTTCTTGTACTTATCACTGTTTACGTATCATCACATAGCAATGTTATGCTTCTCATATTATGTCATGTCATTTACATATTCTTGTCATTGATCTTATGTTTCATACTTGCAAATACCTTAGAAGTGGATACGGAAAAGAACTATATGTACGAAAGTCTTATCGTTATGCAGGCCAGGTGATTTCTATCTTGTATGGCCACGAAGCAGGGGGTCATTTGTAATATCCCGGAAATAGGATCTATGTCATCGACCAACGGGGGCCTCGATATTTGTAAAGTGTATGCTACAGCAAGTTGTACTTTATAGGCATATCTATCCAACTAGGTCATAAGCGGTGATAAGTTTATTATGTTTTCTTAACAATCTTTTCGGTGTCGAAAGATATCATATACATGAATAACTATTGATATCATATATACTTATTAGTCTATTCGTTATCAAATAATCTCTTATAAACATTTAGCGCTTACTTTGCACTTTTTCGTATAACCGATTCTCGTGTATTCACTAGCATTCATATAACAATACATTTATATAACCTTTATACAATTTCATTTCCATAACCAGTGCACGAGAGCAGTTTAAGGCTCCCGAGTCCATTTTTATTCTGATTTTGACCACAATAGCGGGATTATTAGAGAAGTGATATTCTAACAACTGCCCTTATGTCTTAAGTTTCTTATGGTTTTAAATATCATGTCATTTGGACTTTTTAATTTGGGAGATATGGTATAAACATTCGAGCTGCTCTTAAATGATTTCAAGGCAGAATGCGGAATTGTGTCTATGTTGAAATTTTTAAGGAACATTAAAGACATAATTTGACCCTAATTTCTTCATAAAAGTTGTTCTCCCAGATGTCTAGTTTGTATTAAAATTTGAATAATCTCATTTGGATGAATATAACTCAAGTTATGATTTAAACAACCAAAATTACTCGGCTCGAGGGTACGAGGCGATTTCAATGGTGTTTCACTTACTTTGTGAATTTTCTAGGTCCAATGAGGTCCAAATTTGGATATACTTATTTCAGGAATATTTATTCTCCTAGAAGCCTATTTTATCCAATTATTTGAATCACTCAATTTGGATGAGTGAAACTCAACTTATAGCCTAAATACCAAAGCGCTCAGAAACCAGCTATCGAAATTGACACGAAAATAGAGCCTCACTTTGTGAATTTTAAGGTACCAGGGATCCAAATTTGGAGACACCTATTTCAGGAAAATTTGTTCTTCTAGATGTCTAGTTTACCCATAATTTTTAATCACTCAATTTGAATAAGTGATGACGAGTGTAACTGAAAACAAAAACATGAGTTTAAAAAAGCAGGCGCATCTCCCACTAAGCAGCATTTCTCATCTGAAATTTCCTCCGTGAGGACCACAACCAAACCAAACAACCATTCCAAACAAGGATTCTACACAAAAAGAGGTATTCCAAACCTCCAAACAAGTATCCCTATACATATTCATACAAAAATCCATACAACAATCCATACACAAATTCATACCAAAATTCCTTACAAAAGTACCAAACATTCCATACAAAAGTTCCTAACAAGTTCCATACCTTGATTTCTTCTTCTTTTCTTCTCTTCTCTTCTCTTCTTCTTCTTCTTCTTCTTTTCTTCTCTTCTTCTCTTCTCTTCTCTCCTCTTTTCTCTCAACCTATTTGCCCTAACATGTAAGACCAAAATGAGATATTTTGCCTTTATTCTCCCTTTTAAGAGCATCTCCAACCCACTCTCTATTTCTTCTCTTTTAGCCGCTGGTATAAGCATAAAAAATTCTCTCAAACCCACTCTCTATTCCACTATATTTCCTAGTTAACCCAAATGGCTCACCAAATGTGGTGAGCCATTTGAGCTCTCTAAATTCTCTCTCTACCTTTTTTTCTCTCTATCTCTCTCTCTATATATGTTTTACTTTTTTTAAATTATTGGAAGTTAGTGAAAATTGGGTATAAAATAGAGAGTGTGGTTGGAGTGAATTTTAAAGTTACTAACTAAAATAGTAATTTAATATTAAATATATTTTGAGTAAGTAATTTGTTGGAGTGTGGTTGGAGATGCTAAATGTTAGGCCATGTTTAGTGACCCATTTTTGCTTTCTTTTTCCCGCTTTTTGTTATTTGGTCCTTCTTTTCTCCTCTATTTGCAAATCAAGTTATTCATATTTCCACTTTAGCCTATAATCTTTTTATCATATGACCTTTGGGTCCAGAATTGTTACTAATATACCCTCGACTTTTGTATTAATTCTAGGTTTTACTTATTTTATTTTTAGCATTATTTTATTCCAGAAAAATATACATTTACTTTTATTATACCCTAAACATGTTATAAAACTGTCATGATATAATTTGGGGTATTACATGTGGACCAAGCTGGTCAAGTTGATGAGACTAGGGATGAAAATGCTCCAGATATATCCCGATCGATATATCTCGGAGTATATCGATATCGGTGATGACATGATATCAGCGATGATCGATATATCACCGATATATCGGTTTGAGCCGATATATCGTGGAAATACTCGGTCACGTAAGCGTAGCGCGTTAATTTAATTTTTCGATAAAATATCCGAGATATATCGGGATATATCGGAATATATCGGGATATATCGAGGATATATCGGGATATATCGGAGATATATTTAAATGGCCAGATTTAAAATCCTGACTTGATCCAACGGTTATGGATTGATCACAACAGTTTAATTTCCGATATATCGATATTCATGTAAAAATATCCACCGATATATCCGTAAAATCTAAGTATCGATATATCCGTCAAAACCGATATTTTCATCCTTGGATGAGACCAAATATTCACAAGATCCTTTGCACGGAATTGGAGGTCCAATGACTTAGGCAAAGACAAAAAGAATGAAGGACGCTTTACAATGCTTGATCTTACAAGTGCAAGACAAAGAAGCTGCATTAGGAGACTCCGGGACAAAATTTGAAGGTTCCACACGAAGCATGGTCACCTATCTTGTTGCGGAAGGGATTGATTCGAAAGACCTAAATAAGGACATGGGTTAATTAGGAATTTCATTTTGTTAGTATTGAAGCCTTTTTTGGATGTTATTTAATTATGTGCCTTTTATTTAATTATGGTTTCTTTTTTAGTTGTTCTTTTAATGATTTATTTTAGGTCATATTCATTCCAATCAGGCCAAATTCTTTTTTAAGGTTTTAAAGCTTTTTTGGGACTGTTTTAACTATAAAAAGCAGCCGCAATTTGGAAAAAAGACAGTTTTATGTTTAATGAAAGTTTATTCAGAAAGATTTTATTTTGTTTTCTTCTTGAATGCATGGAAATCCGACTTATCAAGAGAGTGATCAACCTTGTGACGTCTCAAGATTAGGGTTTTAAAGACTTAGTTTTCTTTTGGTTCTAATCAGATCTCCAAAATCTATTCTTAGTATTGAGAGCGATTCTCTTCCATTGAATTTAAGGGTTCCTAGGGCTGGTCATCTAGAAGGTCCGTATCACTACCAAATATTTACTTTATATTAAAGGGACGAAATTTATCTAAAATAATGAAGCTATTAGGAACATGAAAGTACTAACGAAAAAAATAGAGAGGAAAAGTGAAGTTAAAGAAATTATGAGTAAAATAAAAAAATAGATTTGTAGTGGTGATTTTGTGAATTTCACACGAACATAAAAAATAAAAGTATGTGGTTGCGGACGTGCCAGGAATTTAAAGTGTTTCCAAACTGAAAATGCGTTTAAAAATAAAACTTCTTAATCAGACAAAGCAAGTTCCCTGGTTCCCTTGACAGTTTCTCATAATCTAAGTAGATAATGTCGTAAAAATGTAAAGATTACATGAATGAAAGATGAAAAAAAAAATGCTAAATTGCACTAGGAATGAATGAAACGAACAATGTTGAAGAATTGAAAGAAACTTGGCTAGAGCTTGAAAATAGAAAGCTAAAATGTGTTGAAGAAGTGAAAGAAACTTGGCTAGCACTTAGAAATAAAGTGCTGAAATTGATGAAAGCTAATTGAAAAGCTAAGAAATGCTGAAGTAGATTGCCATTTTTGAGTTTGTTGATTGATTGATTGTTGATTTCATTGGTTGATTCTCCTTTTCTTTTATGACATGCTTCCTCCTTTTATAGACGTTCTTAGATAGCTGCTCAAGTCTTGTATCTTCTCCACTCTCCCACTTCCTTAAGTAACTACCCACACCTGCATAGGGAGACATGTTCCTCAAGTAAATATTCATGTCTGCATTAAGGAGGCTTGTTCCTTAAGTAAATGCCACCGCCTTAAATAACTGCACACATTCTTTGTCACTTCTGATATTTGAGAAAAATCTTGTTTAACTTCAGAAATTTTTTTAAATTTTCACAAATATCCTTAGACTTTAATATGACCTTACTCAAATGGATCTAGGCTCATCTCCCTTGGATTTTTAATCATAGGCTTGGGCTTAGGCCTAAATACATTTTGTGGATCATTCCAAATTTTAATTTGGAGTGTGAGTGATACCACCTCCCTTCCCTCCTCTCCCAGCCATATACATTACACCATGAGGTTCGTATTATATGTATAAAAGCCTCAAAAATTAGTTTTCTTGGGCCTATCTCCAATATGGGTCCCAAAGTCCAGTTCTCGGCCAATGATTTGGAGTTCCAACGGCAAAAATGAGCCAAGTTAGATAAAATGAGAAGGAAATTGTTGATTTCCTAAGAAAAAATTCCCGCCACCTTCAATTTCAAACCCCCAACCTTTGTCCTTCCTCCACTAGAGTAACCATTCGTCTTCTTCTCTAAGCAACCAAAGGTCACCAAATTTCTCTTTCTTTCCCAGAAAGAACCAGTTTTCACTTTCTAAAACAACCCCTTTTGGTTTGGAAAAAAGGAAATGTTTTTACCCTTCCTTCTTCATCTTCTTCTTTTCCGACCTCTGCCGCTACTACTCTTCCGTCGGCCTTCGTTGTCTCCGCCATTGCCAAAGATCGCGCTGTTGGATTTCTCCCAACAGTCATCACTCGTGCTCGTGCCGTCAATTGTTGCTTCTCTTCGTTGGTCGTCGCTGCTGAAGCCAACGAGGATCAAGTTGTTCGTCATCGTACCATCTCCCACTACTGCTCATCGCTGAAAATGTCTGCTCCTGTCGTTGCTCCTTCAATTGATCACGCCACTCTTCATATCGACGATGCCGCCAGGAGTTCGATTGCCGACACTGCTGTTCGTGTTGCTATCGGTGGGTATTTCCATTGCTGAAAATATCTTTAGAAAAAAATCGAAAAAACCTTCTTGAAACGACTTCTCGAAGATTTATTTGATGATCTTCTTGACAATGATTCTTGATTACCATTCCTTTCTTGAATAAGAAAAGTTTAGATGTTGATTACAAACTTCTTTGATGCAAAAACGAAACTTTCTTTGATGTCGTTCGAAACTTTCATGAGTGCAGATTTTCGAAAAATAATCTTGAACACACTCTCAAACAAAATTCTTTTGATGTTTGGTTGTTTCGAAAAATTTTCTTGAGTGCCGATTTCGAAAATAATATTGAATGCACTCTCAAAAAAATTCTTTGATATCGTTCGACTGTTTAAAAAATTTTCTTAAGTGTAGATACAAAAAATAATTTTGAATGCACTCTCGAAAAAATTCTTTGATGTTGTTTGGCTATTTCAAAATTTTTCTTAAGTGCAACATGAAATTTTCGGTAATGATTTTCAATAACCTTTTTGAAAATGCTTTCGAAAAAGGTTGAGTTACCCTTCATCTGGCTTAATTTGAGTTTTTCTTTGGTAGACTATTACCTATATACCGCCAAAGAATTTGATTTATCTACCAGCGGAAACGACTTAAAGGTTACTCTCTAAGCTATTGCCAGATAGACTTACTCTCTAAGTTATTGCCAGATAGACTTTTTCCTTGTCTCCATTATTCTTGAATGTTTCTCGGCTTTGTAGCTTGAGATTTATAAATTCTGTCATGTAGCATAGCTATAAATTTCTATTGAATTCATTTTCCTATGGAGTTTCTTGTGTTGGTCCCATGGCTTCCAACCTTGTCTCATCTTCATCAAGGTATTCCAATCCTTTTCTTGTGCTCATCTTTCCTTGACTTGTACTGGCTCTAATATAATTTTTTGCTTTGCAATACTATTTCTCTTCCACCTTTGCTTGGGTTGATTGTTGTACATTCTATTGGAGAAGTGTCTACCTCTCCCACTAATTTCCTTTTTCCATTAAGATCGACAACCGAACTACTTCTTAGGAAGAAATTAAGGCCTATGGTGAACCCGACCAAGTCATGGCTAAGGGTTTTGGATGGATGGGTTGCTAGGTTGTCCTCGTATTTTAGAAAACATTGGGCATCTTTGAGGATTGAGTAGTTTATTAATCTTATCACTGTAAACACCTCCCTTGATGTGGAATTGATGAGTGTGGTATTGAAATTTTGGTCAAAGAGTACTAACTTTTTTCTGCTCCCTTTTAGCCATATTTCCATAACATTGAAGGATGTTACCATTCTCATTGGATTGCCATTCAAGGTGCTGATGTGTTGTGTTTCCTTGATGTTTAAGATTCATCCCTTCTAGTCATCGAGGTTTTCTCCACTACATAGACTTCATATTCTTCTGCCATTTGGAAATGGCATGGTTCTACTGGAGTTCCATCTACTGCTGAGCATGTTGAGTTCCTGTGGGTTCTTTTATGCAGATATGTATTTTTCCCCACATTTGGAAAACCAGCCATGGAATATTTACCCTTGGAGAAGACACTTTCTCTAGTTCGCTTGTATGCCTTGGGCACTTTACTATTGGCCTCAGTTTATCAAGCCATGAGCAATCACGTATCTGATGAGCCTTACCATCGAGTTTATGGTGTCTTATGGTTTTTACAGATGTGGTTGTTTGCATACTTTCCAAAGCTTTTGGACATAGATCCCACCTTTTAAAAGACCTTGGGGCTCTATGCAATGCATTCTCTATGCACAATGCCCTTTGATGATCTTATGTCATTTTTCTTGGGTTTAATAGATTGAGCATTGGTCCACTTGTTTTTGAAGCTTGATTATGTACATATTTTAGCTTAGATTCAAACTTTAGCTTCTTCTCAGCCATATCTACATGATTTTGAGAATTCCCAAGCTTTTACTAGTACCACTTGTGGAGCGCTTGTATCATGAGGTTTCTTTGCTTTTCGACTTCATTATTTGCATCTTCGGCTAGTCTGTAACCGTATTTCCCTTGTCTATGGGCCCGTCAGTTCAGTTTCCAGCAGTTTATCCCAGTTGTACCTCCCTTGCCTTCTATCCAACTAGATTTGGAGTTTGTACAGAAGCTAGTTAAGGAGTATTAAACTCCTTGCTATATTGGGATTATCTCCTTATCCATTGCACATTCCTTCTCTTCTTCGTGGAATGTCAGATTTGACAAGATCCTTAGCTCTTGCTCGCTCACTACAGGTAAAAGAATTATTTTACTACATTTGTATTCGTAAATTTACCTCATGCTTATTTGATTTCCACTTTTCTCTGCATGATTGACTTCTCATTCTAGTAGGCCTACCAAGAAACTCAAAATGGTCGAGGAGAAGAACATAGCTTCCAATAGTCGACCTAAAAAGCCCAAGCTCCTTGAAAATGTGAGAACTCCTTCCAACCTACATCGTTCTTTGCGCCGGCCGGTCCATCAGTTCGAGTTCTCCAATACTGTCGATGATCCCATTGAGGTTGAAGAAATGGAAAATCCCTCTGAGAGTAGTGAGTAAGAATCGACCTTTGGAGAAGAGGCCTCAAGCAAGGAAGATTCCAAAGATATAAGTAGTGCACTTGGTTCAAAGACACAGATGGTAGAGACTCTTCAGATGAAAGGACCCACAACAGTTGGAAAATGCCAGTCTGAGCATACCCTTGAGTTTGCTCCCTATCTTTCTTTGGTTTGTTCTCCATCTTTCCCTTTCTTTTTCATTTTTCATCTTTTCGTACCTTATATTTGCCATTTCTTCGGGTTTCACCAAGGTCAACTTTTCAAGTAGAGGCGGAGATAGACATGCCTTTGGATTTGTCTTTTTTAGACCAGACCACTTCTGCCCCCTAGTCCTCAGTGCGTCCTCCTAGTGAATCAGATGTGGCTACTGCTCGCTCTACTTTGAGTCATTTGCTTGGCTTGGATTTACTTTCCCTATCCACCAGCTAGAAGGATGCTTTTTGTGCAGCTCTAGCAGTGTTAGTATCAGCTTCTCAAGTGCTTAAGTCCAAGGTAATCATCTCAGAGGCCTTAGCTCAAACTTCTTCTATTTTCCTTGCTTTGGATCGTGCTCTGAAGTCTAACATGGAGATTCCCTCCAAATTGGATGCCTTAAAAGGAAATAAGATAGAGTTTGAACAGGCTCTTCTTGCCAAGAAACGAGCTACCTAGCGATTGAGTGAGCTAGGCATTGAGTATGATGCTCACAATGAACGTATTAGGGTATTAACTGAAGAACAAGAGAAGGAGAAAGTTGAGATAACCTCTTTAGTGGAGGAAGGTGAAGCTATAAGGGCCAAGTGAATGTCTTATATATGAAAATTTTGCCAAGGAAGTGAATGTGGTAAATACTAAAAAAATTGATTTTAAAAAGGAAGTGTCTTAAAGCGAAATGAAAAGTATTGACACTCATCCCTTTCATGGTACGTAGATTAAATCTAGTAATAAAGTGGATTCTAGAAGTCCGTATATCGTTCCCATGAGGATTGGAGGTTCTCTCTAATTGGAATTTGAGCACCCCAATTACAAGGGCTCTTCACTATTTAGGTGACCAAATAGGATGTGGAATAAAATCAATTTAATTGAAACAAAAACTGATTTAAAACTAATCCTAAAATCTACCAAACAACAGTATTCTTCAAATTAAATGTATGAAGAAGCTAGGGATGGTGATAATCATTTAACAATCAATTTTCATTTCCTTGAAAGCGCAACATTTGTGAGTTGAATGCTGAATTTGTCCAAGAGCAATGTAGTATAGCCTTGGATTCCTTCTAACATTATACATTCCACTTATTAGATAACCATATTCTTTCCAAACACATGGGTCTAATCAGTTACTTATAGGATATAATCCTCTTTCTAAGAATTGGGTATTTTTCCTTTCCAGTACTTCACACATTATTCTTAGGACTGAAGAATTCTTGCCCCCATAGACAAAACAATGCAAGCCTTCTCCAATGTAATTGATATCTCAACCATCAAATCTAATAAAGTTCTTTATCTCCTTGATTAGATCTATACTAACACAGGATCAAGGTCATTCTATCAGATTGAGGTGAGACCTCTAAACATTAAATTGATACATCATCTAATTAATCCTCACACCATGATTAAATTAGTAATCTATCAAAGTAATCTTTCAAAGTTCATTAGTTCAATAATATTAGTCTAACAAACCCCTAAGTTATTGCTCTTTACTCTCAGGAATCTCCATCTCTGTGTCACTCCGTATGACCTGGAATCAGAAAGCAGATACAATCTTTCAGTATAAGCTATTGATATTCGTAATGTACCATTATATGAACAAGTATCGGCTATATATAAAAGCAAACTTCAAACCTACAAAATAAACTGAAAATCTAAATGTTCAACAATTAATCCCCACCCCTAAAGGATGTTTAATGTTCCATTATTGGATTTCAATCATCACCAACCAAACAACAAGTCAGAAAAATGAAGAAAGAAATCAAGAGATAAGGAGTGAGAGAACAAATCGTGATTTGAGCTTCAATCTTTGTCTGAACAGTAATGATCTGAATATCTGGTACAACACTGAAATCTTTTCAATACAAATAAAAATCTGCTTTAAACTACTCTAAGATCTATTAAAAATCAAAACTAATCTAAAACTAAAGAAGTACTAAAAACTGAAAAACTCTATCTCTAGCTGCTACTCTGCATCTAGCCGTTGCTCCCGCTACAACTGCTCTAAGCTAAAAAAAAAAAAAAAAAAGTTGCACTAAAAAAATCTCCTCTAAAAAATAAGCCCTAGCTTTAAAAAAAGGAAAAACTGAAAAATGGGAAGGTTTTAGAGAGAGAAACCCAATGAGAGGTATTCTCCCACCTCCTTTGTTGCCTTAAAAACTAAAAAATAAGTATTTATAGTCCTAGGGTGAAAATGGGCTTGAAAACAACCTAAAACAACAAATTTTGGGTTTTCTAGTCAAGTTCAAAGAATGTGCTCGACATTGTCGCTGCAAGCCATTGTCGCGTTATGACATTGCAATGTCGACATTTTCGCAAATATTGCTACTTTAGTTACATTGCAATGTTAAGCATATCATGGCGTTTATGTACTCTTTTATTCTTCTTAACCTTGCTCCGAGCCATAACTTCTTCATTTTAACTCGGATTTGGGCGTGTGAGGTGTCGTTGGAATGCTCTTTGAATGTAGAATGTAAGTTTGGGTGAATTTGAACCATTTTATGTTCCATATGGTACAAAAAAATTCATCTTCTCAATGACGTGTTATGAGACACCCGGTTGACTCTCCTTTTGGAAATATATTGCTCATTGCTTGCCAAATCATTTTCTTTTCATCAAGAATCCTATAAAACCAAGTTTAGAGGAAACGTTATAAGTTTTACATAAATTTGGATATAAAATACTCAAAAACAACATGTGAAATTGACTCAAAATATAATCATTCCGTCCCGTAGAGGGTAATTTTTGTATGTGTAACCGTATGTGCACCAAGGGCTTCCTTAATTATTTTTAGTGCTTTCATAATAGAATTTTTGGAATTTTTATTAAGGATAAAATTATAAGTTTTCTGAAGAATTATACTTACCATGAAAGTGAGGGTGAATTCCAATTATGGAATTTTAAAAGGATAATAATAATAATAGTAAATGAAAAAAAAAAAAAAATTTATGTTGGATTGATCCTTATCTTATATTTTGATGAGGACCAGAGGTCCTTTATTGTCAGAGTCGGGACACGGAAACATTGAGTGTATATTTGTTATACAAAGATTTTGTATTTCGGCCGACCACCGTGCGCCGTTATGCTGCCGGATTTTCGCGAATCTAAAGGTGGATTTTGATAGAAAGTGAAAAATTTTGTAACCCACGATTTCCAAATACAAGCCAGCAAGTAACCCGCTTAGCTTCATGGTAACTTGTCGGGCCGAAAGGAAGCCATGGAGGCCATCGTGGAGTTGCCAGCAGATTTCCTGTCACTAGGAAGGGGTCCACAAGACAGAGCCTACACTCATCAAAAGTCATAAAGGCTCAAATGCTTGAGCATCGACAAAAAGCCAAGTCCTTAGGCCAATTCTTAGCTTCTCGACGCGAAGAGGCAGCATGTTTAGCTTCAGAATTGCAGAGAATTGATGCATCTCATCAACATTGCCTTTGCTACTGGGATTCTCTATGCTCTTTTGATTTCTCCATGATATGACTATTCATTGACTCTTATGAATAATCACAGCCTATAGTACTTTGACATGGGAACTTTGTAGCCATTTGTTTGGCATTTTTCAGTTGTAAAGCTTCCTTTCTTCTTTCGTACTATCTTATTTTGTGTTTTTGTACTCCATAGCTTATGATGACAAATGATTGTCCTTAAGCTAGTTTGATCCCTTTTCCACCCTTGTTAGGTGGCCATCGACCTATCATTTTTTCTTGGTGGAAGGAGGATATTTGAGATGTATTCTTGAGATGAACTTGACTTGTTGAAAACTCATTGAACACTTCACAGACGCACTTACAATCATGACATTGCATTAGTGGATCATGGTGGCACTAGGCCTACCTTTGAATGTATGTTGAATGTTGTGGAACGATTGTTTGTGGAAAACTCACTAAACACCACCACATGTACACCTATAGACTTACAACCATGACATTGCATTAGTGGACCAAAGTGACACTAAGCCTACCTTTAGATGTGTGTTGATGCTTGTGGAATAATGATGTAATTCTCTATTGTTGAATTAAAAGTGGTCCTTGGATTTGCTTTCTTTACTTGAGAATATGTATTGCGTATATCATGTACAACATTGGAGAATTTGAATGCTTGAAAAATAGTGACTTAAAAAGCCTACTTTTTTATTATATGGAGAAAGTACCTCGTTGGAAAATTTTGTATATTTGAGAAACAGTGGCTTTAAAAGCCAACTTTTGATTTATGAATATATGTATAGGACAAGTGCTATGTTGGAGAAATTTGTATATTTGTGAAAACAATGGCTTTAAAAAGCTTACATCTTGGCTCAAAATATAGGATAGAATCATTTCTAACACAGCTGGGTCGTAGAGGCTGCTAATTCTTTTGAAAGTTTCACATTTCATATGGTGTGGGAAATACTTCTTAGATATTTCCTATTGATGAACCTTCAGGTGAGTCTCCTCAGAGGGCTTCAAGTAACCAATAGGCATTTCCAAGTAGTACTTGATGCCCCTTGAAAGGTCCCTCCCAGTTAGGAGACCATTTGCCTAATTCTCTGTCTTTGGAACCAATTGGTAGTATAATCTTCCAAACAAGATCTCCTACTTCAAAGCTCTTTCTTTTGACTCTCTTGTTATAGGTCTGAGCTACTTTATTTTTCTGAACCAACATATAGTTGAAAGCTTGCATTTGAGTTCCATCATCATGGCCTCACTATACTCTTGAGGAGTAAGGTCGTTTTGCCCAGAAACTCTTAAAGAAAGCACCATTATTTCCATTGGGAGTACTGCATCTTATCCATGAGTTAGAGAAAAATGACTTACTCTTGTAGAACTACTTTTAGACGTTCTATAGGCCCATAATGTCTCTGATAAAATTTTGTGTCAGTCTCTAGGATTCTCCTCCAGCATTTTCTCTAGGATCTTTATCAACACTTTGTTGGATGCCTTTGCTTGTCCATTGGCTTGAGCATAGAAAGGAGTTGATCTAATGAGTTGTATCCCATAATCCGCAATAAAGTAATTCCTCTATTCTCTAGTAAACATTGTTCCTTGATCATTAGTAATAGACTGGGCAATTCCAAACCTATGAATAATCTGCTATTTGATTAACTGAATCACATCCATCTGTTATGCTTTCTTCAATGGTATTGCCTCCAAGTAGTCTGTAGAGTTGTGTCCTTTTAACGATGCTAGATAAATCTTCCCAATTAGGTCCATGGCCCATCCTCTGAACGATCATGACTTTACCATTGAATGTAATTCAATAGCAGGAATCCTCTGTATGCTCCCATACTTTTAGCATTGTTGACAACCTTTAGAGTAAGTGATGCAGTCTTGTAGAATGGTCGGCAAATAATAGCCGTGTTTTCTAATCAACCACCACATCTTTACTCCAGATTGATGAGCTCCACAAACCCCTTCATGAACTTGCTTCATAACTTCCATGTTGTCTAGGAAAGATAAGCAATTGAGTAATAACTAATAACCCATCAAGTCATTTTCTATATATTTCTCCTTCTAGTAGAACAAAACTCTAAGCTTGAGCCTTTACCCATGGGGAACCATTTTGTTTGGATTCTCCAAATATTCTCTGAACTCTGCTCTCTAGTCTCCAGCAATGTTCATGTCACCATTAAAGATGTCTAGGTTGATCTCCCTTTCAAAAATTGAAGGGTGATTCTTCTTCTCTATCATGAACTTGGCATGGTTATGAACTTCTCTAATGTCAATTCCTTGAGCCATGAAGGAATTGACTAGGTCTTACCTAGAATATGCATGAATTACAACCCATTGAAAAAGAAATTACAATTCAAAATTACAGCTCTTCTTTCATGGTCTCCTTCTTCGTGGTGCCTCATTCCGAGTCTTGTTCCTTTGTCTTTACTCCTTTACATCTTCAATCTATCCTAAATCTATGTAATCTAATTACATTTACAAGAGAAGACCTTAAGTAACATTTGAGGGTATTGAGACGAGAAGAAAAGATAATAGAGAGAGAGAGGGGGGACACGATGCTCCCTCTCAATCAAATTGGACTTAGTCCATAACCAACCATCATGCTTATACATACACCCTTAGCATACATATAGTAATATGATATCAACATTCTACATTTTAACTTTCAAAATTCAGCATTCCAACCCAATTCTTTGGCCCATGATTGCCTTGTGCGTAGTTTAAACCAATTGAGCTTTTCTCAAAATTTATAATTTTAATTAAATTAAATTAAATTAAAATATTACGTTCCATAATTAATTCACCCTTTATAACATGTCAATTCATTCCTTTGAACATTTAAAAATTTTTAGGCATGCTTGTTTCCATTATGGTCATATTAGAATAAGGGTCTCCAACTGGCAAAATTCGGGATTGCTAGCTCACGGCCGGTTCTAAGCCGGGCTCAGGCTCGTTGACCAGCTCAACCACGGCCGGCCGAAAATTTATTTTACACAGAACCAAATGACGCTATACTCTGACGAGCTCAGGCGGCCGAATCCAGTTAGAGATGACGCCGACAGCCTGCACGGTGCCCGCGCCCCCCCCAATCCGCTATATGACCGTTGGCTACTCCTCCCTCCCCTCAACGGCTCGTTTTCGGGCTTCGACCGGCTAAAGCCCATCAAGCCGAGCAGGCCCAAAGCCGGCCTCGGCCCTGCCTCGTGAGATCACTATATTAGAATGCATCATTAGATTAAAAAATCCATAAAAAAATATATATTTTAATTCGAAATCATATTTCACAGGCCTCCTACGTCAAATTAACATTCTCAAGTTTCATAAAAACTAAGGCTTAAGGGATTGAACTGAGATTTGCTAGTCCAAAACTTAATTTCAAAAACGGGTGGGCTGAGCTCATATTGCAACCTAGCCCTGCACATGCAATCACTTTAATGAATTTTTAAAAATACAAATAAAATATGATTTGATTAATTTCAGTATCTAAAATTAATATTAGGAAGTGTAGATAATTTCAAAAAATTTGAAACTCCCAAAAAGACATGCGTTTATATTTTTCAAAAAATAAAAATCGTGGACTGCTTCTAAAACACCCAGAAAAACGTAGAAAACTGCAGACTTGGGTTTCATGAATTTTCAATATTTTTTTGGACATGATTTGATCACCCAAAAGGATGGAAAAATTTTCTTAAGAATTCTAGTTTATGATCTCATAAAGAAATCATGAGAAAAATGTTAGCCAAATTTCTGACACGATTACCAAAGACTCGTCAGTCCCAGACATTTACGCCAAAAACTTGTTAGCCAAATTTCTAACACGGCTACCAAAGACTCGTCAATCCCCGACAATGGCGCAAAAAAATTGTTGATGACCAATGATATATATATGAAAATATGGCCAAGGAAGTGAATGTGGTAAATACTCAAAAACTGATTTGAAAAAGTAAATATACTAAGAAAAAAAACTTAAATGAAAAGTATTACCAACACTCAACCCCCTTTCCGCAGGTACGCGGGTCATACAAGTAATAAAGTGGACTCTAAAAGTCCGAATATCGTACCCACGAGGATTGGAGGTTCTCTCTAATTGGAATTTGAGCACCCGGGGGTATAAGGGGTATTCACTATCTAGGTGACCTAATATGATGAGAATTAAAATCAATTTAACTAAAGTAAAAATTGATTTAAAACTAATCAACTAATCCTAAAATCTACAAAACGAACAACTATTAAAGTCTAAAATGTATGAAGGGAGGCACTAGGGATGTGAATAAACATTTAACCATCAATTTGCATTTCCTTAAAAGCATAACATTTGTGACATGGATTCTGCTTTTGTCCAAGGGTGTGTTATTATAGTCTTGAAATACCTTCAACCACTATACATTTCACCATTTAGGCCACCATGTTCCTAAACTAGGATAACATGTGTCTAAACAACTACTTTTAGGATCTGCTACCCTCTAAGATTTGGTTGCCTTTCCTAAACCAGTACTAATCAACAATTTCTCAGGACTAATGTCTACTTGCCCCCATAGACAAGGTAACACAAGCCTTCTCCAATGTAATTGATACCTCAATCTACACTTTGGTCAAAATAATCACTTCCAAAAATAAAAGCACAAACATTTTACCAAACTGAAATCAAACCTCTAACTATGAAACTGATAAATCACTAGGTGGTCCTTAGGCCTCGGGAACACACTTTTACTGTCACTCAGAAGGGAACCTTGAAATCAGAGGTTAAAACTTCACCTGTGATTCATCACAGTGATAATTTGAGTTTATTAGTTATAAGAGTATCAATTTAGCATACCCCCAAGTTACCGCTCTTTGCTCTCAGGAACATCCTTCTATGTCACTCAGAGGCATCCTTGAAAACAAAGCATAGATACAACTCTTTTTTAGTATACTCCACTGATACTTAGAATAGTACCTTATAAGAATAATACCAATAAGATAAATTCAGTTTTCAAATCCATAAAATAAACTATAGATCTGCAAATCTGAATGTTCAACAATTAATCCCCACCCCTAGAGGGTGTTTAATGTTCCATTATTGGATTCCAATCATCACCAATCAAGCAACAAGTAAGAAAATGAAAAAGTGCAAGAGATAATGATGAGAGAACAAATCTGTGATTTGAATGACTTTGTCTCAACAACATATCGAAATCTGAATCTTTGAGTACAATACCAAAATATTTTCAATACAAATACAAATTTGCTCCAAAACTACTCTAAGATCTACTAAAAATCAAAACCCTAAGCTAAACTGAAAAATTGGAAGGTTTAGAGAGAGAAATCCTCATGAGAGGTGTTCTCCCACCTGCTTCATTTTTTTGAAAGCTATTATGGGAAATGGGCCAATGATTGGGCTAAAAATAGGAATATTTTTGTTCCAGCCCGATGCTCTTCGCCTAGGCAAAGGTTAGGTTCGCCTTAGCGAACCAGAAAGTTGTCTTTGAAATGTGTTACTCCTTCATAGCTTCTTCTTCGACTAGGTGAACCCCTTCACCTAAGCAAACCCGAGGTTCAGCTTTTGCCTTCTTTGTGCAATAAAATTTTTGCTCAGCAGCTTGTTTTCTTTTCCAGCTTGTTAAGGTTATAACTTCTTCGTTTTAACTCGGATTTGGGCGTGTGAGGTGTCGTTGAAAAGCTCTTTGAATGTAGAATGCAACCATTTGAATCATTTGATATTCCAGATTGTACAAAAAAAATTATCTTCCCAATGATGCGTTGTGAGACACCCGGTTGACTCTCCTTTTGGAAATATGTTGCTCATTTCTTGCCAAATCACTTGCTTTCCATAAAGAATTATACAAAACCAAGTTTCAAGAAAATGTTATTAGTTTACATGAATATGGATATAAAATACTCACAAATAGCATGTGAAATGAATTCAAAACATAGGTGAGTTTCACACTCATCAAAAAACCAAAACTAATTGATCATATCATCAGAGATTATTAAAATTCCACAGTAAGGGTTCTGCAAACCCTAGAAATCGGCAATCACTTTAAAAAATGATTTTTATCATTTGTATTGCATATAAATCAATTTATCTTTCATTATAATCATCAACCAACATTAGATAATAAGATTACATGAAAAAATTTACTAGAATCGATTTTCTAATATTTAAAAACGAATTTTGAACATTTAAAACCCTAGATGCCGAAATCAACATATCACCATACAAAATTCAATTTTGATGAAGCCAAGAAGGCTATGATACCACTGTTGGGTCTCATTACAACATCATATTAGATTGCATAGCAGAAAAATTTAAACTTTGATTGGGATATCCAGTTTAAGGGATCCCTTGATTCATTAAAATCGAAAAACCCAGAGGAAGCGTACCTTTGTGAACGACCTCCTTTGGTGCCAGTGGTGAAGAATCAATAATGTAGGGCCAGTAGCCAAACATGTGTCTTTTGCAAATTTACAGCACCTCAATGTTGATCCACACGAAGAAGGTTGAAGAAGATCTCAAAGAGATGACTTGATTCAAGGTTTTGGCACTAGCCAAAACCTAGAATCATAGAAAGGAAACGTGTGAGAGAAGAAGAGAGAGCACTATAGAGAAACGATTTCTCTATTGTGCAGAAGGTGTTATGTGACGGCTAGGGCTAGAAGTGGAGCTTTTATATCAGCCTTTAGCCCATCAAAAGGACCAAGATACTCCTTATTAAAGAGGGGTGGTCGGTCATGTGACTTTGAGCGCATTAGGGCTTACTCATTGTGGGCTTTTAGCCCATATTTGAGCCCAATGACCCATGGACCCATCCATGTGACCTCGGGGCTCACTTAATCTCAAGATTACCCATCTTTAGAGCTTTCTCTTTCTATTTGGATCCAATCCAAACCTTTCCTTTCAACTTGGATCCAATCCAAGACCAAATTACTTCTTCTACATTTCTTCTAAGCGTGTGATCCATTAGGTTTTTGGTTATGTTGGCCACTTGAATCAACCCTTTGATTTGAGTAAGTCATGAGTGGTATTTAGCAACACATCATGACCCTCAATTGATCGGAGAGTCAAGGGTTTGACTACGAACCTTTCCATATGCAATATATTATGCAATGCTATCCTTTCACTCCATACTATACCTGGACTTGGTTTAGAGCATGGACTATGCATCTGCTCCCACTAGATGAACTAGCCAAAGTGTATTTATCTTATCTCCGAGATCCATTACTCATAAAGTATGCCATTGAAGACTCTCTTCATGACATTATCACTATGGCTAGAGATTTTGAGTAATGATCTCTACAAGAGAGGCCTAGGGTATATCCCCCTTCTATCAAGAGTGGTTAATCCTTTATTGGCTATTTAATTACCTTTGAATACCTCAAGCTATACCCAATCATCATTTTACGAGCAACCTCTCTTGAGGTAACAAGGATCAGGAGTCAAAGTATGAAATCGATTATCGAATACAAACAGGCACCTCAGATCTAAGGATACTTGCACCATTACTATGATGGGACTATCACTGATGTTTGAATAGATAATCCATATAATTGTCTCATAGCAGGTCCCTGATGTACTTGGTTGCTCTTAGCAAGCATCCATATATCTACAATAATTATCACGATGATCACAGTTTATGAGACCAATTGTTTGATCAAATCAAGGGATATAACATGTGTTAGTCTATTTGGATCAACAATGTCTAATCTTGCTAAGCCTATGACTAGGGATAGTTTAGATACTACATAATTACACATAATAGGAATCTCATTATCATGATCGCCATCATGATTTCCTTTATGCTATGTAATGTATCAAGGGCTTCATTAATTTGATTTAAGATCACTATCAATTCATATATTAAATGAACATCTAAGAAATGAAGATGCGTTTATTATAAATAAATATAAGACGTACAATAAGTGCTAAATGTGATTGCTTTTAGAGCATTATTTATCTAACAGTTTTGGCATGTTCATCTATCACGGCTTAGGCATGATCATCCATGGATTTTGTTTTTTTAGCCATAATTTTGACTTGGTCATCTAGAGCCTTAGTTTGTGCAACCATTCTTTCTTCAAAATGTTGTGTAGCCACCAAGTTCTGGTTCTTCAGTTCTTCAATCAATGCTTGAAATTTCTCAATAGCATTAGGGAAATGAATAGGTGCATCCACATTACCTATGCCTGCTTCTTGCCTAGTTGGACTGTCTGATGCATATTCCTCTTGGAGAAAATTTGTTGCATTTTTCTCTAGTTGTTCCACCATGGCTAGAATCAATCCCTCATGTGCTGCTTCTACAACATCAAATATTGAGTCCTAAAACTCCAAAACGATTTTACTTCTCAGCTTTGGTGGCATCTTCAATAAAGATATGTCTCATTAGGCATGCCAAAAATATGTTATGGTGATTTTGTGATTTTCACACGAACATACAAAATAAAAGCATGCGGTTACGGGCGTGCTAGTAAATTAAATTATTTCCAAACTAGACTATGCTGAAATCAAACTTCTTAATCAGACAAAATGAGTTCCTTGGTTCCTATGACGGTTCTTGAGAATCTAAGCAGGTAATGTTATAAAAAATGTAAAGATTGTAGGAATGAAAGTTGGAAAAAATGTTGAATTGCACTAAGACTAAATGTGTAGCGCCCGGTCAGATTGTGACACTTTGTCGGCAGCGGAATACGTGTCGGGTAGCAGAACACCACTCATAAAAATCGGGTAGAGTCTCCTTTGTACGGGGAACTCTACCCAAGGTACAAAACCTGTCCCAACAATTAACAATGACCACACAGGGTCCACATGTGAGTAAAATAATAGCCACTTGTGTTGGGTTACAGGATGAATATCCAATCTGATTGGAACATAAATGCAGCGGAATTTATAAAATTTTTATCCCTTAACCCACCAAAGATCACATGCGTTTCATAAAAACTGAAGGAAGGGTAAACGAAACTTACCTCTCAGATCGATTCAAGCCTTCAAAGTCACGCCTGGGTTTGTTCTGACTTCAAAGGTGCCGCCTTCAAAAGCGACCACCCTCTACAAGTATCCACACACGAACAAAATAAATCCATCTTTGAATGCTAGTTCAGTTTCGTCTTCAAACGAAATTAGGTTTTTCTTTTCTCCTGCTTTTAGGTCAAGTTCACTTTGTGAAAGACAATCGCTAACACATAAACATATATGTTTCACATATATATTTATATAAGTCTTCAGTAGTTTCGTTTAAACATGAATTCCTGCTTATATATTTAAAACACTTTTAAATAATAATAATTTTTAAATTCAAATCCTTATCCTGATATGGAAACTAATTAAATATTTAACCATAACCTGGTAACTATAACTGCTATGTGTAATAAACGAATTTATTATTAAAATCATAACTGCTATGTAATAAATGAATTTATTACGTAAAAACCATAACCGTTATGTAATAAACGAATTTATTACAGAAAACCATAATCGTTATGTAATAAACGAATTTATTATAGAGGAAAACCATAACCAAGTATTATTTGTTCTTAATGCATGACTTATTAAGTGCTCAATTAACACAAGAGGGCCCAAATCACATTTGATCCTACAAGTCATAAGTGGCCTCTAGCAAGACATTATGACTACTCTGCTAAATGAAAGCTCATGATCCAGACAACCTAATATAGCTAATGACATAATCCTTTTGTCTCATGATATCTTGATAGAATATAAGGCATGGGCAGTCAACCTTATATCGCTCTGCATTCGATTACTCAAACTCAACAGAATGGGATTAAACAAAATGACATTGATCTCCCATCAATTCATTCGGAAGATCAATACGCATTTCTCAATCTCAATTGTCGAGGGACCCAGAGATATCTCTCAAAGAGGGACAAATTCCATCTTAATCACGTCATATCTCACTAATTCTTATTATGTTCAAGTATAACCTTTATAGTCATCCGATTAAAGACAACGCTTGAGATTATATCAAAACACAATATTCTTATGCTGAGAACTATAGCTGCATCTCAAAAGCTCGTGCTGATTTAATGACACAACTATTAGAGATTAACTTATGACTTTGATCCATGTATTAATCTCTAAGATCTGTCCGTCCAATATTTGTTCTCAACAAATAGATATAAATTTGATTTTGTGATCTCATACACATATTTATCCCATGAATATCAATCAACTTATACTATCTTAATTCATTGTTATTCCCATAACAATAACCGATTAGGGATTACTAGGAATAATTAATAATATTATTCAAGGACATATATATAATAAACATGCAAATCATCATAATAATAAATTCTCATAAATAGTCAAATACCATGTCCATAATAGGTCAGAGCATTTATTACTAACAATCTCCCACTTGCGCTAGGCCCATTCATCAATGTATCTAATACCTATGAACCTAGCATGACAATCATGCTTTGCTTGTGGTAGAGGCTTAGTCAATGGATCAGCAACATACTATTACTAACAATCTCCCACTTGCGCTAGGCCCATTCATCAATGTATCTAATACCTATGAACCTAGCATGACAATCATGCTTTGCTTGTGGTAGAGGCTTAGTCAATGGATCAGCAACATTATAGAATCAGCAACAGTGCTTTGCTTTGAACTTTTCCAGCTAATTGCACCACCAATTAAACAAAATACATCCTGACTCAAGCACGTAAATCTTCTTTGTCGATTGAAGTCAGATTCGTGTAACTATTTACAACCGATCATCTTCCAATCCACCATACACCAAGAACATATCTTTAGACCTTCTCGGATACTTAAGAATGTTCTGACAACTCGTCTGAAGGACTCTCACCTGATCCGACCGGTATCTACTAGTTATGCTTTAAAGCATAAGATACATTCGTCTAGTGCAGTAATAACATGGCATACATGATAGAATCTTATTGTCGGCATAAGGAATCTAACTTCATTCACCCGCTCATCTTTAGTGTTAGGACACCGAGATTTGCTAAGAGTAATAAAGATTTGAGACATGGGCAAGTATCCTCTCTGAATCTTGCATACTGAACCGCTTCAAGATTTCTGTCTATACACTTTGACTTAGACCAATCAAATTTCAGATCTATCTCTATAGATCTTTATCCCTAGGATATGTGCAAATTTTCGTTTAAGTCTCATCGAGAAACACTTCCCTAACCAAGACTTGACACTCATAAGTGCATTATCATTCCCAATGAGTAAATGTCATCAATATAAGACCGTAAATACAATTGAGCCCCACTAATTTTCTTATAAACACAAGGCTCATCTTCATTTTCGACAAATCCAACCTTGACCGATTCATCAAAACGAAGATTCCAACTCCGTAGGCCTCGTCTCAAAACCATAATGGATCTTGAAGCTTGCATACTTTACTGCACTCTAGGTTGCATTAAAACCCTGTGTTGTGTCATGTATACATCCTCAAGTAAGTTTCCATTAAGAAACGCATTGACATCCATTCGCTAAATCTCATAATCATGATACGCAAAGAATGGCAATAAGAATTCTAATAGACTTAAGCATAGCTACAGTGAAAAAATGCACTGCTAGTCTATACCATGAGTTTGTTTGAAACCTTTTGCAACTAGCCTTGCTTTGTAAGTATGCACTTTGCCATCCATGTCGCTTTTTCTTTGCAGAAACCCATTTGCACCCAATGGTTTTTGTACCTTCCTCGTGTGGGTCAATCAAGGTCCATACTGATTATCATACATGGACTGAATTCTCAGACTTCATGGCCTCTAACCATTTTCGTAGTCCCCGTATCCAACATAGCCTCTTGATAGGTAGCGGGTTCATTTTTGATCCACTAACAATACATCATATAGTTATCAAATACAAGAAATCCATATCTCGCTCATGACGATCCTCTATCATATCTACGTAAATTTTGTATATAGAGGTGTGTCAACAATAGTTTGTTGACTATGAGTATCCATAGTAGCTCAATGTTATCTTGTGGTTCTCGAACTTCTTCGAGTTGTATCTTACTCCCACTGGTTCCTTTAGAAATAAATTCCCTTTCTAGAAAGACACCATTCCGAGCAACAAACACTTTGTTCTCTATGGGATTGTAAAAGTAATATCCCTTAGTCTCTTTAGGATACCCCACAAAAAGACATTTATCGATTCGCTCCAAGATTTGAAACTTGACGCTTAAGTATGTTTCACAACCCCAAATCTTAAGAAAAGACAACCGGGCCTTTACCATTCCACATCTCATATGGTGTCTTTTCAACCGCTTTGGATGGAACTCGATTTAGTGTGAATGCAGCTGTTTCAAGTGCATAACCCCAAAAGGTAAATGGAAGATCTGTTGGACTCATCATAGATCGAATCATATCTAATAAACTTCGATTCCTCCTCTAGGACACACCATTCGATTGTGGTGTTCCAGGGGGAGTTAATTGTGAAATGATTCCACAAGTTCTAGGATGGTCATCAAATTCTTGGCTCAAATATTCGCCACCTCGATCAGATCATGCCTCGATTGTCTTGCCGTTGGATTTTGTACTTTATTTTGAAAAGGATTTGAAACATTTCAATGATTCAGATTTATGTCTCATCAAGTAGACATAACCATATCTCAGTCACAAGAATGTAACGGCACTTAACCTCCTCTAGCATCTCGAACTTAATGGTCCACGTACATCTGTATGTATGAGACCCACACCATTGGCCCTTTCACTGTGTCCAAAGAAAGGGATCCCCTTTGTCATCTTACCTAATGCATAAGATCTACATGTATCATATGATTCGTAATCAAATGAATTCAAAACTAACTTTAATGGAGTTTTGAGATGCGTTTCTCATTTATATGGCCAAGGCTTATTAATGCCAAAGATAGGTTGAATTAAATCATTGGACTTAAATTTCTTAGTAGTTATGTTATTACTTCTTTTGAGCCCCCGTGACATTTGTACAAATGTGATCCACATCCAAGATCTACCTGTGAACTAGAACTCAGATAACATAAATACCAAGAACTAGTCTCACCGCCTTCTTCTTCTTCTTTAGATCCTTAAATACAGCTTCAGAAGTTTCTCTCTCCAATGACCAGGTTCATTGCAAAAGAACAAACACCTCCTTCGGGGGCTTTAGCCTTTGGGTCTGTGTTTGGGTTTGGGTCAGAATTGACTTTCCTTGCCCTGCCCTGCCCTTGCCCTTTTCGCTCTCTTGAAGCCATTTCCATTTTGAACCATCAGAACATGGCTAGGCTTGGATTTAATATTCCGCTCAGCGGTTTTAAGCATCGTATGCAGCTCAGAGATAGATTTGTCCATTTCATTCATGTTATACTATGACAACCGGCTATAAGCATAGGAAGTGAATTCAGGATCAAATCAGTTGCCAACTCTTGGCTCAATGGAAATCCAAGCCTATCAAGGTGCTCAATATAGCCTTTCATGAGCACGAACTGAAGTACCCTCAGCCATCTTGCAAGAATGTAGTGCCTTGGTAGTCTCATACCTTTCTTGCCTTGCTTGTTGCTGGAACATTTCCTTAAGATTGGAGATCATATCATAAGCTTCATATTTCAGATCCTTCAAGTTCGGGAACTCACGGCTAGCATCAAGCATGCAACATCAATAGAGTCATTAAGGATGCTTCTCATAAGCATTCTTTCAAAATTTAGAACATTCTCCGCTGGTTCTTCAGTGGAGAGTCCATGACATAAAGCTCCTTCTTGTTTGAGAACAATTTCAAATTTTGAAACCAACATGAAGTTAGTCCCAGTAAGTTTATCCTTCTCAAGGACTGATCGCAGTGACATAGTAGAATTGTTGTTGTTATTGTTGGCCATCTACAATGAATGCAAAGTTTGATAAGTATTTTGAACAATTCTCAAATTTCGAAACCAGTCAAGGAAGTTAGTCCCAGTAAGTTTATCCTTCAAGGACTCCATCAGAAATACATAGCAGAATTGTTGTTGTTATCATTGGCCATCTACAATGAATGTAAAGTTTGATAAGTATTTTGATTATGAAAATTTCTACTAAATTAACAACCTCAAGAACATTCATATTAATCTAGTGAGCTAAGATCCATATTTTACTCAACTTTAAGTCGCCTTTGGCATGACACTTAAAATTAAGTTATTTAGGTAGGTAACTCTACTAATTATAACCTCATGCAACTCTTAGATATTTATGGGATTTTGACATCATATGTCCCGACATGTTTCAATCCCCCCCATCTTATGCCATTAGGCCCAAAACCGTTTTGATAACCTAATAAAGCGTAAACCATTTTAAACATATGGTAGCACCATTACTCATCTTGTCTCCTATCGTAACCTAATGTACTTCTACTTTGGTAGAACCCACATTAAGGTGATAAAAGGTTTGATAAGTGTTTAAATATGGATGGCATGTTAACTTTAAATTTTATGTGAGGGATCTTGATTGATTTTAATTTTCAATTAATAGATCTCATCATACATCTAGTATCACATACTCATGTAACATCATACACATACATGCATATAATAAATGTGTCACAGTATGGCCTTTATCTAGATTGATCTCCATAAGCCAATATGAAGATCAACAGTCATGCCTAGGTTGTGGTCAAGAGCTCCATGATCGATTTGACCACCAACTTGCGCATGTGACACCTAGCTCCTCCATCATCATGGTTGGATTGCATGATTTCAAATGGCTTATCATTTCTCGTTTTATTACAACAATTAAATAAATACTACTAATAGTAAAATAAAATTACACAAACAAAACGGCATGCAAGCCGATTTAATAATTACAACCCTTGTAAAAAATAATACACACAACCTCACAAACACATCGTCTAAAAGGCCATATCAGGCACCATGTGAGAACATAACATGCAAAATATATTATGTTATCATATAGCATAAACAATTTGCATTAAAAGAAATAAATTATAATAAAGCATGTTTAAAACCAATTAAATCTATATACTACTACTGAATGAAAAAGATGGCGGTTCCGCTTTAGCCTATAGTTTATTCGGACGGGGGGCAAGGTTCTTGAAAAAATTTTTTTTTCTTTAAGAATATTAGAGTTTCGTCTCAAAAATTTTCATTGATCTCATCAATAAATTTTTGAATGTTTCTAAAGCCATCAAAATCACATTAAACAAAGATATTATAAAATTTTCATTGATCTCATCAATAAATTTTTGGAATGTCTAAAGCCATCACAAATCACATTAAAACAGCATATTATGTAATCTCATTACACATACGGTTTATTTTTCGTACAACCATAAACAATAATTGATAAATCAGAATTGATATATGAATTCAGTCCATGTATTAATCTGATTAAGACAAAGCTAGAATCATATAACATGCTATTAAACACTTTAATGACAATATCCCATTCGATTCTTAATCATATTAACGAATCCTTTTAGGTTTCTGATTCACCAATTAATACCTTAACAAACCTCGTTAACTATGTCGCTCGCACAAACCATAATATCACATATATTAAAAACGCAAAACATGCCGAATCATACATCACATACATAAGGATCAAATATAAGACATCGATTTTATGAAAACACAAGTGGCTCGATAACCGTTGGGTTACAGATGAATATCCAACTGACGTGAACATAAACGCAATGGAATTTATAAAATTTTATCCCTTAACCCACCAAAGATCACATGCTTTTATAAAAACCGAAGGAAGGGTAAACTAAACTTACCTCTTGTAGATCGATTCGCTGGGCTTCAAAGCTAAGGCCTTTGGCCACTTCGGGATCTTCAGTGCGCTGCCTTCTCCGAAAGCGACCACCCTACAAGTAATCCACACACGAACAAAAATAAACGATCTTTGAATGCTAGTTCGGGCCATTTCTCAAACGAATTAGGTTTTTCTTTCTCTCTGCTTTTAAAGGTTCACTTTGTGAAAGACAACTACACACATAAACATATATGTCTCCACATATATTTATATAAGTCTTCTGTTTCACAAACATGAATTTATTATATATTTAAAACACTTTTAAATAATAATAATTTTAATTCAAATCCTTATCCTCATAAGGAAACTAATTAAATATTTAACCATAAATCAGAACTATAACCAAGTATGGAATAAACGAATTTATTACGTAAAATCATAACTGCTTATGTAATAAATGAATTTATTACGTAAAACCATACCGTTATGTAAGAACGAATTTATTGCTTAAAACCATAATCGTTATGTAATAAAATGAATTTATTATAGAGAGTGAAACCATAACCGCGCATATTATTCTAATGTGTTAACTGATAGTTCACTTAATATCAAGCAAGAGGCCCAAATCACATTTTGATCCTACAAGTCATGGTGGCCCTAGCAAGACATTATGACTACCTAAGTAAATGAAAAGCTCATGATCCGAGACAACCTTAATATAGCTAATGACATAATCCTTTGTCTCATGATATCTTGATAGAATATAAGGCATGGAATAAAAGTCAACCTTATATCGTCATCTTTACTGAAACTCAATTAGAGACTAAACAAATGCGACATGATCTCCATCAATTCATTTGAGCAACACATGCATTTCTCGGCCTCAATTGTCGAAATCGCAGATATCTCTCTTATAATAAGAGGGCTAAATTCCATCTTAATCGCCTCATATCTCACTACATAATTCTTATTATGTTCAAGTATAACCTTTATAACATCCGATTAAAGACAACGCTTGATTATATCAAAACACAATATTCCTTATGTTGGAGAACTATAGCGATTCCCGTGTCAAAGGATTTAATGACACAACTATTAGAGATTAACTTATGACTTTGATCCATGTATTAATCTCGTGATGTCCGTCCAATATTTGTTCTCAACAAATAAGATATAAATTTGATTGTATCTCATACATATTTATCCCATGAATATCAATCAAACTTATACTAATCTTAATTCATTGTTATTCCCATAACAATAACCGATTAGGGACATTTAGAATAATTAATAATATTATTCAAGGACATTATATATAATAAACAGGCAAATCATCATAATAATAAATTCTCATAAATAGTTAAAATAGTATGTCCATACAATAGGCCTAGAGCACTATTATTAACAATCTCCCACTTGTGCTAGGTCCATTCATCAATGTATCTAATACCTATGAACCTAGCATGACAATCATGCTTTGCTTGTGGTAGAGGCTTAGTCAATGGATCAGCAACATACTATTACTAACAACTTGGGCCCCTGCATCAATACTCACAAAATACATCAACTATATACAATAGTTCAAGAGTTAATAAATTACTCTTTACCAAACATATATTAAAATTTACAATTCTAATACACGTTATACAAAAGTCTCTACCAAAGCCACAACTCGACTTTCTAAACACGGTCCCTGAGCACCGTCCCTCTCAGACACTCCCCGTAACTCGAAATAGTGATCCGATGCGCCAAAGAAAGCCCAAGAGCGATAATTTCCTACATGGGTTACTCCCTACCTAAGTGCACATGTCATAGCAAACAATCACATCCAAGAAATTACATGAACCTACTCGAATGTCTACATGCCCAATCTCATGTCCCGAGTCCTCACCGACTCCCTCACATATGCCTAAACCGAATGCGAGTAAAATATCCAGTTTTCAAAACAAAAGCTTTTTGTTTTCGAAAACTTACTACCGAGATTCGGTAAATATATTGGACAACCCTCTGAGGCGAATATGTTGGATAACCCTCCGAAACAATTCATGGGCCCCTCCGACATGAATTGTTGGACAATCTCCCAATACGATTCTCCATAAAATCTTTCGTCGAAATTCCTTTCACAAATATTTTTGTTTTTGTTTTCTTTCATGTCATGCACTCACTCCTAATATTCTGTCTCAAACAAGATACGAATACATTAAGGCTAATCCCAACAAACTCACGCGAATATATGTTACGATATACTCTAACATAATTAATTCACATAAATCATGTTATTAAATTTGCATCAATAACACCAAAATTAGCCTACATCAAGTTAATTAACAAACACAAAGAATTCATTTCAATCACCAACATCATAAAAATTCACACCAAAATCACGTACTATTCACGCGAACAAATAAAACCTCGGGTTGGCACCGTCTCACGCCACAACACGGGATTTTCTCCACTCTAGCTCAAATTCTTTGAGACCGAAACACGTTAATTCAAGCCTCAACATCCTTTAACCATTTTCATGGCTCTACCAAAGAATAACACAAGAGAAAAGATCCCTACCTCTTGAAATGGTTTGAATCTATCAACTCCATCCACGCGTAGCCTCGCCGCTGCAGAGAACACCTTTTACTTGGGTTCGAAGTCAACCTACTCCGAACGACGAACCCAGAGAGAAGTAGCCTCTCTCTAAAACTGAAATCCCACGCCCACTGCACCTCACTGCCGATTCTGGGCCTCAAACAAGCAAGAACATGTCCCTTGTCTTATTCATTTAACATTTCCACATTCCCCACCGTCCCTTTTAAGCTCGACTCGACACTGGGCCAATCTGTGCCCATTGTCTCACCCTCTCTACTTCCACGCAATACTGCCATATAGTACATGTAAGAGGACTTTTTCATATCACATGCCTTCTCACACGCCTGCTTACTCGCACACCCACACCAAGTGTCTCGAAAAATGTGAAATTCGACCGCCCCCAAAATTCGACGAATTGACGTGGTAACTAGATTTCCTCATGAGACGACCTAAATCTGAAACTAAGCCACATCCGATATCTAGAAAAAATTTTTGGATTTTTTTCGAAATTACCATTTTACTCATTTTTCGTAAAATTTGAATTTTTCTCTGCTCTTACTTAATGAATGATATTGCAGAAATTAGAAATTTACTTAGAACTTGAAAATATATTGCTAAAATAAAAGCAAATAATTTGTTAACTCACTCGTGACTCAAAATGTGGTTTTTCTAATTTAAATCGACTTAAAGTTTCAATCAAAGTTCTAAACGCAAAGTAGACTTCGCCACGGTCAATTGATCATCATTGAACGTTTTCGACTATTGATTCGTCGATTTTGTCGATTTCTCCTTTTCAGAGCTCTTTCCTTTTATAGAAGTTATTGACACCGTCTGTTTCTATTTTCCACTCTTCCACTTCCCAAATAAACCCATGCTTCAGATTAAAAGCCTGTTCTCAAGACTGGCTCCATGTCTCCATTAGGGAGACTTATTCTTCAAGGAAATGCCCACGTCTCAATTAGAGAGGCTTGTTCTTCAAAGAAATTTCACGTCTGCAAATAACTGCCTACATTATTTGTCAATTTTGATATTTGAGAAAAAATCTCGTTTGAATTCAGAAATTTTTTAAAAATTTTCAAAAATATCCATGAACTTTTTATATGAGCTTACTCAAATGGATTTGAGCCCATTTATATGAACTTTTACTTATGGCTTGGGCTTAAGCCTAATCCAATGCTTGGTCATGCTAAATTTGAATTTGGGTGTAAACAGTAACCAAAGTGTTTTCAATGTTTTTCTTGCTATTCTTACTTCTCATAATAAAGAACAATTTTTAAAAAATTGTAAACTAACAGGGCCCTAGATTACAAATTTGAGAGTATTTGAGGTTTTTTAACCAAATATTTCTTGTTAAAATAAGCTTTTAAATCAAATAAATAGTTTTTTTTTTTGACATCTTCAAATAATTAGTTAAAACAAGCATTTTAATCAAATATTTATAAAGTAAAAAGAAAATTGTTAGAGATAATCGGGAAGTCAAACATAGAAGATAACAACAGATTGAAAATTAAAGTATATTGTTTAGAGAGACCCGCGCGTTCCGACTCCACTAGTGACACTGGGAAGTGTAGAGAGCCAAGAAGGAGGTGCTTTCTCTCCCCTTGGAAGGAATAAGGAGAATTTATACTCTGAATTCTGATCACCATGAAACCTTCTGTACTGCTTCTGCTACTATGCGCCGCGCTGCTCACGGTGGCCACCTTGGCTTCCGAAGCTTATCCATCCGGCTACGGCACCGATTCCTGCGACGTTGACCTGGTCCCCGTTCGGCAGGAAGTCTACGACGGTGGGCGCATCATCGACATCAGTCACCGGTACATGCCCGAAATGCCGGCGTTTGAGTCCGATGAGGGAATCGGTCAGTTCCTTTGGCTTCCCAAGAGTATGAAGAACGGATCGATCGCTAATAATTCTGAAATGAAGATGCAAGCTCATACCGGCACTCACGTCGACGCCCCTGGTCATGTGTTCGATCACTACTTCGACGCCGGCTTCGATGTTGATACTCTTGACCTTGAAGTTCTCAATGGTATTATTAACCGTCTGTTTAGATCGCAATTTTCTGTTTGGTTACCGAGAAAGCCTAAAAAAACAGTCATTTATATTTGAACAAGAATTTCTATGCAATTTTTCAGATTTTACTTTATTTCCTCTAAATATTTCTATCCATACTCGGAATCATCTTGATCCGAGTAAAGATGAAAGGTAAGGCCTTGGGTCGTACTTTGAGGAAAACTTCATATGGTCGTTTTCTGATTACAGCTACGCAAAGCAAAACGGTGATTCTAGCTTTTCCTTTTATACTACTTATAAAAAGAAACGGTTTCATACTTTTTTTTTAATGTGTTTGGTTTTCACTTGAACACGAATTTATCTGTTTTCAAATTTCCCTTTCCCTGCATTCCTGGGAATATGAATATAAAATCTGGTTCTCATTTTGGGTTGAAGAAGACTTTATAGTCCTCTTCTTTACTCAGTAGTGTGGGTAATGAAAGTGAGAACATGTTTCCAGAGTCGGGAATGTTTGCTTGGTTTCAATTATTTGAAACTTTTTCCCTTTCCTAGATGATGTATGGGGATTGAAGAATTTTCACTATGAAACATAAGCTCACACAACTTAGAAGCCTTCTTTGAGCTTCATAACTGGTCTTGGTGGGCCATCTGAGGTTCCTTCTGAGTACTGGTGATTGCTCATTCTCCAAGATTCTTATCTAGTATTCTCAGAATGGCTTTACTGAACTTAAATATTAAGTCATTAAGATTGTAAGAGTCCGTTCTTTGAAAATGTTTTTAAGGAGAATCATCATTTTTAGGAGAATATCTGAGTTTTAAGAAAAGGCTTTTCAAGTGATTTTAGAAGTGTTTTCTAAAATTTTACTACCTGATTTTATTTTTATTTTTTTATTTTTTTATTTTATCAAAATCACTTTTTATGTTAAACTAACTTGTAAAAATACTTCTTATGTTAAAAAGGGCTTTTAGAAACACTTCATGTTAAAAATTAATTTTCAAACACTTTTTATTGTTATTTAATAGTGATTTTTAAAAGCACTGTCAATCGACTCTAAAATTAGATATGGTGGGATGGTACGAAGTAAATTGGGTGCTAACTCTCAGTTATAATTACCCGGAGAAGATGCTTAATTACCTTGGCATTCATATGATATTGAGATTTGAGAGGTCTTTTATCATTAAAGCAATGTGAGTTATCTCAGTCTAGAAATGAGTCAAAGATAATTGCCATCATATTAGTTCTTCTTTGGTTTTATACATTTGGTGCTAATAGTTTTAGTCCTAATATCTAAAGCAATATGTTAGCTGAAATTACAATAGTTATACTCAATCTTTTTCCAAGGTTGTTTGCCTGCAAAGATCAGAACCTCTTTCTGAACAGGAAGGATGTTTGTGAAGATCATTTTCTCATGGGCGTCTAATTTTAGATTTCTTGGCTCTTTTGTTTTGCAACAATCCTAATCTTTCTCTCAATCTTGCTTTCCTTCTTGTTTGTCTCAGCCTTCTGTATTTCCCTTGCTTGTACATGGGTTTCACCTTTCCTTTTGTTTTGCAATGGGATTTTATCAATGAAAAGATATTACATGACTATGCTTTTGTGCATTGGATTTTACTGATGATTATTTGTTGGTTTCAACAGGTCCTGCTCTACTAGTTGATGTTCCAAGGAATAAGAACATAACTGGTGTGTGTTTCTGTTAAACTTCTCGATGTTATTTGCTATAATATTTCTTCTGCCTGTAAATGCTCTTTGAGATGAATATAACATGATGGCTGATTATACTTGGCTAGCATGACCTTCTATAAATATTTGTCTGTCAGAACCGGATAAAGGAAAACAATTTTCCTTGGATTGATACTCTGAGGTCTTCCAAGGAAGGAAGAGAATATAATAAATTCAGGCCACAAGATTCAAGAAATTCTAGCATTCCTGTTTGGTTAAGAGTTGAGTTTGCATTTTTTTCCCCAGTTTTTGGCTTTAGTGTCACTTCTATAATGTACTCCCCTTGTTCTTTTGGATGGTATAAAGTAATCCTAGCTCATTTAATATTTACATTCCTTTGAATAATTTTTGACCACCAAAAGCACAGTAATTAAAAATAGCGCAAGTTGAGAAAATAAACTATCAAAATTATGGTATGTGTGCTAGTTGATAGACTGATCAAGAGTACTTCCTCAGGTGGGTTTGAATTAAGTACCAATTTGTGCCAATTCTATGTCTAGTAGCTGGTCCTATTGCTTTTGATGACATCTTTTGTTCTCATTTGTGAATTCTCCCTTCAATTTTTTTTCTGTGAGGCATATGCTTTCCTTATCTTCAGGCATTTGGTGCTTAAAAATTAAATGCCAATTTCATGTTACTTATTCCTCCCAATGACCACAAGTTGAAAGCTCCTAAGGTGACTTAGGGGCATTTTGAGTTTTTTGCCCTATATAAGGGATATTAGGACGACTATTTTAGGTATGGAAAACAAAGGAGGGGCAATCACCAGGAGTGAGATCACCTTGTAATTTTTCTTTGAGTATAGTGAAGAATCTCTAGTGGTAAAGTGGATTACTCTCACACTGAGAGTAAACCGCTATAAATCCCATGTATGCTTTGCTTGCTTTTGTTTTTTGTTTATTCTTGCTTGGTATTTGTAAATGGAGATTTGCTCCTAACATTTCATCCTAACTTATTTCTTCACCAAAACCTTTAAATTGTTTTCATCTTTGATTAATCTTTGTTGTGTGTGTAAAAATTGTTGCAACGTTTTGTTATTAAAGGTGAGACTAGCTTAAGATTTGCTTATTCAAATATGTCACTGACATTTCTCTTTAAAGCCCATTTTCTATGGTTTGAGTAATATAATTAGATATTGTAAAGAACAAGAAGGAAGAGTTGGAAGAAAGAATTCCTAGTTTTTCATTGATTCATTGTGAATATATATATACAAAAGTCAATCTAACCTTCCTAATAGATTACAACTCTATAAGACAAGTTTCCTAATAGGTTACAACTCTATATGTAAAGTAGATATATGTTATAACATTCCCCCTCAAATTGGATCATAGATATTAATCATGCCCAACTTGTTACATAGATAACTAACCCGATTCCCACTGAGGGCTTTTGTGAAGATATCACCCAATTGTTCTCCAGTCTTCACATATCCTATAGAAATCAAGTCGAGTTGTATTTTGTCACGAATGAAATGACAATCTATTTTAATATGCTTAGTTCGTTCATGGAATAACGGATTAAACAATATTTAAAAGCAATGATTATTACATTGTAGTTTTCGGATCGTGTCTTAATGCCGACTTCCATTAAGAATCGATGGTGCCCACAATGACCCCACATACCTGACCGCAATATTACTCTATATTCGACTTCAAGACTAGATCGAGACAACCTCTGCTTTTACTCTTCCATGAGACGAGATTCTCTCCAACAAACACACATTACCCCAAAGTGGACCTCCTGTTCTCCTTAGATCCTGCCTAATTAGCATTCATGAAACACTCGAATCTATTATGCCCATGATTACTTTATAAAATACCATGTCTCAGGACTTCTTTCAAGTAACATAGAATTTGTTCTATAGCTGCCCAATGATCAACTGTTGGAGAAGACATGTATCAAGCAGCAACACCATTGAGTGGGCAATATCGTGGATTTGAAGCCATCTGTAAGGTAATTCTGCTTCCCAACTAGTCTTCTATATTTATCTGAATCCTCAAATGCTTCGTGATTCTCTAAGAAGCGCCAGACGCCGAACTACAGTGAACCGCATGCTTTACCCCAACTTTCCGCCTCGCATAATAGATCAAATTATATTTCTGAGATAAGAAGATTTCATGTTTGTTTTGCATAACTTTAATGCCCAAGAAGTATCTTAGCATCCCTAAGTCCTTTGTATGGAATTGACTTTGAAGAAATGACTTAAGAGATGAGATACCTTTAGAGTAACTCTCAGTGATTACAATATCATCCACATACACTACTAATAGAATGATACCTGAACTGGAGTTCCTGTAGAAGACAAAGTGGTTAGATTTACTCTTCTGCATGCCAAATTCCACAACGGCTTGGCTGAATTTTCAAAACCACGATAGATCAAGCACATATTTCCTTAGAGATAAGAAGATTTCATGTTTGCTTCGCATAACTTCAATGCCTAAGAAGTATCTTAGCATCCCTAAGTCCTGTGTATGAAATTGACTTTGAAGAAAGAACTTAAGAGATGAGATACCTTTAGAGTCACTCTCAGTGATAACAATATCATCCGCATACACTACCAACAGAATGATACTTGAACTGGAGTTCCTGTAGAAGATATAGTGGTTAGATTTACTCTTTTGCATGCCAAATTCCTTAACGGCTTGGCAGAATTTTCAAAACCACGTACGGAGACTCTGTTTCAAACCATTCAAAGACATTCGAAGACGACAAACCTTCCCTATATCCCACTGAGCAACAAATCGTGGAGGTTGCTCCATATACACCTCCTCCCAAAGGTCGCCATGAAGAAAAACATTCTTAATATCAAGTTGGTGGAGATCCCAATTATAAGTGGCAGCCAGGGAAATAAAAAGCCGAACAAATGTCATCTTAGCAAAAAGTGTTGGAATAGTCAACGCCATAGGTCTAGGCGTACCCTTTAGCAACAAGGCGGACTTTCAACCTAGCAATGGATCCATTGGGATTAACCTTCACTATAAATGCCAACGACAATCAATGATTTTCTTCCTAGCAGGTAAACGAACCAAGTCCTAAGTACCATTGTCAATTAAAGCATCCACCTCCTCTGTCATAGCATTACGCCAACCAGGGCTAGCGAGGGCTTTAGAAACCTTGTCAGGCAACGAAATGGAGTCTAAGGATGCAATAAAAGAACAAGAATGTGATGGCAAGTGGTCATAAGAGCAAAATGAAGAAATTGGATGGGTGACATCAAGTTTACCTTGCTGAGCAATAGAAGATCATCATTGAGGAACCGGATCTCGATTACACTGTGGAGGCCTTCTAAACTGGGGAAGTTGCACGAGTGTAGACTCGAGGATAAGAGGTTTTACCTGAAAGGTACAGAGTATGGGTCAGAGAGACAATGGGTGAGGCAAGAGTATAAACAAGCAAGTCATCTTCCTATCCCTAACTCGTGTGGGTCAAAGGTGAAGAGAAAGGTACATTCTCAAGAAATGTGACATCAACTGAAACAAAATACCTACGAAGACTAGGGTAGTAACATCGATAACCCTTATGAACTTGAGAATAACTAAGGAAGATACACTTCAATGACTTAGGATCGAGTTTAGACACATGCAGACGAATATCTTGAACAAAATAGGTACACCCAAATATCCGAGTCTCAATAGGAAACAGAGGTTTATTTGGAAAAAGGATGTGATACAAGGTGTCCCAATTCAAGACTGAGGAAAGCATTCGATTAATCAAAAAACAAGTGGTGGAAACAGCATCGACTCAGAAATGCTTGGGCACATGCATTTGAAATAATAGAGCTCGAGTAGTTTCAAGGAGGTGTGTATTCTTTCTATCAGCCACTCCATTCTAGGAAGGAGTATCAACGCAGGAGGTTTGATGAAGTATGCAATTTTGAAGCATGAATGACAGAAACTGTTCTGAAACATATTCTTTAGCATTATCCCTTCTCAGACTTTGAGTAGAAACATGAAATTTGAAAAGTATCTCAAAGATAAAAGTGCACGAAATGAGAAAATAACCTTAACGGTTTTTCATTGGGGATATAAATCTCGCTTAACACATCAATCATCAAAAGCCGACAAAGATTTAAACCTACTGAGGACACAATCCATTACTTAATTCTACACATATGAATGGACTAATTCAAATCCAGTACTAGCTCGTTTATTGACTCTAGGACTAGAAGGAAGACGATGATGTTTCGCAAATTGATAGGACTCACAATCTAATGACGACAAACTTGAAAACCATGGACACAACTTCTTCAAAAAGGGAAGAGAGGGGTGGCCCAATCAACAATGCGTCTCAAATGGTGTAGTAACTCTAGAACAAGCCCCAGGTCTCGGTACTACATGATCAAGAAATGTAGAGACCCCTAGACTCATGTCTTCTACCAATAATATGCTTCGTCAAAAGATCTTAAAAGAGACAAAAATCAGGGAAGAATGAGATATAAGATGAGTGCTCGAAGCACTTAATTGGTGATATCAAATTAAAAAGAGAAATTGTGGAACTCAAGATGTATGACAAAGGGAGAGATGGAGTGGGAAAAATTGTGTTTGACCTAAAAACACATGATTGTGACCCATCTGCCAGTGATAGTAGAAATGGAAGGTTGTGACTGAAAGGTCGAGAATAGGCTAGAATTACCTATCATGTGATTCACATTCTGATTCACCTAATTCCATTCGAGGATGTAGAAGAAGAGACAAGACATTTATCTCAAGCACCCCGACTCAAACAACAGAGTAACTGAGTGGTATAGAGACTTCACTGATTCCTAATACAAGTGGAACCTGACTAATTCTTCTACTGTGAACCGAATTGATTAATCCAATGCCTCATTAGTGGAAGCTACATGAGCGGACAGAAATCTCTGATTCCGACTCTGCCTCTTCTTGCAATCTTGTATCACATGGCTAGGTTTATGGCAAGAATAAATAAAATACCCCAAGAGCTTTATCCCTCCAGAGTTACTATCTGACCACTATTTCGTATTGTTGTGCTTTTTCGATCACCATCATTCCCAAATCTCAACAAGGCAATCGCCTATCCAAGCGTAAGGAGGAGTAGATGAGGAGGTCTCTATGCGGAGTATCCTGCTGAATGTTTCTTGGAAGGATGAGATCTTAGGGCTAGAAAGAATCTATGCCTTAACATAATCATAGTTCGAAGGGAGTGCGGCTAGGAAACCCATCACTACCATCTTTTCCCATTGAGCTTACTGAACCTTAACATCGGGATTAAATGGTAGTAGTGTATTCAGTTCCTCATATGTCTTTTTATAGTCCATGAAGAGTTTTGTGAAGGACCGATCTTGTTTCTCAGTGCGATAAAAGGCTCTACACATAAAAAATGCGAGAAATATTTCCTTTACTAGAACACAAAAATTCCAAATATTCCATAAGCTCTTTAACAAACTCATAATGATTAATAATGGTGAGTACTTTACCGTCAATGGAATTACCAATTTGTAGGAAGAGACAAGCATCATCCTCCAGCCATTGTTCTTTCGAATCATTAGTAGGAGGGTCCTTATCAAGATGACTGACCATACGAATGCTCTGTAAGTAGAGGCGGATTGTTTTACTCCAATCTAAGTAATTGGAATTAGTCAGTTTGTCCTTTGTGATTTTAGACATCATTGGGACCACTTCGGGCATCGAAACAGGTTTCTTATCTTCTGAAGAATTTGAACTACTCATTATGACGTCAAAGACAAGAAATTTGGGTAGAAGGACACCTTCAGAAACCAAATCGTATAGGATTCCTCTGAAAAACCCTAGATCCCGCAACAAAAAAAAAGCTCAGAACTCCCCAAAATAGTTGGAGTTTAGCACCACAAATCACACCAATCGATCCATGAGATGCACCACACAAAGGTGCTAGAAGAGGATTCGCCCCACGCGGGGCTCCCCCACGCACGCCCATTGACGCCTACACGTGCGCCTACGCAGTACAATTGCCGATGGGCCGAGCGTCACGGTACAGGTTCCACCACTGCACTGTGGCTCGTCTCGCCGACGACCGACGCCCTTCCCTCGCTCTGGCTGTCATCTCCAATGCATCGAACTTACTGTTTCAAAACAACTTCACTCATCGGTGGTATTTCCAAAAGCTCTTTGCTCGAGCCCTAGAGCTTTGATACCATGTAAAGAACAAGAAGGAAGAGTTGGAGGAAAGAATTCTTGTTTTCTACTGATTCATTGCATATATATACAAAAATATCTAACTTTCTTAATATTAGATTGCACCCTATAAGACAAGTTTCTTACTAGGTTACAAATCTATATGTAAAGTAGATATTTGCTATAATAGATCCAATGAGAATATAAAAATTTACCCATAGGTTACTTATCAAAAAAAAAAAAAATCAACCCATAGGCTAGTGTTGGCAAGTGAATTTAAAAAATTATGGTAATAGAAGAATTTCTAAAATTATGGTAATAAACAATAATCTAATTATATGGCCTAAATTGGGAAAACAAATGACTTATAAAGAACTAAACACCCTAAAGGATTTCAGAATGCCACAGGCTGTGTCACCCACCTCAAGGTCATGCAGGTGACTCACGGGTAGCATCATTCTTACAAGTTGCCTATATGCTTAAGTGTGGCAAGTTGGAAGCCTTATGCACCACAAAGGTCAGTCTGCATGCATAGTAACAACATACTGATACATAGTGTGCATGAGCAACATTCTTGCACAGGTATGGTGCTTTTGTGTGGTGCGATCTATTGTTGCAATGACACGAGGTATGTTGAACTAAGGATGAGTGCCTTTGCCAAAGGCAACATTTTGCAACACAGAACAAGCACAACCTTGGCAACAAGGCGTTATGAGATGTGTGAGCTCAACACGTGTCCATGTTGCCTAGAGACCGACAACATACGGCTAAAGTGCAAGGTGACTTAAGCATACGCAGGCTGGTCCATGGCACTAGCACAGTGCACATGGGATTCATTTTAGGCAAGCATGGGTGGACTTGAGACAAGCCATGAGAAAGATGTCTTAGCATTGGAACGAGCTAGAGTAAGATGTGTTACTCCACAAACTAGGAGCATGGTTAGCTAATGTGTTGATGAGTGGGACTTCAAATTGAGTAGGAGTCAAGTCCTACTCCAAGAAGGATATATTGAGCTTGATGTGGTAGTGGCAAGTTGAATCTAGAGTTAGAGTCAGACTAGGATTCAAGTGTTGGTTCCTTAGTAGGATTGGATGGTTGATGCATCCACCCTTATATATAAAGGTCTATGTGGCCTCATATTAGCAAGTGAACTACTTGTTGGTTATGTGGGAGTCCTTGCAAGATGAGTTCTTTGTGTTCTCTTAGGTTAAAAAAAATATGCAAGTTGGGAGAGCCCCATAAATCTCTTGTTTCTCAAGGGTTAGTTTAGTTTCTATGTGCAATCTTGCATGGGTTTTGGTAAGCTGGCTTAGAGGGCATCTTACATCACACAGACATAAAATGTTGGCGACTAATTTCATGCCTGTGATGCCAGTTAATGATTAGAAGACTTGTTAAGTGGTCAAAATCAAAGTTGACGAGGCTTGGACTTTACTTAACTGTAGCTGCTAATAAAAGCTCGAATAAGGGCCATGGTGGGGCCCTTTTTAAGATTGTGGCGATTAATCTCTAAAATGAAATCTGTTTGTGTGAAGAGGCAACCACTTATTTGAAAGTAACTTTCTCGCTCAAGAGAAGTGATGCATATGGATTGAAGTAAAAATTAAGAGCCTTTCTTTGTGAGGATATCCTTGTCTAAAATTGAGTGATTGTCCAAATGTGAACTTATCAAAAGTCCTATGGAGGTCCATTGTTGTTTCACTACATCGTTTTCTTATCCATGCTTTCATTTTGCGAGACAATTTATCCTGATGAAATCTGAAGGATGTATGGGAGGTATAAAGAAGCTAAACTTGAACTTATCATACTACAATAGGAACATGGAAAAAAGAATTCTTACAATATTCCTCTATTGCAAGGTTTTTAGTTCTAGTTAATTCAATAGGCTTCTTTTAGGGTTCCAAGGGTCTATGGTAAGGAGTCCCCTTTTCACCCCATTTGTTTGTAATTTCATGGAGGCCCTTAGCGGTTCACTTGAGTGGGCCAAGGATGGTGGTTTTTTCTTGGTTGGCCGGTGAGTGGTAGAGATTGAGATAGAGTGGTAATTCCACACCTTTTGTTTGTAGATGATATGCTCGTGTTGTGCAAATTGAATCAAGCCTATTTGAATTATCTTTGTTGGTTACTTATGTGATTTGAGGCTTGTTAAGGGCTTAGCTTGGAAAAAAGTGTGTTAATTTCAAAAGGAAGGGTGGAGAATGTGGAAGAGTTAGCCCTAGATTTTGGGTGTAAGGTGCAAACACTTTTGTCATCTTATTTAGGTATCCCCCTTGGGACCCTCTTCTTGTTCGTGGTAGTATGGAATGTGGTGGAAGAGAGGTTTTACGGAAAGCTAGACATGTGGAGAAAGTGGTTCTTATCCAAGGGTTTAAGGGTTAACCTAATGTGGAACGCTTTTTCTAGCATATTGATCTACCTCATGTCCTTGTTCCATATTTTAGGACAATTAGGATGAGGTTGGAACAAATTCAAAAAGAGATATCCTACATGGAGGAGCATTTGAATGGAAGCCACGCTTAATAGGGTGAGATATTGTTACATATAAGAGTAAGGATTTTGTGGGGGTAAAGAATCTTTCTAAGCTTAAACAGAGCCCTTTTTGTTAAATAAAGTTGGCGGTTTGCAGAGGATAAGGGAACTTTGTGGTAGCAAGTTATAAACGGTAATTATGGGATGGAAAGGAGAGAGTGGTGCTCTAAGGCGATGACATGGAATTATGGGATAGGATTGTGGAAAGCTATTAGAAAGAAATGACAACTCGTATCTAATAGAGTTGTCTTCTTAATTGGTAGTGAGCGGATGATGAAATTTTAGAAGACAAGTGGTGTGGTGATGTGACACCATACAATCTTACACTGCTCTTTATGTTGCTGTTGATTTCAGGGATGATTGAGCGGCGAACATTTTGTATTGTGTTGGACTCCTCATTTTGGTGGAGCAGTTTCTTTTGAGCTTGGAAAGGAGGACGGTGTGTAAGAATCAGGATAATAAAGTGATTTGGTCAGTACTGAAAAATGGGAAGTTTTTTGTTATACTCTGATATTCAACTTTGTAGACTGAAAGTACTTTGTCCTTTCTTGCTAGTGTGATTTAGAACTTTTGGGTACCCTTGAAGGTTGATTATTTGCTTGGCTGGCTTCTTGGGTGAAGCTGTTAACTATGGATCGTTTTAAGAGGAGATGGTGGTAGTCTTTTAGATGTTTCCTATGTCTTCAGAAGGAAGAACCATTGATCATATTCTTATCCATCACATAAAGACAAGAGTGTGGTGGAAGTTGGAACTTCGTTTCTCTTTGTTTGGCGTGCTTTAGACTCTTCCTTTCTTCCCTAGAGATGCTTTTCTAGGATGACTTGGCTTTTTTATGCAAAAAGGTGTAGTAGACAGCTCTTCTTTGCCTATTTTAAACAGTTTTGGAGGAAAGGAATAGAAGAGCTGTTGAGGATGAGGAACAGTTTGCTCAAAAACTAAAACACTCTTTCCTTTGTAATTTCTGGGATTGGTCTAGGTTATTTTTATTCTCTAGTAATTCTTTAGTTGTAGATTCTTTGGATCGGGTGGGTTCTTCTTAAGGAGGACGTAGTTTTTATTGCTCCTTTTTTTTTTTTCTTTTTGGCACTTTTAAGTTTTCATTGTATACCCCTTGTGTGCTTCAGAACACTTTGAGTTATGTTGATATTTTAATTCCTCTTGCAGTCAAAGTAGCATATGAGCTAGTTTGTTATGTAGGGCTGGATCATTTAATTACATATTTATGATTGCATGGTTAAAAGAATTGCATCTTATGCATATGTTTTAGTGATCCATATCTAGTATGGACATCGATTTGATGCATCATTGTTTGTGTATGCCGTCAATGCAAGAGTTGTTGGCATCATAAACTGGTTGCTCTTATGCTTTGCTACTGGCAGGTTTCTGTGTTTACAAAGACCTACTGAAAAATTAATATATTCTCAACCTCTCTTATTTAATTTGCAACCAATTAAGTTAACAATTTCTGCATGTTGCAGCTGAGGTTATGGAGTCCCTAAATATTCCTAAGGGAGTACGTCGTGTGCTTTTCAGGACATTAAACACGGACAGGTAAATCTACATTGGCATATTTTTTCATAATTCCATCATGTAGGCCATGTGCAAATTATTTTTCCTAAGTAGTAATTGAGGTCAGTGTCTTTTAGTAGCCATAGTAAGTGATTTTTTTTAAGCCACGATTATTTCATTTGACATTCGATATTACTGGAAGTTGCTTTAATGTAAATTATTCCAATCTAATTATTTTCATCATCTTAAATTCTTTGAGAATGCCTTTTTCTGTGCATTAATCTTCCTCCTTAAAAATTTTAATGTAAAGGAAAGTTACTTCACTGAAGTTTCTTATTTGCTAGAAGGCACATCTCTTTAAATATCATCCATGGAGGTCAAAAAGTTATTTCTATGGTTAACTATACAATAGTAATTTGGCTTTAATATTTTATACAGTAAAACCTTGAAAAATGAATGATCAATAGTATTTTTAGAAATCCTTGAGGGTTCAAGAAATATAAATTAATAATTGATGAAATACATAATATAGCTTTGAGGAATTTTTTGTAATTTCTATTTTTCTCAATTCATTCATTCTCGGAACATCACATATTTCAAACTTCTTCATCTATTGGGGGATTATAGTTTGACACCATATCTCTTCTTTTTTCTTTTTAGGAGTTTTCATCTTTTTGCAATCAATAACCATCTTTTTTTTTTTTTTTCATTCTCTTAGGCTTCTATGCATTAACTTGTACTATATTTTATTTAATAGTCATATATGTACAAGTACTCTACAGTGGAAACATAACACTCTTATAAATTAATAAATATTTATTTATTTATTGATGATTAAAAACTTATTCATTTATTAAAAAATCAAGAACCCTGCTAAGATATTAATTTCTCTTGGTCCCAAGAGTGTTATTTTATTAGGATCTTACTGTAGTAATTGGCACGATTTCATCGTAGTAATGGTAGATCTCTTTCACAATCCAGCATGTTTGCAATGAACACATGCTTAAACTTTAGGCTCTAATTTCATGATTTATCAACATGTTCATTGCTTGTATTCTTATTGATTCATGTGCGATATTATGAATTCCAGTTATGTCTTTTCTGACAGTAGCCAAAAGGGTGAAAATATTCTGCCCTTCATTTGAAGTGTCATACATACTATTTCTTAAACATTAGCATGACATTTCAAGGATCTATTGAGTCTCCAAACATTAGCATGACATATGATTTGAAGAGATCGCATATGGACTCAAACTTAATTCATTTCAGGCGACTTATGTTCACAAAGAAATTTGACTCAAGCTATGTGGGATTCACACAGGATGGGGCAAAATGGCTAGTGGAGAATACTAACATTAAACTTGTTGGTAAGATGAATACTTTCTTTTTGTCAGGTTGGAGCTATCTGGCAAGGGATATTTTTCTTTTTCACTGAATCAAGCATATTGTATCTGTACTGGATACTGGCATTATTGTCTCTGTTCATAGTTCCCTGGGTAGTATCTTTTTTGTTTGTTAGTGCATCCATCACATAGATTCATATGTATTACATGCATGATCACACAAATTTTCAGAGATTTAACTCTGGACAGCTTGGGATGTCTTTGGTTTTTTTTTTTTTTTGGGATGAGATCATGCAAATTCATTTGTGTTACATTCATGATCACTCAAATTTGTCTATGTTGCATGTTCAAAAATCATCTAATCCAAAACTTTCTGGTCTTTGTTCAAATTTGTGTTACAAAGATGAGCATAGAGATTTAATTGAAACATTCACAACCTTTGAGTTCTGTTAAGGATTAGTTTCCTAATCCATTTAGAAATCTTTTCCTTATCTCTTTAGTCTCCTAATTAGACTCTAACTTTGTTTCCTTTTTTGCCCTAACACTAAAGTATAAATATTAATGTTCCTTAGTTTGTAAATAAATGAAAATCAGAGTATTCCTTTTCTCTCAATATGGTATCAACGACCGTGTCACACTCTAGTCGCTTTATAGTTGTCGCGAAGGCGTCGCGAAGCCCGCCACCATCGGGACACCCTCTAGTCGACAACTTTTCGGCGAAGTTGCTCCCGACCTCCGTTTCCGGACGGCAGACACGATCGGAGCATCTCTCCCTCCGATCTGCCCTCAGTGGAAGCCTCGTTGGCAAACACCTCTCAACGGACATGTGCCCGATCTATGGTCAGGCAAATTCAGCGTGGCGTAGCGGTGGTGCGTGAGGCATTGTTGGCCGCGGCCTCCTCTAGCGATTAATGGCGCCCGTGATGAGCCTCTCCCGACCACTTGATGTCACCGTTGCTAGAAAACCCTCCCGTTTCCACTTTTCTATCGGTGGTATTTTAGGCCTATTCTATTGCCCGAATCTCCTTTTTTGTGTTTTCTAAAGCTCTACAAAACCTCCAGGACCTTGGGAGTTGTTTGTTCATTCTGGAAGTACTAGTTATGTTGATTATGTTGACCTTCTGTTGATTTCTCATCTCTATGGCTGAAAAAGGTCAGACTTTTAATTCATTTGTATTTGAAACTCCTATGATTACCTTGGATAAACTCACGGGGAGCGAAAATTATCAGTCATGGGTGGATTCTGTGGACCTTTGGTTTATTGGTAATGGTTATGAGGATCATCTTACTACTGCTAATGCAAGTATCCCCAAAGATAAACGTCCTCAATGGCGAAAAACTGATGCTTTACTATGCAATATTTTTCTTCAATCTATTGATGCCAAGACTCCATATAATATTAGGGCCTATAAAACTTGCTACACCCTCTGGAATCAGGTGAAGAAACTATATACTAATGACATTCATCGTCTCTATCAAGTAATATCCTCCATTGCTAATTTGAAACAGCTCGGCATGGATATATCTTCTTATGGAGGATGGATGTCTGCCTTTAAGGATGAACTAGCATCTATCTTGCCAAAATCTACTAATGTCGAGACTTCACAGTCAAAGATGGATCGAGTCTTTATGATCATTCTTGTGCTAACCTTGGGCCAGATTTTGAGAACATCAGGGAACAATGGAGTAGTTATTCTAAACTTTGATGAGGCTCTTACTCGGGTTACTTCACCCGTACCTCCCGCTTGCCACTCGATCCGTACGATCACGAGATTACAGAGGCAGCTTTTGTGATGGTTTCTCAGTTTCATTCTCCTCTCGAGGTGGACGGTAACAGCAGGCATAGGAATGACGTCCTCCAACGCACCCATCTTATCTGGCTTGGCCCTTTTCGTGATCGATGCTATTAGTTACATGGCCACCTCCTTGTAATGCTCATTTGACTCAATCTTCTGATCATCCACCGAGTTCGAATTCTGTCTCAAGGAGCTCATCCACACCTCAGAGAGTCATTCTTACGCCAGTCGAATATGAGGAGTACCTTCGTCTCACTCAAGCCACCGTCGACTCCATTAGCCCACATTTGCCTAGGCCAGGTAATGTCTGCGCACCTTACACATTCATTTGCACCTTGGATCCTTGATTTTGGAACCTCTGATCATATCTCTGGTAATAAGCAATGTTTTTAAAGGCGAAAGTGTTAGGCGAGGCGTTTTCATGTCTCTGAGGCGAGGCGTAAGCCTTAAGGCGTTGAGGCGTAAGCTTTTTGTGATCACATTTACAATTTAATAAATATTTATAATATATTTAAAATATAATAAAGTACCATAAAACTACTTTCAAACTTCACAAAAAAACATAACTTGATTTTAAAAAATAAAATAGTTTATATTTTATAAAAATATAATTTATAAAATAAAGTATTATTTTTATTTATTTTATAAAATATAATTGTGAAATAAATATTTTAAACATTTATTTTTATTGCTTATCTACAAAATAAAATTTATTATATATTCCTGTATTTGGTACAAGATATTTAATTTAATTTGATTTCCATATTTAATCCAAAAATTTTATCTTATATTTGGTACAAGATATTTAACCAGTAATAAAATATCCTATATTTGATTAAATATCTTTTAGGGATTATCCAATAATAAAAATTATATAATTTTAAAAATTATTTTATATGGAAAAAAAGAGCATGAGAATTATTTATATCCAATAATAAGGCTGAGATTTTAATAGCACTGACAATCATTTGGAGAATCAGAAAATCTTACATATAATTTTAAAAATTATTCTACACATCAAAAAATATAATTTTAAAAATTATTTTGTATAGAAGAAAAATAAGGGCCGAGAATCATGTTGGCCATAGATTTTTATTATAGCACTGAATAAAGAAAAGAGGAAAGCTCGATGCATTCTTGCCTACTATCCCGATCCCATTCTTGCTTACTCTTCTCATGGCTGACAAAGAGGGGAAATAGTTAGGGTTTGGGATGAATGAAAAACAAAGATGAGAGGAAGAGAAATCTTACTTGTTCTCCAAGGACAAACGACAGAGGAGAGGAAAGGATGGGATCCCAACGAACAACAAAGAGGAGCGACGAGAGTGAGGAAGAGCAACCATGAAGCCAAGATGCTTTTTTTCCTTTGATTTTGTTTTAGAAATTAGAAATCCCGAAGCCAAAGGCATGTTTTTTTGGAATTTTGTTTTGTTTTTTTCACTTTTTTAAGTGCCACGTAGCCATCTTGTGAGGCGTACGCATCTTCTCTTGATGCGGAGAAGGCGTATGCCTTTATGCCTTTGGAACGCCTCGGTGTAGAAGGGCGTACACCTTCCATGTATGTAGTTCGCATTTTTTGGGACGCATCGAGTCGTTTTTTGGTCGCCTCGCCTCAAGGCACGCCTCTTTTACACCTTTAAAAACACTGGTAATAAAGACCTTTTTTCTTCTCTTATATTTCCGTCTCCTTTACCCACTATTACCATAGCTAATGGTTCTCAAACCATAGCTAAAGGCATTGGCCCGGTTTGTCCCCTCCTTTCCTTTCCCCTTACCTTTGTCTTTATGTTCCTGATTTTCCTTTTAATCTTATTTCCATTAGTAAGTTGACTCGTGACCTTCATTGTGTGATTATTTTTTCTCACAACTTTGTCACCTTGCAGGATCGGAGTATGGGGAAGACGATTGACATTGGACATGAGTCATGAGCTCTTCACCGCTTGCTCGCCTCACTTTGGAATTTCCACTTTGCTTGCGCTCACGAAGTTCCTCTCATATCCACGATCCATCTCGGTCATCGAGCCTCTCGAGTTTTGTTGGTTCTTATTTTAGTTTATCTTGGCCGGCAGTCATATTAGCTTAGGAAAAATGCAGAGTGTCTCGTTCCCCAAGTGATAAGATACTCGGACAAAGTCTCCTTTTGAGCTTGTCCACACTGATGTGTGGGATCCTTCTAGGTCTGCATCTACTTTAGAATTTCATTACTTTTATAGACGGTTATTCTTGATGTACTTGATTATTTTTAATGAAAACTCGAGCTGAGTTATTTCCATCTTTCAAAAGTTTCATGCTGAAATTCACACTCAATTCAATACTTCTATTTGTATTTTAAGAAGTGATAATGCTAAGGAATATTTCTCTATGTCATTCTCTTCTTTTATGTCTTCCCATGAGATTTTGCACCAATCATCTCTTGTGCTTACATTCCTCAATAGAATGGAGTGGCTGAGCGCAATAACCGTCATTTAGTTGAGACAGCTTGCACTTTCCTCCTCCATCATAAGGTTCCTCAACGTTTTGGAGTGATGCTATCTTAGTTGCATGTTATTTTATTAATTGTATGTCATCCTCTGTTTTACATGATCAGATCCCTCATTCCATCTCGCTTCTTAATCAACCTCTCTTTTGCCTTCCTCCTCGTGTCTTCGGTTGTGTATGTTTTGTTCATATTCTCACTCTTGGGCAAGACAAACTTTCAACCAAAGCCACGAAGTGCCCTCTTGGGTTATTCTCGCCTTTAAAGGGGTTATCGATGTTATTCTCCCGACATTCATCGCTAATTCATCTCTATTGATGTCACTTTCTTTGAGGATTCCTCCTTCTTCTCCTCTATAGCGCATCCCTCATGTTTCGAATGTCTTATCTATTCCTCTTGTCTTACCATCTCCAGATTTCCCTTCTCCGCCTACGGATGTCGTGACTTGACCAGTTTAGGTTTATACTCGTCTTCCTCGTCCCCCTACAGGGCCTCTTGTTGATTCATCTTCTATGCCACCGTCAACTCCTACTGCAGTTCCTGGCGCGGATTGATCTACTGTGCCGCCCAGGAAAGAATGCTCCTCTACACTTGTAGCCCACTTCTTTGTTTTATAATTTTCTAAGCTTGCATCGTTTATCTTTACCTTACTTTGCCTTTGTTTTCACCTTGTCTTTTGTCTCTACCCCTAAAAGCACTAGTGAGGCTCTCTCTCATCCGAGCTAGAAACAGACAATGGCTAAGGAAATTGATGCTCTTTACTCCAATGGCATATGGGAGCTTGTCGCTCTTTCTCTTGCTTAGAGTCTCAGGTTTGGATTGTTGTTGGGTTTATACGGTGAAGGTGGGCCACGATGGCGGAGTTGGTCGGCTTAAGGCCGCCAGTTGCGAGGTATAAACTGAGCGCTTGGACTATTATGATACCTTTTCGTTGATGGCCAAGATTGCCTTTGTTCGCTTGCTTCTCTCTATGGCTGCTCTACGCTCATGGCCCCTTTTTTAGTTGGATATCAAGAATGCCTTTCTTCATAGTGATCTTGCCAAGGAGGTATATATGGAGCAACCACTAGGTTTTGTTGTTCAGGGGGAGTCTGGTTTGGTATGCAAGCTATGTCTTTCCTTATATGGTTTGAAACAGTCTCCTTGAGCTTGGTTTAACCGGTTTAGCTCAGTGGTTCAAGAGTTTGGCAAGATTCGATGCAACATTAGACTATTCCGTTTTTTATCATCATACGTCTATTGGATAGTTTATTTACTTGATTGTTTATGTGGATGACATTTATCATTCTGGCGATATTATAGTGTTGAAACTCAAGCAAACACCTCTTGACCACTTTACCAGACAAAAGACTTGGAGAAACTCAAGTATTTTCTAGGCATTGAGGTAACTCGGTTTAATTCGAATTGGTTATTTCTCAAAGTATATCTTGCTAGATATATTGGCGGACATTGATAGCTATTTAGATTTGTAAGCGATGGAGCACTCCTATGGATACGGATGTCAAACTTGTACGGTCGGGGGCTTCACGAGATCGGGGAGATATCAACAACTTATAGGTAAACTGAATTATCTCATTATCACGTGGCTTGACATTTCTTTTCCTATGAGCTTAGTTAGTTAGTTCCTATCCTACAATCACCTTATGATAGCCCTTGGGATGTTGTAGTTCGTATTCTCCGTTATTTCAAAGGAACATCAGGTCAAGGGGTGTTGTGTGAGAATAGAGGTCATACCCAGATTATTGGTTAGTAGTGCGGCCAGGCGAGGCTCGTAGTAGATAGGCGTTATACGCCAGGGGTATTGTGTGTTCATTGGAGGTAGCAATATCCACGGAAAAGTAGAAACAAGATGTAGTAGTCGGATCTAGTGTTGAAGCTAGAAATTATCGAGCTATGACCTTATGACTATGTAGACTCATATGGTTGAAGCATCTCTCCGAGAGTAAGATTTGAGAATGATGAGCAGAGATGGAAGCATACCGCGATAATCAAGTGTCGCCTTGCATCATCTGCTTGATTTTCCTTAGAGGACCAAGCACATCGAAGTGGATTGCCACTTTATCAGAAAGAAGATTGCATTGGGATGCATGGCTACTAGTTTTGTTAACTCTAATGACCAACTAATAGATATCTTTACTAAGTCTCTTAAAGGTCCTAGGATAAAGTATATATATGATAAGCTTGATGCTTTTGACCTATATGTTCCAGCTTGAGGGAGAGTGTTAAGGATTAGTTTCCTTATCCATTTAGGAATCTTTTCCTTCTCTCTTTAGTCTTCTAATTAGTCTCCTAATTTCTATGCTTGCAATTTCCTCAGGAGTGTCTCCTCCCAATCCAGCTCCCAGTCATAGATCCATCTTAAAAAATGAAGGTTCCTACCACCACTCTCCCCCTTCTCTCCCACACCTTAGCTGCCCATGAATCCTTGGTAGTAGCAAAGGAAAACAATGCAAGAAAAGCCTCTCCTAGGATGAGTCACTACACCACCTATCCTTCCAAAAATCCAATCTGCCCATTGCCCACCTTGAACAGATTCTGCTGACAAAAATCTCCCACCCGCATCTGATTTCCTTCTACACTCCAATTTCATACCTTTCACTGATCACACTCAAGCACTGATCTCCCTCATTTTCTCAATATTTCCCCATAATCACCTACCCTCATTAATATGTGTTTACAGAATTATCTTGTGTTTGGTTGGTATTCTTTCTTTGTTTGGTTTTGTGTCTTGTAGGAACTGTAATATAGTCTCTTCTTGCTTTATGAGATTTTTTTGTGCACTGCTTTTGCAAAATTAATTGGTCCACTGACAACTTTTTCTCTTATGAAATGTAGGAATTGATTACTTATCTGTTGCTGCATATTCTGATTTAATTCCTGCTCATCATGCTTTTCTTAAAGAAAGGGTAAGAAAATTTTTCATTGTAGGATTCCTTCAATTATCTGTTTAATCCTTAAAATAATTTCTCTAGCTGTTTTAGTTGAGCAAATCCATGTATTAGGTGAAGTTCCATTTTGGGTGCCCCTAATGGGGATAATTTCATTAACCTATATTTACAATCCTGTTTCTGTTCTCAGATGATAATGCTCACTTCTTGATGGAGAAAGCCTTTTAAATTATATTCACGAAAGGAAATGAAAGGCATGAATAAACTTTTAAGTATGATTAATATTAGTTGTAATTAAAGTAGGATTAGTATTTGAAGTCAAACTAGAATGAATTAGGTTACAAGACAATTAGAATTAGAATATCATATACTTTACCCTTGTTCCTCTCCTTAAATCCTAAAAATAAAACCCTAGCCTACCCATTTGAGCATGGACAACCATCCTAGGCTGTCCTAAATTACTTCTAAGTCCATCCTACATGGGATGTTAAATTAAATTTGGCAATCCTGGTTCTTTATGTTGCTATTTCTCCTGACGTGAACTTGATGTGATGTCTATTCAACTCAGCTGGTGCCAAAATTAGTAATTACGAAATATTTACGTAATGCCAATGTTGACAAAGACATGGGTACTACATATCATGGATACTTGATATGGAAAATCCTCAAATGTAGAATGTCCATGACACTAAGCGCGCGCACACCTATATGACAGGACACTCACAAATATATATATATATATATATATATATATATATATATATATATATATAAAACATTCTAACATCAATCTTTCCACTGAGAGCGCGTGTGCCACCACCAGGCCAATATATAACATTCTAACATCAATCTTTCCATTAAGAGCGTGTGTGCCACCAGGCCATGCTTGCAATGTGGAAAAATTATTTTTATGTAGTGGACGCACCCATTTGTTAGGTGGCGTTTGTTTTTTTGGCTTTTTGTTGAAAGCAATTTGCTTTCAGCGTTTAGCTTGTTTGTTTTTTTAACTTTTTCATGACTTACTGTTGAATTTTTTAAATTTTTGCCTAACTAGAAATGGCTTAAAAGTTTAGCTTTTTGGCTTTTTCTTAATGTTATTTTTGAATTTATTTTCTATTGAGAAAAAACTAGATATTTGTTATAGTATGTATCATACGTTAACATATTGATTTGTATCTTATTAGGATACTTTACTTATAGGGTTGTAACCCTTTAGGAAGAGTAGATCATCTTACCTAATGTATAGCCTAACCTTCTTGTTTATATATGTATGATGACTCAATGGAAATACCTTTAGGAATTCTTTCCTCGACTCTTCTACTCCTCTTGGTTTCTACATGGTATCGAGCACAGGGCTCGGATTAGGAGGATTTTACCGCTTGCAGGTAGTTTTCGAAGTGTTTCAGAAATTTGTGAGGTGTTTTGAAACACCTATTTCGGCGAGGAGAGTGGGGGTCCGCCCGGCTGAGGAGCTTCGTCGGCTGTAAACGAGCACGCCCGGAAAATTCCGGTTGCCGAAAACCACGCGTGTGGAGCTCACGCGCTGTCCCACAGTTTCAAGCCAGATCCACACGCGTCGCGCATGGGGCGCGTAGGGGATTGTTTCGGCTCCAACCTCCTCCTCCGACGTTGTCCGACGTCAACAAGTCCTTTTGTGTACTTGGTTTCCTTGTTTAGTACCTGGATGGTGGCTTTTGTGTTCGACAACCCTATTTACCTAGGGTTTCTGCGAGATTTCTTTGAGTTTCTATCTTCTGGAGGTACTTTTTGGCCATGATCTACTCTCCTTCGCTTCCTAATGAGTGAGTCAGTAGATAAGAAGCTTGTTTTGGCGTCCGAGTGGTCCCAAATTCCCAATGATGTCCAAAATCACGGAGGATAAACTGACTGGTTCCAATTCTTTGGATTTTGAGTAAAACAATCCGCTTCTACTTGAGGAGTATTCGTATGGTCAGTCACCTTGATGAAGACCCTCCTTCTGATGATTCAAAGGAACGGTGGCTAGAGGATGATGCCTGTCTCTTTCTCCAAATTTGTAACTCCATTGATAGTAAAGTACTTACTCTCATTAATCACTGTGAGTTTGTTAAGGAGCTAATGGATTATTTGGAATTTGTGTATTCTGGAAAGGGAAATATTTTTCGCATCTTCGATGTGTGTCGAGCCTTTTATCGCTATGATAAACAAAATCGGTCGCTTATGGAATTTTTCATGGACTATAAAAAGGCATATGAGGAACTGAATGTGCTCTTACCCTTTAGTCAAGATGTTAAGGTCTGAGTCGAGCGGGAAAAGGGTGGCGTGATGGGCTTCTAGCGCCCTCCACCCAATGGTATGATTATGTTAGAGCGCGGTCACATCCGACCTTGAAGTTTCTTCTTTCTAAGAAACGTTTAGCCGAATACTCCGCACAGAAATATCCTCGCTTGCTTTCCCAGATGAGCAGTGCTCTTGTTAGTTGAAACAATGGTGAGTTAGGAAAGCCACAGTACAGAAATAGTGGCCCATGAGGTAATACTAGAACTGGTCTGGAGGGTTGTGTGTTATTCTCTGCCGTAGCTGGACATGTGATACGGAATTGTAGAGCGTAGAAGCGGAATAAGAGATTTAATGCCTTGAATAGCCTCCTTTAATGAGTATCGTCGGTCAGTTCAATTCTCGTAAGACGAACTGCTTGGAGTTCCACTTGTACCAGGAATCATTGAAGTCTCCATCTACTTCGGTTATAGCTATCCCTGAATCAAGTAACCCAAACACATGCCTTGTCTCTTCTTCGTCCTTCGAATGGGTCATTGATTCTGGAGCCACATGTCACATGACAAGTAATTCTAGTATATTTTCTACCTTTCAGTCACAACCTTCATCTTCCACTGTCACTTTGGTAGATGGGTCACAATCCTGTGTTCTTGGTTAAGACACCATTTTTCCCACTCCTTCTATTTTCCTATCATCTGTCTTGAGTTTACCTAATTTTTCTTTTAATTTGGTATCTGTGAGCAAACTAACTCGAGCTCTTAAATGTTGTGTCTCATTCTTTCCCGATTATCGTCTTTTCCAGGATCTTATGACGAAGCAGATTATGGGTAGAGGACATGAGTTTGGGAGTCTCTATATTCTTGATTCTCCAGGACCGAGACCTATTGCCTATTTCGGGGTTACTACACCATTTGAGACTCATTGCAGATTGGGCCACCCCTCTCTTCCACTATTGAAGAAATTGTGTCCCCAGTTTTCAAGCTTGTCGCCCTTAGATTGTGACTCATGTCAATTTGCAAAACATCATCGTCTTAGTTCTCGTCTTGGAGTCAATAAACGAGTTGGTGCTCCCTTTGAGTTAGTCCATTCGGATGTGTGGGGTCCATGTCCAGTTGTGTCCCCAACTTGGTTTTGGTGCTCGGAGTTATTTTCTCATTTTCATGCCTTTTGCGCTGAAATTCACACTCAATTTCATGTTTCTATTCAAAATCTGAGAAGTGATAATGCTAAAGAATATATGTCCAAATAATTTCAAGCATTCATGCTTCAAAATGACATCCTTCATTAGACATTTTGTGTTGATACTCCTTCTCATAATGGAGTTCTTTGAAGAAAAGTAGAGCCTTCTTCAGAAACCACTCAAAGCTTTATTCTTTACAAAATCCACATGCCCAGAGCATTTGGGGCGATCTTTGTTCTAATCAGCTTGTTTTTGATTAATTGGATGCCCTCCTTTGTCTTGGATTGTGCCACTCCAATTCAAACCCTTTTTCCTCATAAATCTTTTTTCCCATTGAGCCTTGGGTATTTGGGTGTACTTGTTTTGTTCGGAATGTTCGTCTGCATGTGTCTAAACTCGGTTCTAAGTCATTGAAATGTATCTTCTTTGGTTACTCTTGAGTTTAGAAAGGGTATAGGTGTTATTGTCCTAGTCTTTGCAAGTACCTGGTTTCTGTTGATGTCACCTTTCTTGAGAATACTCTTTCTTTGGGCAGATCCACCACCTTGTCGGGAGGATGATGATTCTTGTTTATACTCTTGCCTGCTTGACTCTTGCTTGATCCACCTTTGACAAGCTTCTATCCATGGGGTTTACATGCTCAAGGCGCTACCCCAGGTGCCGGCCTCCAGGCTACTTCGACGCCAGACGGTTCTTAGTGATGACGCCTGTTTGCCGTAAAGGTAAGCGTCGATTACTCATCGATCTCCTCATTTTGCTCTTATAACCATTTGTCATCCCATTGTTGTTCGTTTATTGCATCCTTAGACTATATTTCATTGTCTAACAAGGTTTCTGAAGCTCTAGCTCATCCTGGTTGGCGTAGTGCTATGATAGAGGAGATGGATGCCTTGACTAGTAATGGTACTTAGGACTTAGTGCGTTTACCTGTTGAGAAGAAAGCCATTGGTTGCCGATGGGTGTTTATAATGAAGGTGAATCCTAATGGATCGATTGCTCTACTGAAGGCTCGTCTTATTGCTAAAGGGTATGCTCAGACCTCTGGGGTGGATTATTCTGATACTTTTTCCCCAGTTGCCAAGTTGACCTCTATTTGGCTATTTATTTCTCTGGCAGTCATTCATGGCTGGGACTTGCATAAGAGGTTTATATGGGGCAACCTCTTGGGTTTGTGCTCGAGGAAGATTAGTGAGGGTTTATGTATGAAAATCATTATATGGCTTAAGCAAGATCTGAGTGCATGGTTTGACAAATTTAGTGAAGTGATTGAGAAATTTGGCATGTAGAAGAGAAAATTTGATCATTCTGTCTTTTATAAAAACTCTCAAGCAGGTATCATCTTGTTAGTTGTGTATGTTGATGATTTTATCATTACTGGGGATGATATGGCAGGTATATCTTCACTCAAGTCTTTTCTTCTCATGACCCGATTTCACCTGAAAGGACTTAGGCGTACTAAAACACTTCTTAGGTGTTGAAGGGTTATGAGGAACAAACGATAGAGATCTTATTATCTCAGAAGGAATATGTGCTAGATCTATTATGCGAAGCGGGGGTGTGACAAAGCCATGCTAGTCCCCTCCCCTATTGCACAAAGCCTACATCTTACTAGAGAAGGAGAATCGTTTGAAGACCCTAAGAGATATAGAAGGGTGGTTGGGAAGTTGAACTATCTTATAGTAACATGCCCTGATATTGCATACGTTGTTAGTGTTGTAAGCCAATACATGTCTTCTCTAACAGGTTGATCATTGGGTAGAACAGATTCTATGTTACTTGAAAGGAGCACCGGAACGTGGTATTTTGTATAGTAATCATGGGCATAATAGACTTGAGTGTTTCACGGATTCAGATTGGGTAGGATCTAAGGAAGACAGAAGGTCCATTTCAGGTTACTCTGTGTTTGTTGGAGGGAATCTAGTTTCATGGAAGAGTAAGAAACCGAGCGTTGTCTCTCGATCTAGTGCAGAATCGGAGTATAGAGTAATGACACAATCTGCATGCGAGATTATGTGGCTCCATCAACTTTTTGTAGAAGTCAGTATTAAAACCTCAGTCCCAACAAAGCTTTGGTATGACAACTAGGCTGCCCTTCATATTGTCTCTAATCCTGTTTTCAATGAACGAACTAAATACATAGAGATAGATTTCCATTTCGTTCGTGAGAAAATACAACTCGGTTTGATTTCTACTGGATACGTGAAGGCCCGAAACGATTAGGTGATATCTTGTGAGAACCACAAGTGGAGACCCGGGATTAGTTACTTATGAGTTGGGTATGATTAATACATCTTGGCTTGAGGAAAGTGTTATAATATGTATCATACGTTAACATATTTGTTATAATATGTATCATACGTTAACATATTGGTTTGTATCTTATTAGGATACTTTACTTATAGGGTTGTAGCCCTTTAGGAAGAGTAGATCATCTTACCTAATGTATAGCCTAACCTTCTTGTATGTATATGTATGACGACTCAATGGAAAATACACAAGGAATTCTTTCCTTCAACTCTTCTCCTCTTGGTTTCTACAATATTCAAATATGATAAAATCATATATTTTATGATCCAATTGAAAATCTCATACTATGTTTCATGCTAATTAAATAAGAGCATATATATATATATATATATATATATATATATATAATTTTTATTTAAAAATTTATTGTCTCAAAATTTAGATAAAAATTAAAATATTGATTTTTTGTAGAAAAAACAAACAACTAAATACTTAATCCTATATAGAACAAAATATATATTTAGCATTAATTAAAAAAAACAAAAGCCACCTTAGTATCCAACCACAGCATAATGCTTCTTTACTGGTATATATGCTTCTTATCTTGAGAACTTGTTGAGGACCAAGGTCATGGTTTCCTCTGGCAAAGAGATAAACGCTTTATTCATTTGATGTTTCTCCTGATGATCAATTTTTCTTAGGATATGGACAATTATGTAAGGATATGATGTTCCTCTAAATACCAGATTTTATCACTGTATATAAATGTGAAATATTTTAGATTAATAATGTTTATATTATTATTATTATTTATTGTTGAATACAATGAATGGCTCAAGTCTCATAAGGCCTTGGAGCCAATCATAGATTTTTAACTTCGGTCTCTATACTGGTCACATTGTTTCCTTCTCGGGTGCGAAGAATTTTTATGGGCTGTTCTCTGGCAGGGTAAATGTGAGCCCTAAGGGCTGGAATGTTCATGTAGATTAGAGGGATTCCCAGGAATGGGGTCAAGATGCTTGACATTTTGAATTAGCGAGTGAGCAATTGATTATATAGGGGGGGGCTGGGAGCGAGCCAACCCACTGGAGTTGTAGGCACAAATACAATAGTGCATACACTCGAGTTAAGAGCCGAGGATTGCATACTTGTTTTGAAAACTTGTTAATCATTATCAGACACTATATATACATATATAGGGTGTTGTCATCGTCCCTACCTCAACTAGCTTTCATCTCCTCTCCAAAAAAGTTTGGACCATCTCCCAATCATTTAGCACTTGAGGATCCGAGTGCCCACTGCACACTTCAGGTTCATGCAAAACCAGCCACTGGATCCTGTTCCTGCCTCCTAGTCCTGGCCCCTACAGCTATCTAAAATATCGGCTTTCTGCTCAGCACTTTCGACTTTGGAGGGGATCTCAATCAAGGCACCCCATGCACCAACCACTATATTAGGGGCTTTGAGGTTGTGTGTCTCTGTCAGGCATAATACAAAATGGGGCAAGGCATGATTCTAACATTTTTTTTATTATTATTATCATTAGTTGGAATACTATTTTCTTTTCTCTTATAGATATGGCAATCTAATTGAATGACATTGTCCAGGGCTTAAAACAATTCTACTGCTTCTCCTTTTGTTTTCCTGTTTGAATATTCAATACAATATTATAACAGGAAGAAAATTACAAGGCATAAATTGTCCATGAACATCTTTATGATGGGGTGGAGATGATGATATGTCTTAAATCTAAAGCTTTGTATATATTTATGTGATTATATCTTAAAACTCAAGAGGAGGAGGGAAGAATTGTGGCTTTCTTAACTCTCTCAGGTGGCGGAAGCAGCATCAACCTGTTTCAATATTAAAATGATTTTCTATATTTGGAGGTTAATATATTGGAAGGCCTGTGGAAGCGGACGTCAGGCTGGATCTGTCTGAATAATTGCCTACCTTTAAGGTTGTTTGGTTCTGAGGGGTCCCCCATAAGATGCATTCTCATCAAGGGTTAATTTTCTCCTAGATTTTTTTTGTCGTGTGAGTAACAAGCTTGGGGATCTGTTACAACCTTTTTTACTAGCGTAATCTGGAAACAGAGAGCTTCATGCTCGTCACATGTTCGTTTGTTTTATTTCTTAAAAAGTCTTCTCCATGTGCTATGCTATGCTATGCTATGCTGCTTATATTATATGTAAATTTGTAGCACTTTCATGCATACTTTTAAGTCACAGGAAGCAGTTATTGCCCCCAGGATGAACAATACGATCACAGGTCACCCCTTTAAAACTGGAAAGATCGTCCTGCCATTACTGTGATAAATTAATTTTATTTATTTATTCAAAGTCATTTCATTTGTTTCCCTGAACAAAAGAATTTAAAAATATATACAATATTTAAGAATTTTGATTATATCCTATTTTCTTTTATATTTTTGGTTGTGGAACCAAACATGAAATAATAATTTTCCTTCGTATTTTTTTCTTTCCATATTACTTTCTGAGTTTCAAATAGGACGTTAGATTTTGTTTTGAACTTGGAAAGTATTAAGGAAATAAAATAGAGAGAAAAAACTAGAAGAAAAGTAAATTTAGAGGAAAATAAAATTTTGTTTAAACTTAATAAATTGATTTTGTATAAGAATTAATTTATTAAATTGATTTTTATTTGTTACTCTTTATTATTTATTATATAAGAATTAAGAAATTTAAAAGTAGATAAAATTTTATGAAATTTTGATTATATATATATATATATTTTCAATTTTCCAGTAAATTATGTTTTAGGTTGCCAAGGGAAAGAAATTAAAAAATGGGGGCTCAAGAAAAAAGAATCCAACCAAAAGTATCTTCAGAAATTTTAATTAAAAAAAAAAGTTACCCAAAAAGTGGTCAACCACTTATTCCCATAAAGCCCCGCCTCCACAACGGACTAGCCTTGCCCCACCCTTCCCACCCAGCGCACCCCAGCCTGAGCCTCCCCTCCTACCGCCCACCCATCACACCCCACTTTAAACGCCATTTTTTTAAATTTCATTTTATTTAACTTTTTAATTTTTTTATTAAAAATCTAATTTTGTTATTATTTGTATTGTATATTAAAAATAAATTAGTCTTTAATATAAAAATATATTTATTTAATAATAATTAATCATCTTTATAATAATTAATCATCTATTAAATAAATAAATATTAACATTTTAAATTTTGATTTTCTTTTTTAAAAATAGCTCCTTTTTAACGAAAAACAAGTTCTTATCCATTGATTTTACCAAAAAATTTTATAAACTTAAACTTTTATATTTTTAATTTTCATATTTTGCATCTATTTTTATTTTTTTATGGAATATTAAACATATTTTTAAAAAATTAAAATAAAAAACACTGCTAACATTAGTTAAAAATTACCTAAAATGATGACATTAATATTTGAAAGTACAATTATCAATATTTTTTGAATGTTACAATTATAAATGCTAATATCTAGTTTAAAATATTTTTTTATTTTTTAAATAAAAATAATATGAAAAACTATTAATATAAATTTTATTTCATTAAAAAAAATTAAGAATGATAATTTTTAAGAGTATTTAATTTTAAAATATTTGAAGAGAGGTAAGAGTTATAAATTAAAAATATTTATATTAATATTTTAAAAATATTATTTTTATAATTGCACTTTTAAATATTGATATCATTATTATATATTTTGGTAATTTAGATATTAACATTGTTACATATAGATAAAATCAAGTTATTATATACTAGTGTGAATAATATCTTTTATTTTTATTTTTCAAAAATTTTATGTTTAATATTCTATAAAAATTTAAAAAATGTAAAAATATATTCAAAAATATAAAAATTTTAGTTAATACAATTTTGGTTAAATCAATGGATAAAAACTAATTTTCAAAAGAAATTTAAATTTATAAAATATTATTTTAAAATGTTTATATTTATTTATTTAATAGATGATTAATTATTATAAAGAAATATAAGATTATATAAACAATTACATATAATACTAAAATTATATTTTAATAAAAAAATTCAGAGTAAAAAAGAGAAGAAAAAAAAAAAAGGCTTGGGGGGTGCCCGTGGGGGCATGGGCAGGAGATGGGGGCTAGGTCACGGTAGGGTGTTGGGGGGAGTTAATGGATTCCACGTGGCGGTAGTGGGCTCCAGTGGAAAGGATAGTTTGGAGGGCAATTTTGTCCCCTGCAAATGATTTACTATTTCGGTTACCCAAAAACTTAATACTTTTCCGCCAAAATACACCAGAATCAAAAGTCAAACTTCTTGGGTACACATTTTTAATAACTCCCCTTCAGTACCTTAAAACATAATTTTCCCTAATATTTTTTTTCCCTCCACGCAATATTTTTTGGTTAAGTTTCACAAGGGATTGGACAAGGCCTTTTTCTTAGGAAAAGATTATAATAACCATTTCTTTCTTGGACAGCAAAAACATTTCTCAGCAACACATTGTTTGCTTTTTAATGACTTCTTATTTTGGGAAAAGTATATATCACACAATCAATTTAGAAATAAAGGTAAAAAAGATATAAAGAATGAAAAATATATATTTTATCAAATATTAAAGAAAAATAATTGACTTTTAGGTAAAAGTATTACCTTAACTAAATATAAGGATTATCTTAACTAATTATAGGTACCTATCTTAACGAATTATATAAGATAGTATTTACGATTGGAAGTAAGATGACGCAAATGAATAGATTGATAACCTACTTTCGTCAGTTATTTTTACTAATATATTTTTAAAGCTTCATTGACATGTTCTTACTTAGTGTATTTTCACAAATTCTTCATCACGTTCTTTATTTATTTACGAGAATCGATGGTTTGATACGTATTTTTCCTTATTTTAATACTTTTTATTGTGATGTAATAATATCTTTCATGAGTTTGATAAATGACATATATAATATGTTAATAAAATGACATATAATATGGTTTTATCGAAGATTTATATTTCAAGAAATCATTATTCCATTTTGTTAGCCTCTTTATGACATGCTTGCTTTCAAGAAAGGATATGGAAGGGATGCTCTAAGAAAAGCAAGGGGAATGAATGGAATGGGAACGATTCCACTTTACTTCATCTCCTTTATTTTCAGGTAAAAATGAAAAAAGGAATGTGGTTCTTACAAAGATCCAGTGAACCAATTTTTTGTCATTTTTGTCCTTCGAGTGGAATCTCAAATAATAATAATAATAATAATTATTATTATTATTATTATGATTGTTATAAGATTGTTGAGCTATATAACATTGTTCTATACAAATAAATCATTTTAATTTAAAATTGTAAAATAAATATATGAATTCTGTATATTAAAGATTTGTTATTTTTAAAGTTCAAATCCTTTTTTTTTTGTTTTGTAGAAATGAAAATATATAATTTAAATAAATAATTATACACTGAAACTTTAGTGGAGTATTTCTTTTATACAGATGAAATTTTGAAAAAACTAAAATTTTATTTTTCTTCATAATTATAATCAATAATCTACATAAAATGTAAAGCTATATGAATAATCTATAAGTACCGAAGCCATTGCTAGTGATTTCTTTTAACTCATATAAAAATCTTGGGGCTTTGTAGATTTTGATATGTATTTTATTTTTAGAAGACTCTTGTATTAACAATTTTTTTTACATCTATTCATTATATATTACATCATTTTAGTATTTGTTCTCATGAAAACTTCAATATGGTCCATTTCTTATGTTTCGTCCAACTTAACCACTTAACCAGACCTCATTAACAACTCTTATATTGACATTTAATTATTGGTGTATTAATTATTATATCATAAAATTATTCCTTAATGTTAGGATGGATCCTATTAGACTACTTAATACTCTAAAGTTTACTTCATATCCTTGAACTTAGGACTATGTAACGAAGTAAAGATGGTTAACATGTAATCTAAAGATCATGCCTAGTATACTGGGGTTTTCTTGGCTTCATTCTTTTTATGCTTAATACATCTTGTTCTTGCATAAAAAAAAAAAGTAATCTAAAGATTATGGTTGGCAATCCAATAAACTTATAAACTACTATAAACTTATATGTATTGATATATTGTAAACATTCTTTGTCCAATAAATGTATAATGAATGTGATGTTCTTCCTATTAGCAAATCAATCTTAATTTATAATTTACTTTAAATTATGTTTGTATCATTATATAGTGGATTTTCGATTTTTGAGTATAATATATTAAAGTTTCCTTAAATATACATAACTTTAATTCAAATATACAATTCAAATTTGGACAGATTTTAAAAATGTTGTAAAAAGCATACACTACAACAAATTGACAATTTACCTACGGAAAATTCTGTAGGTAATATAAAAAATTTCATCGATAATTAAATTTACCTACGGAATACCGACAACAATATTTAGAATTAGATTCTTTGTGGCATAGGTAAATAAATTACCGGCGAATTTTTATCGTAAATATTTTTATCAAGTAGGTAATTTACCTACAGGATAAAAAAGTCCGTCCGGTAAATGGAAGTAAGAAAAGTTGAGGGAAATCTGAGAGTGAAGGGGACGAAGCCACCTCTGAAATTCCATTAGGTAATACTTCGATAATTCTACCCCTACTGAAAATCCGTTAGTATTTTGTTGGTGAGTTTATAGGTAATCCGTTGGTAATTGGCAACCACTTTTATAGGCATTCCATCGGTATTCTATCGGTAATTTGCTACCACTTTTATAGGCATTCCGTTGGTATTCTATCAGTAATTGGCTACGAATTTTGTTGGTGATTTTGTAGGTAGTCGTGGTAATTGACCACTTTTGTGAGTATTAGTCGATAAATTGTCGGTCATTTAGTCGGTGATTTTGTAGGTAATCCGTCGATAATTGATAATTATTATTCACCACTTCTATAAGTATGTTGTTGAGTAAATTGTAGGTAAATATAAAAAATATATTTATATTTTACTACTATAATTGGCTCTTAAAACCTATTAAAACATCATAAAAGCATTTATATATAATCATGCCTAATAATATAACACTAGCATATCCCGATAATAAAAAAAAAAAAGAAACAAATATTGAATAGGTCAAATGTATTAAAAAAAAGTACCTAAATATTTCAGAAAGTAGTAAGCAAAGTAACTAAATAGTTAAAAGAAGTAGTAAAAATTAAAAAGTACTTAGACATACAGCCCGGAGATAAATTAGCATCATCAAATATGTGATCATCAGCTAGATGTCGATGCTCATTACCATGGTCATGTGAAGAGGGTTGATTGTAGGTACTGTGTCATGCACCATTAGACATTTCATTCAGCGCCTTAACAATGGTTATTGTGATATACCATGGTCTCTAATCATTAAATCTTGATCATTAATCACGTATTGTAGTTCTTTGAGATTACCTCAGCATTTTGTTGAAACATCGAATCTTGATGTGGAAAGAAAGAGGTGAGCAATCATAATATTTGTGTAGCACATTGAGCCAAGCCCACTCAAAACCCAGAGCCTTTTGTTGTCCACCCACAACATCTAGAAACATATTATTTTCATCTATTGTTTCATTGTTTTGTGTCAGTTACTCTCACTTAGCCTCAATAGCATCTTGCAAATACATAATCATATTCAATTGTAGCTATCAACTAAATGAAAGATGAGCATGCCCAGTGATAGAATAATTTACATTAACATCGTTGGACTTTTCATTAATGAAAGTCTTGCCATTGCCATTTTTTGTATGTGTGTGAACAAACAACTCTGGAGCAGTAGGTGATCGACCTAGTTTTCTAGCCTACACATGTAGAGACAATTCAATTAAATTAATAACTAAAGATAATTGCAAAAAGAAAATAAGCATAACTATGCATACTATACATATATGTACATATATAGTGTACATATACATACTATGCATTAAAAAATTAAAAATGATATTGAATCGATAAAGGTACAGGTGTTAAAATTTGCTAGGAATTGTCATTTTCTGCATATTCAAAAATTTGGCATGTCGGAGATACAAATGTATATTTATTCACTGAGAAAGGAAATCTCCAAGATGATTGCACGTAAAATTTAAAAGATAAGGTTCATTCTATGAGTTCAGGATTTGCTTTTGAAAAGAAGATAAGTCTTCGACATGGATAAATGCCCTGCCTTGAAAATGGGTTAAGGATCTATAGCATCTAACTAGTCGCCTAAGCATGCTGATTTAGAATGATCCCATTTTTATGTTAACAACATTGAACTTTTATTTTTTTATTTTTTATAACCGTGGATGTCCGGACCAACTTGAGCGCACCTTGACTAATCCCATAGGGCCATGAAGTTACTGGTTAGGTAAACCTCAAGTGGCTCTGAGAGGCCTCGAACTAGTAACCATTGGGTTAAACCTCAAGACCTTAAACCAACTGAACTACTCGTCAAAGTTATGTTAAACTTAATTTTTTTGATAGGTAATAATGTTGAACTTAATAATCAGTGCAATAACATATAACGAAAAGAACAACAACAAACAAAAACAATAACCAGAAAAATAAACGAAAAACTAAGTTCCTTCTAGCCTAGGTTATATACGATTTTATGGGTGTAGACAAAGTACAACAAGATTTGGGGCACAATACCATTAGGGTGAGGCTCAGTCATGTGATAGGCATCACAAGTGAAGCTTCCACCCATAAATTCTGCATAAATTTTTGCACCTCTTTTATGGAAAATGATAAAGAAATTATTAAACAACGACAAGAAATAATAAGACTAAGGCTTCCTAAAAGGAATACTCATCACAACATACTAGAATGATCAAGTGCTACCATAGTTAGTAAACAAGAAAAGAAGGTATGACATCAGAAACAAATGTGTTGAAGAGGGTATGAGTGGCAACAGGTAACATCAAGATTAAGGAGCTCTTTTATGTAAGACAATTGAGAAGGAGCAACTAAGAGCAATGGAGGCATTTGCATAGGATTGTGATTCAATAAAGTTTGAACCTCTTCATGAACAAATGAATGAAATAGAACCTGGGTCAATGCTATGAGAAAAGACACCAAGACACATCATTTAAGAAAGGACATTGTTCTCAATGAAAACATAGCTGACTATTGTTAAAGATTAGTCTCCTACTCCATTTAGGATTTTTTTCCTCATCTCTTTAGTCTCCTAGTTAGGCTCTAGCTTTGTTTTCTCTTTGCTCTAACACTAGAGTATATATATATATATATATTTTTTTTTTCCTCCTTTGTAAATTAATAAGAATACAGAATTCATTTTCTCTCAACAACTACCAAAATAGAAGACATGAGTTGACACTCAGTAGTTGGAATTTATGATTGTTGAGTTTGAAAGTACAAAGAATATATACGTAATAATTCTTCTAAGCGGGATAAACAACACTTTATGCTCTGTCATCGATTCTATTTAAATTGAGAATCATATTTGTTATTAACATTACCATAAGCTACAAAGAAACAAAAATAACGATAGCAGGGCGAAATGTACAAAAATTTAAAATAAAATAGAAATAAGCCAAGCCAGGTGTACGAAACTTTGAATTTGGAATGGAAGCTCATTCATGTATTGTAGACTTCACACACTGTCAAATTGCCTAATTTCATATCAAGAGTTTCCTCTTATGACAACAAAACGTCCAGGGTTCACATGACGAAATATCATTACTTATTCTCCAATGAATCTCAAATTAGCTAAATATAACAATGCTTTCAGTAAAGTTTGCCATTCTCATCCTGAGCAAAGTTTGGCAAATTGTTTCGAGCGGTAGAAGATGAAAAAGAAGCGAAAAAAAAAATGAAAGCTTAATAGATAAATTAGCAAACTTACGGTATCCCGTAGGCGTGAAGCTTTGTTAGGATCATTGTTCGCTAGTGAAGGTCCATACCATGCCACCCAAAGCCTCTAAACTACACCAATAATTATATCCTTACCAAACGACAACCCCAGAGCCACTCTAAGTTGAGACTTTGCTGAAATGAATACTAAGAATGAGAAAACGAGAACTAAATACCCGATAGGTATGATTCTTTGCATATGAATACAAACATCATGTCATAGTTCTCAAAAATTAGAAAATGCGTAACATTTTGAAACAACGTTTCACAGGCACTTAGTGCGGGGCGGAGTAATTATGTTAGAAAAATTAAAGGAAAGAAAGGAAAACAACAACAAAATAGAATTAGAAGAAGGAGAATAGGCTTACGAAACCACGATAGAGATCGCTTTCCTAAAGCGAAATTTGCCCCACTCCTTCTAGGTTTTGCTATGGAACTGATAATGCAAATTGCTTTAGTGGATATGACAAAGCCTTATGATTTCTATAGCGGCAAATAATAGAAAAGAAATCTAATAGGAATAAAAAGCTTTTCTAGTTTTGATGTTTCAACAATTTATATACGGATAAAGCAATGCAGCTTTCAGGTTTAGAAAACACATCTTTCAGTCAAATACTTTTAATTTTGTAAAGACATATGCTTTCAAATAACCACGATAGTAAAATGAAAAGACACATGTTTTCGATTTATATTTAAACAATGAGTATTTCTAACAATCCCACTTGTTTAAATATAGAGTTATAATATAAAAAATCAAAGAGAATCGAAACATGTTTATCGTAAAATAATGCTTGTCTTTGATTTGAACATTTTATAAGTATACTAACCTGAAGATGAAATTGAATCCCATGTAGCAATACCAGCTTTGAACATGTTATTCCTTGTGACTCCATTTGTGTCAATATACCGATTAACAATTTTATATCTTTATTCACTCAATATTGTGGCTAAGATCCCAGAGTTGTTGACTATTACCGTCAACCATGGGAAACCTTTGAGTGAATGTCGGGACGTTTTTGAAAATGGGCGAGTCCTCTTACGGGGCTCTACCCCGAATACAATACTGCGTATCTGTCGACGGTCTGATATAATCCAATATATCCAATCATGAGTATCGACCACTTGGGCCCATAAACGATACTCGATATACGCCGCAACTATGAATCCAACTATATACCCATGTGGATTACAAGAGTTAATATGTTTTTACTCTTGTCTGACATATATCAAACTTATAGAGTTCTAATACATGTGTAAATCGGAACGAAGCCCATAATACCGACTTTCTTCTAAATCTCAGTCCTCTGCGGGACGGCGGGTCCCTCGCCTTGCGCTCCCTGTACGTAAATAATATCCCTTGACGAGGTGAGCTAATCGTAGGGTTGATGATTTGCCCGCGAGAACCCAGTTTACTCTGTTTTGAACAGTACAGTGTTTCCCAAATCAGCTTTGTTAACGGTGCATGATCTGCAGCTGAACCAATCTTTTGTGACCATGAATCCGGTCACTCATGAATTCTCTGCACTATTAAACATGTTTTATAGAGATTAATGGGACATTTTGACATGATTGTGGGACCTTATAGATGAATATATCTTGATGGATGACTCTGGGCAGTTATTTATTAACTTTTGTTGTGGGATTCCTAAGACAGACTTTATCAATTGAAGTAGCTGAATAGATTGATATTTTTAATTTGGACTTCTATAGATAATTAATATTTTTAGACAACCCTCCAGAACCATTTATCTCTAGACTCTCATCTCATGCACTAACTCCTATATTCCTAGGATGTTCAGTTGCACATATGAATACATGTATGCCCAATTCAATCTGATCCCAATCACATGCGAATATGTAAACATGCACATATCCACATAATATCCAATCACACAATGTGTCATGTAATAAAATCCAATTCATACATCAAGTGTTAGCTCACTTGGGCCAATAATCAACACGAGCAATTTAATTTAAATCACTTCGACCCGAACAAATATTTTCACAAAAGTGTTTGTAATTCTTCATTCGAGAACGGTAAAACCACACAGGTATTGTTCCTTTCCAAGCTGTTGATTTATCAGTTCTGCGCTGAGGTGACACAGATATCTGACATTTCTGGGCAACTGCGCATTGACAAAGCAGTTTGCCTTCAGAGATATTCAATGATCTTGCGTTTGACCCGGAAGGCGGTCCGTGGCACAACGTCAGTTTTTGTTGGGCGTTGAATCTCTTCAAATCTGACATTGTTGGTTTGAACGATCAGCGACAGTTTTAGACCTCGACAACCGAAGGCTTTGATCTTGAAGTGACGAACGACGATAAACGATGAGAGAAACTCGTATCTGGGTTTTGAATCTGCGAAATCAAGACTTTGTGGAAGTATAACTCGTGACGGTTTATGTTTCGTGACTGACGGTGGGATAGGTGAGGCAAATCTGAAGTTGGTCTCTTTGTTTGGGCTTTCTTGGTGCTGGTTCTTTGATGTGTTGACTTTCCGTTGTTTGTTAAATTGGGGGAAGGTATAACATAATAAACGTATTGTCTTCAAGGCTGACCAATTAAATTAATAATGATTCTTATGTCCTTCTGGTTGGCGTTATGACTAATCTGGATCGATCCGTTTTGTGATTTCTTTCACTCATTACGCGACATTATTGTTTGTGGTCGCGTGTTATATCGCGTTTCTTGCGTCGAAGATCGTTGTTCCGCGACGATGCGGAAAACGTCGCGACTCGTCATGGATGTTCGATACGCGTTAACAACTGGTTTCGTGAGTTAATTCTATTTTGTAGATCGGTTTCATATCCGGGATACAAAATGTTGGTTGCACCCGAGAACGTAATATTGTATATGATAAATACCAGTTGTATTTTCAAATTGGTTATGGATCTTTAAATACCGTATCTTTATGTTAATATTGTGTTATCCAGATCTTATGGTTGATGACTCGAATCTCAAACCGCGGTTCGCCTTATTCTGTAGTGAAATTCCGGATGTTTGTGTCGCGTTGGGGACGTTACAAAGCGTTTCGTTGCGGGTTCAACAACCTCAAATGTGACAAACGCCTTCACATTTTAATTTAAGTACTTTAACATCCACTTATCAATGACTTGTTCTTACCCTTTGAACTCAAAGACTATTTGTTGAACAACGTTGAGTAGGGTTGCCATCATTGGTGGATCTAATTAAGGAGTCTCAAACCCAACTTTTTGAAGTTGATTTTACTAAATCTCTTGTGTGAGAGGCTTAGTAAAAGGATCAGCCAAATTTTCATTTGACTTCACGAATGTGAGAAAAATTGCTCCATCTTTGATTAATTTTCTCACATAGTCATGTCTAAGACTTATGTGTCTTGACTTTCCATTGTATATGTCATATATATAAAACTAATGTAACCAGTTATCACAAAAATTGAAAATAGAACTCACATTTTTGTTCTTGGGAGATCACTTGAAATTTCTAAAGAAAATTCCTCGACCATACGCTTCTTTCGCCATTGTTTAAGCGACAGTCGGCTCCAAAAATAGAATGTGTTATAAGGGTTTGTTTCTTGGACTTCCAAGAGATAGCACCACCACCTAAAACAAATACCCAACCAGTAGTGGATTTGTTTTCTCTAATACTCGATATCCAACTTGAGTTGGTATATCCTTCTAAAATTGCAGGAAAGTTTGAATATTGAAGACCTAGTTCTTTAGTTTTCTTAAGATAACCAAGAACTCTATCAATGGCCTTCCAATGTTCAACACTAGGATTGCTGGTAAATCTACTCAATTTACTAACAACAAATGCTATATCTGGTCTTGTACATTGCATAGCATACATTAGACATCCAATAACATTTGTATACTCTGGTTGAGCCACTTTGCTTCATGGATTGCCAGTCAACGATGCTTCAGATCAAAATGGGGTACTTGTTTTTCTTTATTTTTAAGTGACTAAATTTATTTAACTTTTTCTCAATGTAATGAGATTATTTCGATACATATCCCTACTTATTTCTTTTAACCTTGATACCCAGTGATCTGCGCTTGAATCCTTCATTTTGAATGTGGAAGATAGAAACCTTTTCGTTTCTACCCTCTATGGCATTTGCTTTACAGTGTATGTCATCAACATATAGACAACAAGCACTATATTTTCATCATTTGATTTGATATATACACATTTATCTGCTACATTATGAACAAAGCTAAAGGATAAAATTGCATCATCAATTTTTTTATGCCATTGCTTAGGTGCTTGTTTAAGTCCATATAAAGATTTAACCAATTTAAAAAATTTATGGTCATTTCCTGGTAGAACAAAACCCTCAAGTTGTTCCATATAAACTTCCTCATTTAAATCTCCATTCAAAAATGCAGTTTTAACATCCATTTGATGAACATGCTGCAAATTATAAATTTGATCACGAGAGGCAGGAAATGAATTTAGGGATAGAGTTATTCTAGCTCTAGGGTGCATATGTATCAAAATAATCAATACCTTCCTTTTATTCGAAAACACAGCAACTAACCTAGCTGTAAAATTCTTAAGTACCATCGATTGTGATACTTTCCCAGAAACACCACTTACACCCAATAGGTTTAGAAGCTGGGAGAGTAATCTGGCAAGTTCCCAGTGTGGTTAGATAGTATTGAGATAATTTCATCTTGAATTGCATCTTTCAAAAACTACTTTCTATGAGAAACATAAGCTATGAGTTTTGGATCATCTTATGAAGAATAAATGGAATTGATCTCACAACTTGATTTCTATTACAACTGGCGGGTTAGAAATACGTTGAGGAGTCAATTTCATTTAGTCGAAATGGCCGAACTCTAGTAGCGCAACTGCCTTAGAAATTCACTAGGATCTCCATCTATCCCTTGTGAATAAGATTGCTCTTGAACCTCTTGAGATTCTTCACTTAGTGACATTTCACTAAATGTTTTTTGAACTCTATTTTTGAGGGCTAATAGACGTTCAAGGTGTCAGCACATCTTTAGATTCAATAATGGTATTAGACTCTAAATTTAGAAGTCTATATGCCTTGCTATTTGTGGCATAACCAACAAAAGCACACTTGATTCCTCTAGGTCCCAATTTGGTTCTCTTGGGATCATTGTTTCTACAATATGCAAGGTACTACACTTTAAAAATACCCATGTTGGGTTTCTTCCTTTCCATAATTCATACAGAAATTTTCTTTTTCTTCATTAGAATTCTATTCTAATATCATGACTGTTGTAACGCAGAAGAGGCACCCTTTACTGAGTCAAGGCAATTTAGCATGCAACAACAATGCATTAACCATTTCTAAATAAGTCCTATTTTCTTTACTGCTAATCCCATTTTGTTGGGTGTTCTAGGTCAACTGGAAGCATTGATGAATAATGCCATGTTCTTCACAAAGCTTGTTAAATTAATGTGGAAAATATTCTCCACCCCTATACTTCTTAAAATTTTGATTTTCTTTAAGTTGATTTTTCAAACTCTACTTTTATCATTTTTAAATACGACCAAAAACCTCATCCTTATGTTTTAATAAGCCCTTTTTATGTATATATAGAATAATCATCAATAAAAGTGATCAAATATCTATTTCCACCTCTTGTTAACATGCCATTTAATTCACAAATATTTGAATGAATTAAATTAAGTAAATTAGTGCTTCTATCAACACTTTTAAATGACTTTTTAATCATCTTTGATTTAACACATAATTCACATTTTTGAAAATCATTGATTTTACATGATATCATGCCATGGCCTAATCATTATTTTCATAGAGTTTAAACCAATGTCCTAATCTTTGGTACCATGAAAATTAGATCAAGCATGTAAACGAAACATCACTCTTATTATTAAGATGCAAGAATTATCAAGTCTGAGTGCATAACACATTCTCTTCTGCTCAGTAGCCCTTTCCAACAAATAAGCCATTTCGGGATAAAATCAACTTTCCTGATTCATAAACTGATTTGATACTTGGTTTGCACAATAAATCTCCACTAACAAGATTTCTACTCATATCAAGAACATGGAAGACATTAGTGAGAATTACTTTCTTGCCCGATGTAAAGACAATATCAACATTTCCAATTCCATGCACTTTAGAGCTCTTCTCATTTCCCATCAAAATCTCTTGCCCATCATTAACCTCTTTGTAGGTTTTGAAAAAAGATTTATCATGTGGCATGAGCTAGACTTTACGATATCATACCACCAACCAGAAATCTTGCCTTGGATTGCATTAACTTCACTAATAGCGACACATCATCATTTTTCATTAAAGACATTGACTCTTGATTTTTGGATTTTCTTGAATCTGCATTCTCTAGCATAATGATCAGGTTTTCCACAAACAAAAACAGTTCCCTTTCTTGAACTTCTCTAACTTTTCTTGTTCCTTTTTAGGACCAAGAAGAATTCACCAACCACTGTTTTGCCTTTATTTGATTTATTTGAAGGCTTATTCACCACATTTGCTTTATTATTATCATCATAAGAATTTTCATTCTTTTCTCTTAACTTCGATTCCTCCTCGATTCAAAGATGCTTTTGCAATTCGTCTAAGGAGTAGTCCTTAGAGTCATGAAGTGATTTCTTCCTATAACTTTTCCAAGATGAAGGCAATTTGGAAATAATAGCACCAACTTGGAAAAGTTAGGAAGAAAATACTCTTTCATCCATGACCTTCAATTGATTCACTAGTACTTGTAATTATCCTTGTGATAAAATAGGCATCACCATTGAATTTGTACTCAAAATATTTAGAGATGAGAAACTTTTAGTACACACGCCTCCTCGGCTTTATACTTGAAATCTAATGCATTCCAAATTGCCAAGAGCGGACTTTCATTTGTGAGGAGATCTGTACAACTGGTTGGACGAAACATGAAATGCTGGCCTCACACTATTCATCTCATCTCTTTTCTTCCTTAGAGCGATCGTCGTTTCAGTATCTTCATTGGTTGGTGGAGCAATAGGTGTGAGATTAGGATTCAGAACATAATATATCTTCAAAGCAGTAAGTAGGAGCTTCTTGTCTTTCCATAAAGAAATTTGTTATCAAAATGATCAGAACGAACAAAGTCTCTATTCATCATTATGCTTAGTGTTGTTGTCCATTGTAGGATGATAGAGACAAAAAAAAAATTTAAGCTTACAGTTGTTAGAAAAATTAAAGGAAAGAAGGAGAACAACACTAAAATAAATTAGAAAGGAGAATATAGACTTGAAACACAATAGGGATCGCTTTCCTAAAAGCAAAATTTGGCCCCACTCCTTCTTGAGTTTTGCTACGGGGTGATAATGCAAATTGCTTTAGTGGATATGACAAGCCTTATGATTTCCTGCACTGGCAAATAATGAAAGAAATCTAATAGGAATCAAAAGTTTTTCTAGTTTTGATCCTTCTTTGTTTATATACTAGATAAAACAATACAACTTTTCAAGTTGAAAAAACACATCCTTTCAAGTCAAAACCTATAACTTTTAATTTTGTAAAGACACATACGTTCAAACCAAAAAACACAACTTATTAAAATGAAAAGCCATATTTTAAATTTATATTTAAACAAAAATAAAAATTTTCTAACAGATTACCAATATCTTTATTAGCTAAAAAAATCCGTAGTTTTATTCGCTTCTCTATAAATATGACAACAATTATAAATATTGAGATTTTGAGAAAGTTTCCAAATATCCTTAATTTGTAAAATAATTGAACAATGTAACTAAACATTTTTTTTTATGATAACAATCGATTATTACTTTGGAACTCCCTTTATCCTCTAGGTCTGAAAAAACATTGTACGTTGCAGCCAAAACACCATCTCTCAAAGCTACACATTTCGCAATAATTATCAAAGCATTGCCTAAATGTCTACTTACTATCATCTTAATAATTCAATTTGAGTCTCTAATAACCCATCATGCCAACTAAAACGCCATCATTTTTTTTTAGTGTTTAATATAACTTTTTTTTAATGATGCTTAATAGTATTAGTTTCAAAGAAAAATAATGCTTAATAGTATTAAATATTTAGTTGTTTATTTTTTCTAATACTTTATTTCTATTAAGTATTGATTTATTTATATTTAATAGGTTAGAAATCATCCTTCTTGATAAAACCTCTATCCTCACTAAAATGTGTGAGCTAGAAGTTGTCAAGCAGTGCTTAGAAGAATACGAGAGAAATGATTGGTTGGATATGAAACTACTAGAAAATCCTGAAATAGCTACTAAAAATAGCTACTACTGTCACTTCGTAGCTATTTAACTACTACATAGCTACTAAATAGCTACTAATATAACAGGTGTTAGGCTTAGCTACTATGTAGTAGCAAAAAGTGGCTTCCCTTAGATGTTGGCTACTAATAGTAGTAGCTAGTAGGCTACATAGCTACCACATAGCTAATAAATTGATGTTGGTGCTAAATGGCTCACGACCACATTTCTTTTGTTACAAGCTAAGAATACTATAAGCGAGGAAGCCTTGGCTCTTGGTAGTAACTATGTGGTGCCAGGAGTAAAGCTCTTCACGTTATTGATGTAGCCCATATATTGCACCACAGCTACTGTTTGAGTAATAACATATAATTGGCTACTAAGTAGTGCTTTATGAAATTGTTGTTAGCTACTACATCGCTACTCTTTGTTCGGATACTAAATGGCTACTATGAAATGCGAGATTGTTGTTAGTCCTGGTAAGCTACTACATGGCTACTATTTAGAAGCTAAAACACTAACAAGTGAAAACTATAGCTATTAAGCAGTAGCTATGTAGTAGCTGAATAACTACAACATTGTTGGTAGTAGCTAAATAGCCACTATATAGCTACTTAATAGTTCTTATACTAATTTAGCTACCTAAGTAATGGCTATGTATTAATTTGATACTATATAGCTACTACATTTGTTTAAGTCGCTAAATAGCTACTATATAACTCTCTGCTTGATGTTTAGTGGCTAAATAGCCTTACAGGAAACTCATTTAACAGTTATAATCACTACTAAGCCAAATGAAGTAGCTGCTAGTAGTAGTTTTACGTCGTGGCTAAATAGCCACTACATTGTTGGTAGTAGCTAAATAGCATGATTTAGCTACTATTTATTAGCTAACATATTTTAACAGCTACTAGTAGTACAGCTACGTGTGTTGAATAAACTACTACGTTAATTGATATTAGTAGTAAATTTTGTAAATTTTTCAAAATTGATCATAAAAATTTTAAAATAAGTTTGGATTCATTTCTAAACGATTTATAAATTTTTAAATGTAATTCAAAATTGTAATTTCTGCAATTATGACAAGTTTAGTTCAACTTTTAAAGATTTTTAACTTCTTAAAAAAAAAATCAATTATGGAAGAATTTAAATAAGTCGAATTTTCATATATTGAATTATAATTTTAAAAGTATTATAAATTTTAAAATTATTTAATTAAATGATAAATTCAACTATAAAAATATAATATTTAAGTGTTTGGCAAATATAAATATTAAATTATTTTAATAACAAATCAATGTAATAAGTAATTAGAATTAGTACGATTATTTAATATTACATTTATAATAAATGTTTATAGCTAAAAATATTTAAGTTGTAAATCGGGGAAAATTTGAGAATTTACTAAAAAGGGCAAAACGGTAAATTGCCGTAATAGTACAGGTTGCAAACCTGAAATTTTTCTAGATCTCGGGATGTGAAAGCGGACGCCAGTTGGATTCGTTTCAATCCCAGTGCAAAAAAATTTCGTTGAATTAAAGGCGGTCGAATTTTCACGATTTTGAGACAGCAGTGCAGGGTGGACATCAAAAGCCTGGGACACGGAAAAATCTTTGTTTTGAAACTCATTAAAGTAAATTTAATTTAAAAAAATAATTTAGCTTCAGCAGGGATGGAATAAATTGTTTCGGGGTGTGAGGCTTCGAACAAATTAGGACCGTGGCTCAACGTGGGCCAAACATTTAAGTTGGATAAGTTAAGAACAAAGAAGCTATAGGCTCATGGATTCAAAATCATCACACTAAAAGTACCTCTAGTTAAGTTTAGAGATATCCCAACCATCTCACATACACATACATGTTCGATGGTATTTTTGAAAATATCAATATTTTAAAAATAAGACCAGTGACTGAACCAAAAAAATTACTGATTCACGGCATAGGAACCGAACCGATTGTCCAACAAAATGAAACCGGGAGCGAAAAGGTAATTGGTTGATGGTCCGACCAATCGGTTTGAGGTAATGCTAAAATAATCATAAGCGGAGGAAGGCAGGGATATCCTTATCTGGTTCGGTCGGAATACTCAACATTTTTGAAAATTTAATATTTTATTTATTTTAGCTCGAATAATTACAACCAATAATCACATATGATTCTTCCTTCCATTTTATTTCTTCTGTTATTCATATATTTTCTCACTTTTTTATTTTTTTATTTTATCGAAATAAGATTTTGACTTTGTTTGGGTCTCTTTAAAGAGATAATTTATAAATCAGATTTATTTAATAATTTTAATTTTAAAGTATAGGCTGCTTTGTAAAACACAAATTTTCTCTGTTAGTAATTTCTAATAAAGAGTGCTTCCAGATATGTTTTGTCAACTTTCCTTTCCTCAACCTTTCCTTCTCTAAGTGGTACTTTATTCCCACTTATACTAGGAAATTCATTACATAAAGAAAATAATTTATTATTATTTAATATTACTTTTCGATTTTAATTTTTTATTAGAATACCCTATATTCTCTTTCTACCCATCTCACCACTAACAACCTGACCAACCCCTCTCTTTCTTTGTTGGGAGACCAATAGGGTCCCTTTATTCTCTTCTCAACTTGACACCGATTTGGGGTAAATCATAGGGTTCGGGTTTCCGCCTCTTGTTTTGCATCTTTTGACCTCACTTTTGTCTCTTTGTAGATCAGTGCACTCTGTCTCGACCTTTGATTTCCTTCGGATCTACCTGCTTTTGATGTTTTCACCTTTAATATCTGATCTAGTTTTGTATTGTTGGTACTATCGTAGGATCAGATCTTTTTGTATTGAGCTGTGCTTTTGGGTTTTGAATTTGCTGTTAGGGTTTTGCTATGAATTTTTTTTAAGGGTTTGATTGGGTTTTTTTTACTAGGGTTTGTGGAACAGTGGCCTGAATTTTATTATATAGGGGATTCCCTTTATTAGAGTGCTGGTGGAATTTGTTGCATTTGTGCGGTGTTCTTTCTTCTCTTCTTCACTGAGTTGAAACTTTAAAAATATTTTTGTTGGATTAATTGGTGAAGTAAACACAGGTACTCATCAGTTTTGTTGAAATCATTGAGGTGTATTTGATCCACTTTATGGCCATTAAGTGAGGTGGATCTCTTTGATCAATGGAGAGAGATAAAACAATGCGTTGAAGGTTTTAGGGAGGGTGTTTGTCAAGAGGCATTGTCACATTCCTACATTGAATTTGTTTGTTCCTTTGTGTAATGTGTGTGTGTGTTTGGGGGTACATTAAAAATTGAGTAAACATTATCATTTGAATGAAATTATATTGAGTTTGTCTCTATTGAACTTTTAGAAATTGTTGCACTTTGAGTTATGTGTGCCTTTAGTTGAAGTGGGGAATTTGCCATACCCACATCAATAATTTACAAGATGTATAAGGATTCTCACTTTCTCACGGACATATATGAATAAAAAAAAAAAAGTGCCTAAGTTCATCTGGTTGTATGTTTGTCTTTGGAAAATTACGTTGGACAGTCCCTTTCTATATATTCAGGTCACTATCTGATCACTTCTCCTTAATTTGGACTAGGAAAAGAAAAAGGGTGAAAGAAATAATGAATAGCTTTAGTGGGGATGCTTTAGGTTGATTGAAATAGAAACAAATTGAGCAATTAGAGATGAGGACCGACATGCGGATCTGCCCGGCTTGATGGGCACCATAGAGCAAAAAACAGCATCATGTAATGGAAATACGTATTTACCATGTACATTGACATACACAGCTCAGTGGTGAAATACTCTTTTTGTGTATATTCACGATTTTTATATATTCTACATTCAATTTAAGTCTGAGATTATTTTTTGGCTGAGCCCTCCCTCTCTTTTTGTTTTATCACGCCCCTCCTTTACTTGTTTCTCTGCCTTTTATGATGCTTTTTATTTGTTTCAATTCACTTTTTTCTTTTTTTCTTTTAATTTTCTTTTGTGCCAAGGGTGTCCAGACAGTATGGTCTTAGATAGTATATATATATATATACATATATATATATATATATATATATATATATATATGCATATACTCTACATATATCTTCTTTCTCATATATACTCTCATATATATTATCCCGAATAATAATTATGGATTGTAAAACCCATCTAAGGAAAGTATATTGATTTGGTTAAAAGCCTATGAAAAAAATATTGATTAGGATTGGGCAAGTGGTAAGAGATGATCTAACTTTTAGGTATAGTTTAATTGATCTGCCAAGATGTTCTAACTTCTCAGTTGTGTTTATCTTCTCAGTTCTTGGGTTTTTGTTTTGTTTGTAGGCCAAGCATGTGGGGTTTACTCCTTGGTTTTCTTTGTAATTTTATGTTCTTATTGGTCAAAATTTTATTATATAGGGACTTTAAATTTTTGTGAAACGATTGGCGCTTGTTTTTACGTCTTTGATTGGGTACCAAAAAAATGTTTTAGTATTTTCGGTGAGATAGTCTTCGGAATATGTTTTATTTCTTGTCTTGAATGCATCGCTTTGGCTTTCGTGTTGTTTTAGTGAATTCTTCTTTCAAAATTTCTCTTTGGCAGCGTGGTTTCTTGGAGAAAACTAGGAGTTGTTTTTTTTGGGGGATGGTTTTTTATGTTTTTGTAAATTAGGTTTCACCGAATTTTGGTTTTTATTGGGGATGTGATAGCTCTTCTTTGTCCCCCAAAGGTTTCGCAGTGGGATATGTCTTTTTTCTTTTTTTCTTTTTTTTTTTTTTGCCTATTCCCAATTCTGGTAGCTATGATTTAGTTCCTCGTTCGAGTTGGGTTTAGCTCAGTTTGTATATCTTTGTATGCCTCTTCTTCTGGCTTAGACTTTATGATTCATTATGTTGTTGAGAATGATAATAAAAAGTGTAAAAACACATTGTTTAATGGTTTAAAAATAATTATTTCAAATATAATGTACTTAAACATATCTTATCGCTATAAAGCATTACCTTAATACGATTCATTAAAGTAGATTCTATTATATCTGAAAACTAATTATTTTATGTGAAAAGAACCATATATTTTACATTCATTATGCTTTTCTACGATTATTTTTTAATCAATGACCTGAAACAAGTTTTAAAATGAATGTTGTGATTTCAGCGTGCAGCCACTTTGTAAGGAAGCGAGGAGAGGAGGACCACCAGCAGTGTGGCATTAAAGAGGGAAGAAAAAGTGCGAGAGAGAGGTCAAAGAGAGTGTTTTTATGAAAGTGAAACGAGCATTAGTGAAGAAGCAAGAGTAGCTCTGCCCATAGATTTGCCTCAATTATTTGTCTCTTACCTTCAGCTCACCTCAATTTAGCTTTTGTTGTTTCAAGAGTTTGTTGAGCTTCTTGTAGATCAATGTTACTAACCTTCTCCACATCATTTATTAAAACAGTAATCCCATTATTGCCTATTCTAACAAAACTACCCTTCAAGAGTTTTATGTTTTGGTTTCTGGGTTTTGTTTGCCCTTCAAATCTGTTCATGAACATCGTTTTCTTCTTCATATTTTCCCCTCTGGGCACTACTTTTACGGGTGGATACAGTTTTCTTTTCCATTTGAAACAAACATAATTTAACATGTTTTTCTGTTTTTGATGTCTATCCATTTTTCTGGTCCAAATACATGATTCATTTTCCTTTATGCTGAGCGGAAACACATGTTGTTTTCCTTCGACTTCCGGCTTTTACGAGTTGTATTCATCTCTCCCACTTTGCCAAAGTTTCTCTAAAATTCAAGTTATGGTTTTTTTGGAAAATAATTGAATGTGTATAATGAAGTGAATTTAGGAAGCTATGGCAAAAACCATAAATGTAAGAACAAGTATTTTTATCTTTTTTGTAGTGATTTGTTTTCTTTTCCTTTTATTTTTTCTTGTATATTTTTCATTCACATAATCATAACCACAGGTTTTGTTTTTTTAAAAGTTCTTTGTGTTTGGGTTTTGTTTGTTTTGTAGGCCAAGCATTTAAGTTCAACGACATAATTTTGTTCTTATTCCTCATGTTGTCTACAATTGTCAAGACTCGACATTACTAAAAATGGCTTCAAATCCAAGTTGGATGCATTACAGGCTCATAAATAGTCTCATAAACCCGGAGTTTTTTGGTTGGTTTGGAGGAATTTATAGAATTATGTAACCGAATGGATGGATGGTAACAAGATAAAGTGTCCATGTACACTTACGAAGTCTGAAAACATAGTTATCATCAGAATTGATCTTTGGCAAAGTATCCCTTAATGAAGAGAATGGCTTTATCTTGGGGTGATATGTTTGGAATGACGGAAATGGAACTGAGATTCAATTCAAAATTACGGTGATGCCGACCGGCGCCGAGGCGTTGAAAATGCATACCATAGTATGGTTATGGATGCCAAGCCAGGGCTTGATTTCAATCTAATGAAATATTAGATGAACCTCAATCCGAGAAGCAGTTTTTTGACATGCTAGAATAACGTGAATAAAGAATTGTGGCGGTTGCAGACATTCGCGACTATCATTGGTTATAAATGTGGCCCGAATATGAAGCGGAACACCACATGTCTCAAAGGGAGTTTGATGATATTGCTCAGTTGATAAAGGGGTTGCACTAGATAGAGAATCGTGTGTGAGAACTTTATACGACGCTAAAGGTTGGTTGAGGTTTAGGCTTACTGGAGTTGAGAAGATCCATTGTTGTAACAATGGTTGTATGTTTTGGGAGGAATGACGACCTCACGAATTTGTAAGATTTGTGGTCATCAGCGATACAAGAGGCAGGCTCGGCGAAACAAATACAAGAAGAAAAAACAAATGTACCCTACTGAAAATGTCTTTCCTTTGTCTCCTCGTACTAAGGTTGTATGCTTGAGAAATTCTGGTAATGATATGAGGTGGCATGCGAGCACCAGGTTGTAAAAGGAGAAATGCGACACTGCTCTGATTCCATTGCTTGGAAGCATTTCAATACGATACACCAGATTTTGCGGTTGAGAATAGAGAAATGTGAGACTAGAATTTTGTGTCTTGATGGGTTCAACCATTTGAGGCGGTCGGGACAACAATATTCATCATAGTAGGTGATTTTAACGATTTATAATTTGCATGTGTTTGTGTATGAAAGAGACATCTATGTTTCTAACTGTGCTAGTGCCGGGTCCTAGGAATCCAAAACAGAAGCTAGATGTTTTTTTGCAACCACTTATAGTTGAGTTAAAAGAGTTATGGGATGTTGGAATTTTAGCATATGACATTTCAACGAAGCGAATTTCCAGTTAAATGACATTAATGTAGACCATCGCTGACTTCCTGTCTGATGTTGTCGGTGGAGCCTGGTAGTGGGCATGTCAGTATTGCATGGGTCATAGAGCGGGCATTCACACTTCAGTGGAAAGCAAATCTTGGTTTGACACCTGTAAAGTTTTTACCTGCAGACCACATATTTTGAACGAATAGATATGCTTTTCGTAAAAATATGATGGTAACAGCCTGACACCTCCTATATTGAGTGGAGAGCTTGAGAAATTGTACACCTAATTACTAACAGTTGAAAAGGTAAGCGGAAGTTGGAGCCTCGATATTAATGATCCAATATGTAAAAGCTCACGGATGGAAGAAGGAGCATCTTTTTGGGATTTGCCATATTGGAGCCTGGTTACTCGTCGACATAACTTAGATGTCATGCACATTGAGAAAAATGTCTTTGATAACGTGTTAGCACGGTTATGAATGTCTTGCAGGGTAAAACTAAGGAACACCTCACAGTACAGGCAGGAGTTGAATAGTGCTGTCGGCCTTAGGAGTTGGAAGCGGAGGAATGATGAGAGTACCCTAAAACACTTTGCAGCGATAAGATCGGAAAACGGTGTTATGAATGGGTTAAAAATCTAAGATACCCAGATGGATATGCATCAAATTTTGCTCGATGTGTGGACATGCAAATGCTGAAGTTGTTTAGGATGAAGAGCCATGATTGTCATGTTTTTCATGCGAGAGGTTGTTGCGGTGCTTTCCATGAATTGTTACTTACGGAAGGAATGTGTGGAACTAACGAGAGTTAAGCATGTTTTCAAGGATCTAACTTCTACAATTATAAAAAATGATGACATGGCTCGACTAGAGGAAGAGATCCCGGTTATTCTGTGTAAGCTTGAGCGCATATTCCCTCCTAGCTTCTTTGACTCGATGGAGCATTTGCCCGTACACTTGCCTCATGAAGCGTGACTTGCTGGGCCAGTGCAATATCGGTGGATGTATCCTTTCGAAAGGTAATTCTTTGTTACTATGATTACTTACTTTTCACTTATGCAAATGACCAATCAAGACCTATAATGTAGGTACCTTCGTAAGCTAAAAAATAATGTGAAAAATAAGGCACGTGTTGAAGGTTCAATATGCAATGCCTATTTAGTTGAAGAAGCTTCATTATTTTGTTCATACTATTTTGAGAACATGCTTTACAAGGCACGAAGGGTGCCCCGAAATAATGATGTTTGTGGAGAGAATTATTAGGAGGGAAAACGAGGAGACATTGTCTATTTTCAAATATCCTGGACGAGCATTTGGATAGGCCACATCGAGGCAACTATCATTGGAAGAGTTTCATGTTGCACACGCCTATATAATGTTGAATTGCTCAGAAGTGGATCCATATAATAAGTAAGTATTCCTTGTTGATTAGATAATGTGTGTAACTAATCCAACTTTTTGCATTTTTATGTAGTTATCCATAATATGACTATGTAAATTATTTGGTTTATAAGGATTTATACTGATGAGCTATGCAAAAGTCGAGTGGACATAACTGATACCGAAATAGATGCACTACTAGAAAAGGAATTCGCCTCTTGGTTCAATACATATGTAAGTAATGGTAGTATGCCACTTAAAAATTACTCTTCATATATATATATATATATATATATATATATATATATATATATATATATATATATATATATATATATATATATATTCTACCACATATTTTAACCATATTCACTATGTTTTTATATAGAGTGAACAATCCTTCAAATAATATCATGAACACACAACTCAAGGATCTTGCTAAACGACCTTTGAGGACTGTAAGAACATATTCAGGGTATTTTGTAAATGGATATAAATTCCACTCAATGGGACATGGAACTAGAAGAGGCACAATGAATAGTGGCATTTGCATCAAAGGGTCTAACTATAGTGATCATCATGAGAATGATTACTATGGTCACTTTCGTGAAGTTGTAGAGCTGGAATATCCTAGTCACAATCAAGTTAACAAAGATTGTTCAAGTGTGAATGGTTTGATCCAACACTGAATATCGGGACAAGGGTTCATCTTAAATATAACATTGTAGAGGTAAACCACCGACGTAGATTTAACAAGTATGAACCATTTGTTTTGGCTCAACAAGCAACTCAGGTGTATTATTGTCCATATCCTAGCTTGAGATGCGATAGAGCTGGACAGGTTGTTAATAAACAAAAGCTGCAATGCTGCAGAATTCTCAACATCTTAATAATTCATCCACCACCCGGCTTCCAACCATTCAAGAGGATTTAAGTGCAATTTCATGCAATGAGGTGGCTCTGATGGTGTCCAATGTCTTTGGTCGATCCCTGATGGAGCAAGAATACAAATCATCTCTAGCCCGAACCGAAATGGAGAATGAAATGCACTTGAATCAGTCAGGGATTTGATCCTTTAAGAACCGTGATGATACTGATAATGATTAATCTGATTTACATCATGTTCATAATTTTTCACATATGTTTTATTTATTTATTTATTTATTTAATAAACTTGTACTAACATGTTTATATATTCTACTGCATACGCAAGGTCAAGGATCAAATGAGGGGGAGGTCACAGAGATCGTCATAAAAGAATTTTATCCATGCGTAAGGCCCAGCCAAGATCACTCCACTCGAGGAATCGCATGCCTCCATATGTGGCCATCTACCTTAATCATCTTCTGCATTCACTCTTCATCGACACAAGTCACACCACGCCGTCACTACCAGCTGGGTCTACACCACTCGACCATGTCTACACTCGTGACCTCAAAGATTTGGTAGGACTCAATGATTGTGGGAGAATGGGAGGTAAATGAACATAATATACAGTAAATTCTTAGATATTGTCTTAAAAAAATTTTATGTGAAAATTGATATTTGCATGCTTTTTAGGTTTGTCGAGTCTTACCGATGCGCTGCCTTCACATCACTCCATTTTCAAGGAGCGTTGACATTGAAGGGTATAAATGAGCACCATCACAAAAGAGATAAAATGCTTACTGGGAAGTGTTCAAGGTATAACTCATTCACTTATATTCTTTATATGTAAAATGTACATGATAAATTATATATGGAAGTAGATGTGTTTATGGTCGAGATGTTGTTGGATTAGCTGAGGAGTATTATATATGTCTTATTATATTACAAGTACTTAAAATGCTTGTTTTATTAGGTTGGATTTACATAAAGTAGAGAAATTATGCCTAAATTTCCTTAAATATTCAATATTAATTATTTTAACATTTATTTCAGATTTAAGGAGTAACTATTAACTTTTTTATAGAAATATTTCTCATGGGATGCTCGAGATGGAGGGTATCATCAAAGCAAGTTGGGAGGTGCTTGCAAAGTCTAGGCATACGATAATTTAAATAAGTGGAGGAATATGAGATCGGTGCATGTTACTTATCCATCTAGGCAAGAACACATGGGGTAATCGTGATAGCTTCGGCCTGGACGAACTGTAATGTCTCGACCGCGAACCGAGGCTGCCTGGACCCGCACAGACCTTCAAGACATATTGGGTCTCCATCATTCTCGCAGCATGTTAGAGTGGATTGTAGTACTTAGGAATTCTTACTTTAATTTCTATTTTGATTTGTAAGATCTAACAAATATATCTTCTAATTTTACTAATATTTCTATAGGAGAAAGAGACTGAAGAAGCCATCCCTATTCAAATCCATCAACAATCACATACTCTAAGACCACTCGCTTATGGGTTGGATGAGGGCTGCTTAACTGGGGTAAATAAATTAAAAGTATATTATATTAATTCAAGTTTTTTTTGCTATACATTCATATATTGTTCCAATATCTATTCAGCTCTTTGTAGGAAGCCGTGCATCAAGAAATGCAACGATGGCACAAAAAAGATGAAGGTTCGTGGAGAGAACACAACATCTATCGACTAAGATGCAGCATACTTACGAAGTAGTAGCTAATAAAAAGCTAAGACTCGAAAGAGTACCTGATTAGGTGACCAATCTCAAGATAAGATCGAGTGTGCTCTATCTGTCATTCCAATCGCATGCTCATAATCCATGATCGATCTTGAGCCACGTGGGGGAGTAGTCTGGCTGACGAGGTTCGACAAGAGGTGCGTAGAGGGCGGATACTGGGCTGCTAGCGCGGCGCATCAACTTGATGAGGCGAAGTGATTGAGGGCTTTAGCCTAATCACAGTCTCCTAACATCGCCTACAACCCATATGTGGATGACCCCTACAATGACCCCACCACGCATGATCCCTATCTCGCGAGTACAGGAACATTCCTCATGGTCGAACTTTTTTCGGGTCTATTGTATAGCTATCTAACATGGGATTTAGTACACGTTATTTTTTGTTTATATCTCTAAGTACTAGTTTTTGCGGTAATTTTTATAATTTTTATTTATTTTTTATTTTTTTATTATTTGTTTTAAGGTTCTGATAATTTAATAATTAATTTAATTATAAATTTAGTTACTACCTTAGTTTAGTCACTAACTAGCTATTACTATTTAGCTACTAATTCAGTAGTTAAATAGCTACATTACATAACTACTACACAAAATTATTCGCTAAATAGCTACTACCTTACTCCTGGGCTGACTAAATAGCTACGACATGTAGTAGCTAAGAGGTAGCTTATATATTGTTTTAGTAAACTGTATTTCAATTATAGCTACTATTATTGGGAGTAAGCTTAAATTAGTAGCTATGTAACAATCGCCATATTCACTATGTTAGCTATTAAATTCTTTACATTAACTACTACTATTGTTGGTAGTTATTTACCTACTACGTAATATAGTAGCTAAGTAGTAGCTATATCTATCCTCCTTAGCTAAATTAGCTACTACATTTTTCATTTTAGCTACTATTATTTTTAGTAGCTAATTAGCTATGACATTTTGTAGTAGCTGGGAAGCAAGTAGCTAATAGTTACTACTAGTAGCTAAAATTAGCTTAGCTACAAGGAGGGCTACTACGTCCTACCGTAGCTATTTAGTAGCTAAAGATATTTAGCTACTAAAATAAATAGTTTAGCTACTACTTTTTTGTAGTAGCTAAAATCAATTTTTCTAGTAGTGAATGAAACCCTAAAGGCCGCTTTGAGGTTTTTCTTATTATGATTATGGAGGGTGAGAAGAATGGCCCGAGAGGTTGGGGGCTGGGGCTGTTTTGGTGGTGTTGGACAATGGGGAATTGCTTAGTATATTTATTAGTATATTTAGTATGGGACTTAGAGTTTGCTTTTCGTTGTCAAAAATAAATAAATCACGATTTGAGGAGGTCTCGAATTAGGTTTGCAACCTGAGGAAATCAAGAGAAAACAAAAATTAAAGAATCGATGTTATAAGGCTTCTCTTAGTAGAGCTTGCAAATCCGTCAGTTTAACCTATTTCAAACCGATTCGAAATCATGATCCAAAACGGGTCGAGCAAATCTAACCCATTTTTATTCGGACAAGCTTTTAGCTAGCCCATGTAGGTTTACAGACTAAAATGGGCCAAAATAGGTCAAAATCTTATAAGAATGTTAAAAAAATAATTTCACAAAATTTATAATTCTTCAAAAAAAAAAAATTAATATATAAATGACTTAATGCGTTGATAAGTTAAAATCATCTAAAATTTATGAAGATATTTAAAAAATCTTCAAAATAATTAAATAAACAATAATGTACATGTTAAATTGTTTTTCAAGTGTAATTAAATTAAGTATGATTAAGGATAATCTTCAAATATTTTTATAGGTAAATTCATTTGAATCAGAGGTAATTTATAGGTAAAATTTACCCTCTGGAACACTTTAATGATCAAATGAATTTTTATAGTGTAATTTACATCTGGAAGACAAATTGGTTTTGTAGTATGTTGATAATCATAGGTAATTTATAATTAGAATTTACCTCTGAACACTCGTCGATAAAGCACACTATTTGGCAGGTAAAATTCCGTGGTAATCTAATAGGTAATTTATAGGTAAAATTTACATACGAAACACTTCCGTCGGTAAATTGTGAATTTTTTATAATGTAATTTACCTACAAAAGACTATCCGTTGGTAATCCATAGGTACTTTATAGGTAAAATTTACCAACGGAACACTTTCGTCGGTAATTTTCCGTAGGTATTCCGTTGGTAAATGATACGTAAAAGTTGGAGCGCGAAAAGTACATGGAGCAACGGGTTGGTAATTTTTGAGGTATTACATTAATTAAATAAGATACGCAAAGTTGGCGTATACATACCACTGCGAGAATTACTTATGGAACTTTTGTTATTGATTTTCATAGTGCTTTATAGGTAAGAATTACCTGAACACTTAGTGGTGAATTTTCCGTAGGTATTCCATTGGTAAATGGTACCTAAAAGTTTAAATCGATAATTTTTATAGGTGTCCAGTAAATTAAATGGTAGCAAAATGTAGGAAAAAATAATGCGCCTTGTTAATCAAATATTTAGAAATTAGAGTGCCAGCGAATTTTATCCGTCGGTAATTTTTGTCGATAAACTGTGAATTTCTTGTAGTGATATGTGCATTGATGGAGCAAAATAATGGTACTCGTATTCACAATGTTAATACCTTCTCTTACAATGTTAGTACACTCCTTCCATAAAATTTGTATTTAAATTAGAAACAAATATTAACTTTGATACTAGTAATCACTTGAAATAGTTAATATAATACGTTCTCTTGTAAATATTTTTTTGTTTTCCTTCGCCAAGACATATAAAACTTCATCTTCAAATCAATATATTTTTACTATCCTTACATGTAAAAATAGTAAAGATAATTTTACTTATGATAATTTTTTATATTTGTAGCTCAAATACTTGGATATCTCTTCATCAACTAAGCATCTCTAAAAAGATTAAGGCCGCTTTGGACTCAATCCGACCGAACCCGTTTTTAGAAAGGTTGAACCACAAACCTTATTTTAGGTCTAACTTGACCGAGGGGCTAGCTCAACCTTTATACCCTTAAGGTTTGCCTTAACCCTATATTATACTTTGTTATATATATAATGTGACTTTATTTATTTATTTATTTCTAATTTCATTATATAAGTCAAAGAATTGTGCACTTAATTGGTACATTATATTTTAAGTTTGAGTGAGGGTTTAGATTTTTTTTTTTAAAATTTAATTATTGGACTGGCCTATTCCAAGGCTCATGGGCTAGGCTTGGGGCCTAAAAAGTATATGAAGTCTGACCCAACTTGTTGATCGATCAACAGGTTTATTGGTCCAACTTGAGCTAAGTTGCGGGCCTCATTTCTCCGGTAGATGCTTATTATCAACATTCCAATAATATTTTTTTTGAAACCGTTTTCAACTTTGGATTGTTTTCAAGGTTTAATTATCAAATTTACTTATTTATTTTTAATTGACTGGTGGGTGATTAAATTTTTTTTTCACATTTAGCTAAAAATTTTCGACCTACTACAAGTAGTTGTTATACATACCATAAGGTACATTAATAGGAGAACTAATATGAAGTACTTGTAATCGAAATAAAATTTACAAAATATTATAAAATTAAAGCTTTATTTAACATAGAATCATAATTAATAAAATATAACACCAAAATTTATCTTTATATATTCTTTTTAATAAATAAAATCAAGTTACATCTTTAAATATTTGAATTAAAAATATATAAATCATCGTTGTAATCTTTAAAGACAATTATTTTAATACAATTTGTATTAAATTTTATTTGATGAGATTGGTTACAAGTTAATATTGTAAAACTATTATTTTATCATTTCATATTCATTATTCTTAAATTATAAATATTTTATTACACTATGTAATTTTATTTTTAACTTATAACTAAATAATATGAGTTCAAAAACCCTAGTAGCCCCTTTCTCTTCTTCTCTCTTGTAGTTCTCTTCTAATTTCAAGCACGAGTGATTTTTTTGTCATTCTTGATGTGAAATAATCTATTTACACTTTTTTCTCATTTTTTTCTCAATAATATGAGTTCTTATCATAAAATATGTATTTTAGCACATTTAATAAGTGGTTAACTCCCTTGCATGTCATTTTTATTTTATTTTTTCATATTTTTTATCATAATCTTGTTGTAGCATGTGGTAGTGGTGTTTTGGCGTTGGTGATTTAGTGGTAGTCTGCTAATGCCTAGTTCGTAGAAGCTTTTATTGTTGTTCAATGCGGGTGTGGTTGCTATCCCGATCTAGATCGACTTGTGAAAGCGTTGACTTCCTTATTTGTTTTTGTTTAGTTTTCTATTTAAAATTGCTACATAATAGCTGATGCTTACATTTTCTAGAGTTAGAAATGTTAGAGTTTTGTAAATATAACTATTTCTGGATTTAGTTGAATGAAAAACCTTGTTTTATTGTGAAATAATAATAATAATAAAATAAAAAAATAAAAAAAGAAGAGTGATAGTTGTACTGAAAAGATTCGTACGTATGATATTTATAGACTATAGAATCTTTTTTTATTTGGCAACCACTTCAAGAAGTTGTTTTCTTTTTATTGTTTTTATGGATTATACACCTGTACACTTCTCAAACTTTTATCGGTCGATTGATACGGTAGTGCAGATTGGCACCTTTTTATCTCCTGCCGATGATGCGATCCTAATATCAACCTGCTTATAAGTTATAGATCCCTTTTCAACCACTGATTTTGTATAACCATCACACACTCTTCTCTCTTCTTCAATCTTTAATCTCCAATTTTGGCCGCCGCCGCCGCCGCCGCCGCCATGGGAACCTCGCTACTACTGTGCGCCGTGGTGCTCACTGCGACCGCTCTCTTCCTCCCCTCCTCCCCCGCCTCCTCCGAGGCTTATCCCTCCGCCTATAGCACCGGCTCCTGCAATAGAAAGCCGGAGCTCATCCCCGTCAAGCGTGAGATCTACGCCGACGGACATATCTTCGACATCACTCATCCGTACACTCCCAACCAGCCGACTTTTGGGAGCGACGAAGGGATCGGCGAGGTCGTATGGCTAGAGAAGAGTATGAAGAACGGATCTATCACCAATAATTCCTTCATGAAAATGCCCACTCACTGCGGTACGCACGTCGACGCGCCGGGACACGTCTTCGACCACTACTTCGACGCTGGCTTCGACGTCGAGACTCTCGACCTTGAAGTTCTCAACGGTAATCTCCCCCGATTTACTGCTTGGTTGCTGAGAATATATGAAATAGAAAGGCTCTCTTTGGAACTTGGATAGTACCGAAAGAAAAAAAATTTCAAGAAAAATGATTTTGTCAAAAACGTTTTGTTTCTTTGTCAAAAATATAAAAGAATTTTTTTTAAATCTTTATAAATTTTCGAATTTCTTACTCCTTATACTGTACAGAGGTACAAATAAATATAAAATTAATTTATCACAGTTAAACATATTTTTCATTTTCTTTAAAATTTTAAATTATTTCAGTTTTTTCTTTCTATTTTATTGCCTTTTTATTTTTTTCAGTTCAATTTTCCCATCATAAACCAGTTTCAAGAAAAACTTTTCTTTTTCCCTAGTAAAATAATGATTCGGGAAAGTTGTTTTTCGTGACTCGTGAGAGAGGAAAACTAGACCCGCCCGGAGTACACATTACACGACACAGGAGTGAATGGGCAAAACTGTCATTTCACAAAATATGCCGGAATGATATTGTTTTTATTCTTCTTGTGGAAAGTCTAGAAACAAAATTACATCAGAAAATGGTGAAGCAGCTACCGAACAAAAGTCTGGGCTTTCATTTTCAATCGTTTTCAGAATTAAAATTTTGAGATAGTTTTATAAGTTTATTTATTTTTGTGTCATTCTTTTAAAATTGCGTATTTTACTTTTATTATAAAAGTAAGTTTATGTATTATTTTCCTTTAAAAAAAAAAATTATGTATTATTTAATTTATATAAATTACTTTCATATATTAAATAACACTATATAAAAAAAATTATTTATTTTTTAAATTAAATATAAATATAATATATTATTATTTAAAGATACTGTAGATACCATATGCACTAGATTTTTTTTTTGATAACTAAGGAACTCAATTAACCTTAGGGGGCATATGCCCCTGAGCATTAATTAAATCCGCCACTGTTGGGCCCCTCCCTTTTAAGCGTATTATATTTTATTTGAGCATTTAGTGTTCCACGATATGATATTTTAGAATATACTTGTCTTCAATTATTATATTTCATCACCAAGTTCGAAGATAATGTACAAAAAATTAAAATATTCAATTATAATTGTTGATACTGATAAATTATTTTTAGTTAATTATAAAATGTCAAATATTCTGAATTTCTCCCTGACACGTTGAAGGAGATGTGACTGGATTTTAGTGATTGATTTTTTTTTTGTTGATTTGAACAGGACCTGCACTTTTGGTTGATACTCCAGGGGATAAGAACATTACTGGTATGTATTTCCTCAATTTCTAGTCGTTAGGTTTAAAAATAAATTATTGCAGCACCAAATTTACTTCTAATTGTTATAGCACACAATTTCATAAGTTTTTCTGTAGAAATATTTTTGTCTAGAATAAGACTGTGCTTACTATCATAAAAGGGTGTTTCTGACAAAGTATTACCAAATTAAAAGAGAAAAAAAAAATCCATGGAGTCTTTCATTTTAATTTATTTGAAAATTTATAATTAAAAAGACTTGAAATCAGGATCATGTATTGTGATTTCAAAAATATTTGATAAATGATTAATAAACTTTAGGTGTGACTTTAATAAATCTTGGAGTGATAATATGTTAGATGATCTTTGTATGATATTTGTTAAGTTGAACAGGTTGTCAGGCAGTTTATGAATATTTTATTAAATGTTTTTATCGAATATTTTTTGAAATCGTGGGCTATTCTTAATAGTTTATCGAATATTTTCTTTATTTTACATAGAATATTTTTGAAATCAGAAGAATAATTTTACCATGAGAAATAAATCTTACAAAGATTCTATTAAATCCACAAATACTCAAATAATAACATAAATTTCTATATATATATATGTATATACTATATATATATATATATATATATATACCATATATATATATATATATATATATATATTAATTTTATTTATAATAATTATTTTTTGAAAAACAAAAGTTTCTTTTATGTTTCCTTTACAAAAAGGGGGCCTATGAGTCATTCTCAAATATCAGATCTTTGGATCTTTTTTCACCAAGTGTTCTTACCCCTGAGTTCTTAGTGGGAAGAATAGATTCGCCAAAGTGTATTACATTGTGATATTTATTAACCTCGATTTAAAAAATAGGCTTTTAATTGCACTTCTTTTGAGGCGACAATTGAGCCCGTCAATCAATCAGCTTTTATTAATCCCTCTTTTCTTACACCACACACATACACACAGTACAATATCAATCTTTATCATTTTGTAAAGTGTGCGTGAGTTTAGATCAATCTCATGTGTGCCCTACCAATGGTCTTTCACTAAAATGTTAGTATAATTACTGGCCACATTTGGACCTCTTAAGTTGGGAATTAGAGGGTTCTACCACAAAGGCCCAACCAACTCCTTAGTTAAGTTTTTTTTTATCTTTTTATAAGTTATACACTTTAGTTATAATATAGTAAATTATCTTAAATAAGACTAAAACTCATGACCAATTATCTCAATGGACTAGAGCGGACACTGCTATCATATATTTTTTGAAATGTTGAGCGACTTTTTATCGTATGGCGCAAGCGTAATAAACAATTAAGCTTGATTAAGGTGCTCTACCTACACATGCCTTGCAACTCAAAGAGTTTTTCATAAAACTTAGGCTATTGGTTCTTGAAAAATGTTATAGAAGAAAATTAAAAAAAAATGAAAAAGGTAAAAAATGAGGAAAGTAATACAATTTTTTTAATGCATGAAAATCTTGAAGGGAAAAGAAATGAACCTATTTTATATTTTTTCTTTTATAATTTTAATAATTTTCTCTTATTTCATATTTTATATGAATATTAAAATATTAAAATATAAAAATATGTATATTTGATTGAGAATCAAATATTACATATATATATAAGGTCAGTTTGGTAGTACTTCTTAGAAGTGTTTCTAGACCTGAAAACACTTTAAAGTGTTTTTAGGATAAAAAAACGGTTTGGTAATATTTTCAAAAGCGCTTTTGAAAGTTCAAAAAACACTTAGAGTGTTTTTGACAAGCACTTGGGAGGTTTTTTTTTAAACACTATAATATTTTTGGATATTCCTAAAATACCTACTTATTTATCCTTAAATGTCTATTTATTTTTCCTTAAAACACGTGTTTATTTTATTTAAAAAAACCAGATAATATCATATACTTTTAACAATTCAAATATTTTTGTAAATATTTAAAAAAAAATTCTATAATCATAAAAATATTTTATAAAAATAATTATTTTAAGTTTTTATTAATACAAATTTTTGCATAGATTTATTAATTAATTCAAATTTTTTGTAGATATTTTTATAATCATATGAATAATTATTTTAGGTTTTTATTAATACAAATGTTTATGTATGTTTATTCGTTAGTTCAAATATTTTATAATCGTAAAAGTAATTATTTTAGTTTTTTATTAATACAAATATTTATATATGTTTATTCATTAATTCACTTATTCCTATAAATATTTTTAATTTTTTTATAATCATAAAAATTGTTGATTTAGGTTTTATTAATATAAAATTTTATATGTATATATATACTTTTGTAATAATTATCATATCCTATTTTTATAATTAAATATTAAATGTCATTTTTATTGTTAGTATATAAGCGTTTATAATGGCGCTATTTTGAAAACTTTATGAGTTCAGTTTTAAGATTCCTATCAAAACGTTTTTAATAGAAGCATTACCAATGAAAAAGTTTGGCTCGAAGAGAGTGATTATAAGAAGCGATCTGGCTGGCACATAATATAATGACTCTCTTTCCTTTATCTCACCCCATTTTCCTCTGTGATTCTTAAGGATAGTTATAACAATATTAATTTTAACATTTTCTTTTGTACATTTTCCCTTTATATTGTCTATGTCATCTAAACTTAAAAGAAAATAATTTTTCTTAATATTTTTTTCCTTTCCCTAGCATCTTTGGTAACCACTCAAAACTGGAAAGGTTTCAAGTCCTTTCAATTATGAGATGGGCAATTCTAGGTGGCCCTTAATGTCTTTACAGTACTCATTAAATTGTACATTATACATTAATTGTGTTGGAACACTTGTCAAGGTGGATAGCAATGCGTGCTCCGCTTACAGGTTGTTCCATTCCACTAGCCTAGCATCGTTTCAAGCCATTAGGGTTGGAATGGCAATAGACCTCTTGATATTCGCTGTGGCACAAAAGTCATTTGCATTAGGGTTGGGATGGTGGGTAAGTCGTTCATTTGTCGTATGAAAAGTCATCATTGTTCATCCATTGTGAGCAGTGGCAGCTCTCATGATCCGGTGACTGGCCTTGGTGTATTTTGCCCCCATATGACTGATATATTTTGAGAATTTTGCTTTGAATCACTCCAGCCGCGCATATCCTTCGGTAGCCTTAAGTATATAAATATCCTGCGAGGCCCACTTTGGGGGTTCTCATGTATTTCTCCGAAGAAGTGTTTGAGTTGTTCATCTCTTGCTCTGCATTCACATTGTTAAATGTCTTTCACTAGCTCCTGCGTCCAGAAACTCTATCTCCATGTGTTTGGGTAAAGGCTGAGCCAATGTGAGAAGATCGTTAATTACTGTTTGCTTTTCATCGGTTGGAGGTCACCAGTTTTGGTACAGTCTCATTATTGATTCTCTTGTTAAGGGTTTTTTATTTTTTTATTTTTCCTGGTCTCCTTCCCTATGTGGGATGATTACAACAGTTTGGTTACCCAACGCATCCATATGTCGTGACGAAGGCACTCGAGGGGATAACCCGATGGGAGACAAAGGAAATTGTGTGGGCTGAAGAATCGTCTTCTTCCTTATCTAGGGCATTCGGGGAGGTTCTCTCGTGAGTCGACGCTAGCGGAGTCTCGGGCAGATGCATTATGGAGGAGATTCTCCTTTCCTTCGTATGTTCGTTCTTGTTTTTATCCTTGGGGCCTCGGTTTGTGGCCTGCACGGATGGGGACCGAGGTGTGATGAACTCCATTGCGGCGGGAGATCCATGTCGGTGGGGAACGAGTTCCCCTCCCCACTAGTTCTGGTTCCTATTCTTTGACTCCACCCCTAGTTCATGTTCATGAACATTGTCCAAGTTATGCGGAATTGTGAGAAGCGTTCCTTGCTAAATAGGAAGCACGGGCTGATTGAGGTTTAGAGGAACGCCTGCGCTACACGCTAAGCGTACAACCTGGGAAGTATTACCTTTGACCGCGATGCCAAACTACTTTGCATACAGTGATAAACTTCACCGAACTTCCAGAAACAATAAGTAGTAAGTCGCGTGTTGTTAAAACCGAGGATCCGCCAGGGATGCTGAGAGTTCCCGATGAACGGGCGTTGTAGATTAGGGCACGAGAATCCACATTTGCTGTCTAGTTTTGAGCGATCCACCGTTTACCATGTTTGTTCATGTGCAGGTACCTTGGGTCGAGGGAAGCTCGTTGACGACTTGAGTCCATCCCAGTTTGACTCCTTGGGCAAGATGCGAGCCTCTTAAAAGCGAAGACTTTGATTCCTTAGCCGACTAACCTCTAGGAGGTGTTCGACCAGGTGAGGAGTTCATAGTCTAGTAAATTAAACTTGAATTTTGGGGGTACGGAAAGCTCGAGCTAGGAGGCGTGTGTTAAAGCTGCCTTCCTTAAATTTAGTCGATCGTTTAGGCTAAGGCCCAAACCTCAGTAGCAGTGGATGGTTGATGTAGTGAATCGCCACCGCTCCTCCTCCACGTCGCGACTGCGAGGCTCGAGTTGGAAGGAGTCGGGGCGGGGCGAAGCATCCCCCAGGCTACGTGTGATGGCTCTCAAAGGATATCGGTGGGGAAGATCCTTTATCCCTCGTTCAGGAGACACGAGGCCACACCGGCACTATCACCATCCACTGGATCTACGGCGTCCTGCCTTGCAACCCCATGGTGGTACCGAGGAGTGGTGACCTTCCCCCCTCCCTCGAGGAGGTATAAAGATAGTGGAAGGTTGCTAGGCGTCCCAGAGTGGTGCTCCTTGTCGATGGGGAAAGGGAAGGCAGAGAGTATCCCCAGAACTCCACGCTGTGGAGGAAAATTTAGTCATTCTTCCTTAAAGGCTCTCATAATGGATTTGACTATGTTTGATCGGCTTCTGCATAGGACTAAGAGGAGGTCATCTGTTTGGTCTCACAATGTCTGAAGTGGTAATAGAAGGTTGGATAACCTGGAGGGACTCCACCCCCTTTCAAATGGAAGCTCGGTAATCCTTTGCCTTTACTTTATTCTCAATCATGTCATTTTTTTTTTTTGCTAATAGCTACTGTTTCAGATAAGCATTTTCGACGCCTACATGTGGAAGTATTGCAACGCCTGGCAACACTAGCTCAATCGCTTGTCTCACATGAGGAAGGGTGCCTCGGATATGTACATGAAGGTCCAGGCCGAGTCTCGGGTTCCTCAGTTGGTGAAGGAGTTGGAAAGGCGCGACTGAAGTTGGCTAAATTGGCCAAAGAACGCAACGTGTTAGTCGCCAAGGTGAAGAAAGTGCCCTAATTAGAGTGAGGTGGGATGCGAAGCACTTATGCGTTACTTAGCCTTATGGCGTCTCTTAGAAATTTGGTGAGAGGCTTCTTCTTGCTCTGTATTTCATGGTCGGCTATTTGCGTAAGCGCAACTTCGGTGTTAAACTTAAAGACTCTATTCTTGCGAAGCTAAGAAAGTCGCGTGCTTACTTATTTGCAAGCTTCATATACCTCTAGTACCTGGTTGTATGATGAAGCGATCACGAGCTAGGCTCTTTTAGCTCGCGGAGGGTGAGCGTAATAAACTTTGGGCAAGTGGGAAGTCCACAGGGGTATGCACAGGCGACCTGGAATCACCCAGAACTAGTCGTCCAGATGTGGAAGAAGTAAGCTCTCTGCAGAGAGTTCGGGTCTTGCTGCCACCACGAGGTGAAGGGACCTCTAATGTAATTTGGTCACGGGTAGTTGTCATCCATTTTTGAAACGTCCACGTGTGCCCAGACCTTCTATTCATATCGAAATGTATCGTGACCAGCCTAAGGGGCTTATCCCTAGCACTTTTGTTTTGGAATAATGATATCTTTTGGCAAGAAATTCTTCTATCTCATCCGTTCTTATATGTTGCTTGCAAGTGCTTCCTTTGATCGAGGTCTAGGATGGTTCTAGACCTCCGCCGTCTGAGGCATAGGGGCTCGAAGGGACCTCCCTTACTCGAGGCGTAGGGACTCTCTATGTTGCGAGGCCAAGTGAGACGCCTGAAGTGTAGGACACTTGTGAATCAGAAAATGGTGATCTCTAAGATAATTAACCATTTCAACGGAGAAATGGCCTTTGCATAAAGATGGTGAATTGATCTTCCTATAGGGGGGAGAAATGAGCCTCTCAAAAAATGGAAAGAAGCGTCTCGGAAAAGAGGGAGGTGACATTTGCTGGTTGAGACAACAACAATGGGGAGGCGACATACTCCTTTATAGCATGAAAGGCCTTGTCACACTCTTGTCCCCATCCCTTCGAGGGAGCTCCTTGCAGCATTACGAAGAATGGCTCAAGTTCAGTCTGAATACACAGAGATGAGCAGTGTTTAGGCGACTAACTTCCTTGTTAAAGTGCGTATCTGCTTTTTGTTCTGGGGGGTTGCATTTGTGTGATGGCCTTAACTTGTCTAGGGGCCATTTCGATCCCCCTTTGGCTTACTAGAAACCCCAGGAAGTTTCCAGACTCGACCCTGAATGCACTATTCTCTGGGTTTAGTCGCAATCGAGTGCCTTCTTATCAACTCGAATGTCTCTCATAGAAATCTGTTGGAATGATCTTAGAGGCATGAGACGACTAACATATTTGTCATCTCTCTCTTTTCCATGGTCTTTGGTTTAAAAATATGGAACATCTCAGTGTGGGTGGCTTCCGGCATTCTTCAAGCCAAAAGGCATTACGTTGTAGGAATACATCCTATCGAATGTCGCCCGTGTTAAGCCCAGTCAGCCGGACATTGGGATCGTTGTAGTCGGCTTAAGTGTTGAGGAAGGAGAGAAGTTGATGCCTTGCTATTGCGTCCACGATATGGTCGATCCTTGGTAGAAAATGTAATCGCTTGAGCGGCGTCATTCGGAGTTGAATCGATCGACTCACGCGCCCTTGCCGTTCCTTCTTAAAACGACCCACGGCGTTGGATAACCAGTGAAACCCAAATCTCTTGGCGAACGTGGCTATGAAGCTTGTCTTTGCATTTTATAATTGCTCGGCGCTCACGGATGGAAACGTCTTAACATGTCGGGCCGACACCTCCTTCTGAAGGTTTAAACTATGCTGAGCCATGGTTGGGGAAACACCTGGCATGTCGGTGTGGGACCATGCCAAAATGTCAACGAACTCTTGCAAAAGTGATAACATGGAGTCAACTTCTTTTTAGGCGAGGAGTGCTCCCAAGTTGACCTTCTCGGGCTTGTTCGAGACGGAGACAAGGGGTGAAGTGCGAGGGCTCTAGAACATGGAATCCTCCCATTTCGTAGCCTTGGACTCAGTGTTGTTTCTATTTGGTTGGTGCCGTCGCCTGCTGCCCGGCCTTTGCTGTCACTTTTGCTACATGTTGATCTCCGCATGTTAACACGGCCTGCAGTCGGGAAACTTAACACTTGGTAGTGCGAGACGAAATGCCTTCATCATGAATCCAGTGCGACGAAAATGGCTTTTGAAGGGGAATGAGGGCTCATGATCACTTAGTGAGGATGAGGCTATGATAGGTCCAGTGAAACCAACAATCTTATTTCGCCTAGCTGACTGGTCTGATCCATTGAATCAGTAATATTCTTTCGGGATTACCTTGGTTGTTGGAGAAGCATGCTTTAAGTGGAGACGAGGCGGAGTAGGTAAAATGAGTGGCGACAACATTGAGGTCTCACAAGATTCGTTTCATCATGTGCTTCCAGGCTTCGCAAAAGGTCGGAACTAAGCGCATCACAATGGGGCATAGACGAGCGCAAAGGGAGACTCGGAGAACATAAGGATCAGGTCGATGGCGGATCTTGCCCAGGGAGAAGGCGTAGTTGACTCGACCACGAGAGATCCTCGCGCTATTGCCTCGAGTTGTGGGTGTAGTAGGGCCGGATAGTATCTATCCCGCAGGCGAGCTCGTGGATGGTAGGACTACAGTTGTTGGGGTTGCCTCATCAGCGTACTCTAGGAGTCATCCTTTTAGGCGAAACGCGACCTTGGAAGGTGATGACAGTCGTTGGTTTGATGCTTAACGTCTTGATGATACTTGCGGTATGGACCTCCCTCCCTCTGGATCTCCTGTGTTGGAGGCTTGAGCCTGCTCAGAGCCAGATGGGGATTGGATGAAGGGGGCTGAAGCGGCACGAGTGGCGGAATGCTCCTGCGCCCCTATCACCTTGCTGGATTCTCGGTGGCTCAGTCCCTTGAGCTTCAACCGCACTGTGATGACCGGATTGCCTTGACTCCTAGAATTGCGCTTGCCTCTCTGGTCTTGGTCATCTTGACTTTTCTTCCCTTTGCTTTTCGTTGCTTAACGTCAGACATACGATGTCTTGTGACCAGTTCACTTGGTTCTGATGACTGCATCATCCTCGGCATGGCGATTCAGTTTACCCCAGACGAGCTCCATAAATAAGTCATGAGGATATAGAATAAAGCGAGTGTTAGGAGAATAACGCCGCTTCCTTGCCCTCTGGGACCATGTCTTGAGCTCAGCCAGTTAGGCCAGAAGAGCAATATCGATATTGAATGCTCTTGTTTTCCCAGATTTTTGCCGATATATCGAAAAATATCGGTAAATATTGGTGTGAAAATACTTTGAAATTCATGGAAATACTTTGTTGAGCCCCATAAAAAGGTATAAATAAGCAAATATCTTTTGTTGAAACTGATATTCATTATAATTTATCGAGAAATTACATTACAATAGTCATTTAAAACCAAAATGAAGATCAATGTGGCTCCATTATATTATTTGATGAAGAAATCTCATCTTGATGAAGAGAATATTCATATTAAGATCTTTAAAATATTGAGATAAATCACAAAGAAAAAATAATTTGAGAGTCAAATGGAGCTTGGATGTGCATGTATGAGTTTGTAAAGAAATTGTAGGATTTTAGGGGTATTTATAGAATTTTTTGGAGTCAAAATAACAATTGGATTGTCAAAAAACTATTGTGATTTAATTCTAACCGTTGGTTTTGATTTTGGTTCAAATCTGATCTTTGGATTATCATATATCCGTTGGAGATCAATCTAAATCGTTAGATCAAGCTTCAAATTAAAACCCAACAGTTGGATCATCATATATCCGTTGGAAATCAATCTAAACCGTTAGATCAAGCTTCAATTTTAAAATTAACCGTTGGATTGTATCATATAGCCTTTGGATGCTTTTAAAAAAGCGGATGAAATCTAGACCTTTGGATCAAAGCATGAATGAATTTGGGCCGTTAGATTTACAGTCGAAGTCAGTAGACGCGGTCGATATATCTTAGATATTTTCTTAGATATATCTCAGATATTCTGGAATGTTTTCGGAAATTCGGCGCGTATGCGTGTGAGATATACTCTCGATATTTGGTCGAAATATCGAAAATTTATGATATTTCGCGAAATATTGATGATTTTACAAAATTTTGGCCAATTTTTTGGCCAATCGACTTTCGATTGGCAAAATCGTATCGATATTGGCTCATATCCAATATTTTAGCGCTATATCAGCCGATATATCCGATTTTTTGTTCCTTGGTTGGAGGATCGTGACCCCGAAACGCTTCATAAAGTCCCTGATGGACTCGAATCTTCCTATCTAGACGTGGGAAATGCTAGTAACGCTTTGCTTCCTTATGACCGAGCACATATACTACGTGACAAACTTCTCAGCCAGGCACTAGAAAAAAGTTGATTATATTAGGATCTAGGACATGGAACTGGACAAGGCAGGGCCGGTCAGGCTGGTCGGGAAGACCTTACAGAGTAGAGCATCATTCCATGTTTGTAGTGTCATTACCTGTCGGTAATGCATCAAGTGGTTGAAAGGATTTTGAAGGCCATCGTACATCTGAAATTTTGGTAAAGTGAAGTGTGGCGTGGTGTCTTGGTTCAAGATGGTGGGGACAAACGGGGACGATGACATGTATTCCAAAGCACGTAATGCGGGATCCAGATTTATCCGAGGGGAAGGAGTTCGGATCAGTCGAGGATTGTTGACAGGAGGATGATCCCGACGAGGGGGAGGAGAGTAATTATCGGTGGATTCGGATCACGCAGGGTTGTGGAGCAAGGCCGAATTACCATGGCGAGGAATGGCGGCCGTGTTACGCAAGGTTACGTTCTCCTCGCTCAAGGTTGCGTTAGCTGCCAAGAATGAGGCCAACTGCTGTTGGTGGGATTCCTATTGATCTTTCAACATTTGTTCCAACGATAGTAGTCGTTGGTCCATCGTAGGCTTAAAACTTGAAGGGGGAATTTCACCCATTGAACAGTTAGGAAGCGAATCTCGATCGCTTTCTTACAATGAAAAGGAGACTTTTATTAAGTTTCTATAGGCAAATTTTTGATGGAAAGGTTTCAGGTCATACTCCGAGGTATTTGTTATTATTTTTGAAATTGAGCTGGATGCCCCTTTTGGGAGGGGTATGAGTGTGCTAATGTGTGCGTTAGTCGTGTTGTACATTAAGCTGTGTCATAGCGGCGGTCGAGGTGAATGACAAACGTTGAAGAGTCGAGGTGGACGACAGCGCGTGCTCTGCTGCTTTATCTCGATGCGGGTGTGGTTGGTACGGTAGCATGCGGAGCCTTCTACCTACACCTTAAGCTAATTAAGCTCATATGACTGTCCTTGTGTTGAGGTTGAGGATCACTCACAAAGGCTATCACGTAAGAACTGACTTGTCCCATTCCAATAACCTTAATATTTAATGACTTAAATAATTTTAAGTTAAATTATGCATAACTTGGTAATTCATAATAAGTCATTAAGATTTACGAAATTTATTTTTGGTTTTAAATTAACATGTTTAATCATTGAAAAATATACTTAAGAGATTGTTTCATAAAACTTAATACTTATAACTTAGGAAAAAATGTGTTTTAGTGTTCCATTTGAGAATGATTAAAAAATCAAGAACTGAAGAATGAGAAATAAACTTAATGCCTACTCGTTTAAAAATATTTCAGTTTTTGTGCAAATGACATTTTTATTCCTAAATGTCCTTTAATACTGAAGATTCAGTAAAGTAGTCCTGGTCTTACCTAAAGTTCATTGAGGCAGTACTTAAATAATAAAAATTTATTTATACAAAAGCAGCAATATTTTTTAATGACTTGGTATAAAACTGAATTCACATTTTTTGGGTTTTGGTTTTCTAATTGGCTTGGAATGGAACCCCAAAACACACTTTTCTTTATTACTTAATAATATAAGTTTACTTTAAGTTAAATTATAATTAAGTTGTTAATTTAAAACTTATTACTTTAATAAATTCATTAATTTGGTTTATTAAAGGATTACTTAACATATTTAATAACCTAAATAAAGTAATGAATAAATTTTTGGGGTTAAGTTAATAGATGCTTATCCCATAAACACTTGTTGAGGAAATACTTTAGCTAAAACATTTCATCAATATCTACTTGTTGCAGCTGAAGCTATGAAGTCCTTACAGATTCCAAGGGGGGTACGTCGTGTGCTTTTCAGAACATTAAACACCGACAGGTAAGATTCCATCTTCCATTTACTTCTCCTTAGAATTTCCCATAGTTGCAGCCCATGTTCAAATCATTGCTTTAAGCAGCAACTAGGGACGTTCGAGTTATTTTTAGAATGTGTCATAAGGCTTTGAAATTCATCAAAAAAAAAAAAAAAGAGAGCTGGCTTGCTTAATTCATTTCATTTACAGGAAGCTTATGTACACAAAGGTTTTTGCATCGGACTATACTGCATTCACAGAGGACGGCGCAAAATGGCTCGTTGAGAACACCGACATTAAACTTGTTGGTAAGATGGTTTTTTTTTTGTTTTTACATCTATTCATTTTGCATATCATACGTAGTAATATGTTTTCATGACGATTGGAGCCTAGAACTTCTTTTTCCCGTGGCATCTCTTTACCACTTAGTTAGGTCTCAGGGGAATATGAAACTTAGTTAGTTCAGTGAAAAACAGTTAAAATTCTATTAAAATTGGAGGTCCTGACATCAAATCCTATAAACTTTATGGAATCATTGTCCTATCCTTTCTGTTCTGTTCTCTTTTGAAATTATTTGTTGTATTGAAAAACTTTCTGCTACCAAATGTAGGGATTGATTACGTATCCGCTGCAACCTATGATCATATCGTCTCAGCCCATCTTCCTTTCCTTGAAGGCAGGGTAAGTAATTTCATTTTCCTTTTTAATTTTTTTCAGTGGTGTTTAGAAAGTCTTAAAATAAAACAAAATAATAGATAACAAGAAAAAGAAAGACTTAAAAAGAAGAAACACCCAGAATTTAAGTGAAAACCTAATAAATGGACATTTCACTAAAAAATAATTATATTTGAATCAAAACGAACAGAATTCGAGTCACCAAACTCTAACAGCGTTGGAATGATACAGGAAGTAATTCTGGTGGAATCCCTGAAGCTGGACGAGGTGCCGGCCGGAATGTATAATGTGCATTGCTTACATCTGAGGCTGCCTGGGGCAGAAGGAGCACCCATAAGATGCATTCTTATTAAGTGATAAGTCAGTCTCCATTAAAATACTTCAAAAATCTGTTTAGATCACTACGAAGTCGAGTGTGTGTTGTTATTTTCTGCTAGCTAGCTAGTTAACTTGTATCAATGATTAGGGTACTAAATAAGACGTATTAATTGTCCTAATTACGTCTAAACTTTCACTTGTACAGTCAGACTAATACAAGCGCTCTGCTGTAATCTTTTGCTAGCTTGTTTAATCCTTGTCTGCCCTTCATCCCCTCCCCAAGTTCACGGTGGTTTGATTGTTGGGAGGGATTCGTTTTAAGATCTTAATTTACTAGACGATTTTATAATTTTAAATAACTTTTATCCGTTGGATTGGAATTTATGCACTTGCATGAGATCATCCCTGATCTATTTTCATTTTTATTCTTTATAATTTTAGGAATATTTAAATTTTGAAAAAAAAAATATAAATAATGTTTTGAGTCATGACTTAAGTGGTAAAAGGGTGGAGCGGATGGAATGAGGTTATGGGAGGTCTTCGAATCCATATAAGAATAGGATACTATTAAAAATTAAAAAGAAAAAAAAAGACGAGAAATTATCCTTAAATCTTATTTCATAATTTTTTTTTTAGTATAGTTTGCTGTTTCCTAAAATAAAAATCAAGATCATAAGTTAGACAATAGAAAAAAAATATTTTTTATTTTGTTAAGGATATCAAGTAGTAAAAGGGTCAAATCTACTCCTATAACATAATATGCAAAATGAATCCCACAACATAATATACAGAGTGAATGTAAGTAAAAAAAATAGAAATGAAGTGTTCTATAACTTTTTTTTAATTGTTTTTTTATAACAATGCATGCTTGGTGATGCAAAATTATTTTTGTTTCATTTTTATTTTTAGAAACCCAAAATAAGATGTTCTGATCAGATAACATTTTTAATTATTTTTTACTGTTCTAAAATACATTGAATTCTTTTAAAAAAATAATTACAAAACATGTAAAATTACTAAAAATCAATATACTTATAAAATTATTAAAATAAACAAAAAATGTTGTTAATTTCAAATGTACTTTTATTCTATCAAATATCAATTAAAAAAGATTAAAGTTAAGAAGCTATATATTGAATGAAATAATGATTCTTTGGGAGGCGCCGGTGGTCAAAGGAAGAGCCCCTTTACCGTTTCTCCTTTAGCTACTCCAATATCCTTCATAAATGGCAATTCAGCGGTGTGTAAAATGCGATCATGTTGTGCGAGAATTTGCAGTGGCAGTAATATAATTATGTCTCGTGGTATGGATGTGATCGCGAGGACAGTGTATTATTCCTGAAAGGTTCGGCTTTTTAGATATCCCGAAAAGATGATTTTAGGAAAGAAGGTGAATGTATGAAAGTCAGTGATTTAGATTCTATTGAATTATTAGTATTGAAGGCTAGGGTTACTCTCTCCCTGTCACTTTTAATGGATTATTTCTTCAAGATATTATTGTTCAATGTATTTCTGATTTGTCGATGGCGAGGTGATCTTACTTACGAATATATCTGAGTATATCAGCCTATCTACGTGAATAGAGTTGAGTATATCTCTATCTCAACTTTCGATGTCAAGGAATGCTTAAACATTCTAACTTGAATGCACACGCCCGGGATCAGAACTCTCTGACTAAGAATGGTAGAGAAGTTGCTCTACCGAGATCACAGTCGCCTCATCTCTCGAATCTCGGCTCTCGGTCGTGATTATGCGATGTTGGCCGAACATCACCATATAATTAAGCCTGAGATATAAGCGAGATGCGAGCAATTGATAAATAGCCGAATAAAATAAAAAGATCGAACTTTAATCCATCCCAACCGTGACGAGGGTTCAACACCTTAGAAATAAATCTAGAACATCTGGCGAAAAGATCAAAATGTTTATTATTAAAAAACATGAGTTCCTAATATCCAAAAATAAGAAACGATTACAAATCGGGGCACTTCCTGATGTTGTGCTCACTCACGGAATTGGTGCTCAGGGTTGTCGTCTTTCCCTTGATTTGAGCCACATTGCTTTAATGATGATGGCGGATCTACGTCTTGGCGTCGCGACGTTGAGCGTCGGCGGCCACTGCATTGTTGATACGCGTTGTGTGGAAGCGTCGTGGCGTTGAAGTCTGCGGCGATGGGGGCGTCGTGGCGATGGGAGACGTCGCGGCGTGGCCCGGCCACTTTCTTGCCTTGGTCCCCATTGCTCCCGAAAAAATGCTTCCAGTGCTCTTTTTGCTCGATTGTACCTGTAACCAAACAAAACGCAAATCGGAGCTTTGTACGTATGAAATGCTATAAAATAAATGCTAAAAATGAAGAGCGAAGCGGTATAATGAGTGTTTTGGGCACTCATCACCCCAGGCTTAGTTTCTTGCTTGTCCCCGGCAATAATAGGAACTCACAGACAGGACACATATAGGCCTACTAAGCCTACGCTCAAATTGTGTTGCACATGCGAAAAGTAAGAGGATCAATTGGGCCAGGCTCACCGCTGCTGGCTGTTTTTAACAGAGTTCACGGGGATGCGCTCTGAGTGTTCGACTTTCGGAAGACTCGGTTGAAATAGGTAAAGTGACTAGTGCATCAAATCCCCATATAGTGCTGATAGCCTTTCCCCGAAGCCCTATGTGCTTATAATGAATGACCTCAGGTATATGTCTAGGTTAAACTTTTGAGCAGGCTGACTCACTGTTGGAAGAAGCTAACTAGAAAGGATAGGAACGCACCCAATTTATTCAGATCAAATGCCACAGAGCTTCCTACATACTTAAAATAAATGTGAAAACCTAGTGCGAAAGTTTTAGTCTGGTGTTCTTGTAGCGGGGATCCATTGGTGACTCCCCTACGATTAGTTAGGGCACTAGGCATTATATTCCTTCAAACATCACCACAGGAACACTCAACCAAACTGAGGCCCTAGGTTGCGTGAATGATCCATCTTAAATCCCATGTGAGGCGAGTGAAGTCGTGACTCCGACGTTGGCGCTGGGGCATTAGGCTTTGGCAGGGCCTGGTTTGTGCGGGATTCGGTGGATGATCTCACTTATTCTTATGCGAGATACCTATTTTTTTGTCATTTGTCTTTCTTTTCACTTTTTCTGTTTTTGTATTTTCTTTTGTTTGGGGCTCGTGTGATCCTCTTTATTGGGTGTCCTGATAGCCGTGGTTTGAGTCTAAGTTGGTGACTACGGTTGTTAGTGCCGGCGCTGTCTGCATCTCTGAAGATTCATTAGTGTGTGAGTCTGATGGGGTTCTTGAACTTGTGTGTCTTGACTACTCGAGGATTGGTTCACTAACCCTTCATCTATTCAACCTGATGCAGAGCATCAAAACATTGTATGCATTTACTGAACATTCATGTTAATGTGGTCAGTCAAAAAGTGATCTCGATTTTAACAGCAGCACCACAAACTATAATTATTACATATAAGATTTACAACACAAGCATGAACGAATTACACATGTTCAGCGATTAGTGAACTAAACATGAACTAAATAGAAGCATTATCTTGAACAAAATAAAGCATAAACAAAAGCACTATAAAACACTAAAAACAAAGCAGAACTAAACAAAAACAAAACACAATCCTGCCCCCGAACAAAATGGCGGTGTCCCCACGGGCGAGAAATAAACAAAGAGGTGAAGGGGCTCACGGTGATGTCCATTTCTGGTGGTGGTGGTGGAGCGATGAAAGCGAGGTGGGCGATGCGGGCTGCAGGACTCTAGCTGCCCAGAAGAATGACTGGCACGATTGGCCGGGCGTAACATATCGACGCGGAGGGCCTCAGGAAATCTTGTGAGGAACGGGGCGCGGTGCTCTGAGTCTCGTATCAAAATCTCTTGTCAATAGCTCGATGAAGGAAACGCCGGTCCCTGCAAGGTGCGGGAAGAGGCTGGAGGAGTTGCGCTGAAATTTTCTTTGGGGTGGTGGTGGAAGTGGCCGGGACGGTGGCCAATGTCTCCCGGCGGGGATCGCCCGAGGGGATCCATAGCGGCTTGGAATGCTCCATAAGCTCAGTCCTGTCAGGGCTCATGACCGAATCGTGCACTCGGTCGCGGGACACCGGGGTGTGTCAGCCAGCGATCTGCTGATGGGATGCGGCCGGGCCTCGTTGTGACCAGGGGCACCAGGCAGCCATGCTGAAGCCAAGATGGAAAGGGTGTCGGGTTCATCTTCGCGTCGGGTTATGGAGGATGGCATCTCGCATAACACATGACATCGAAGGTATGTCATAAGATGGCATAGTTGGCGGTAGCGCGGCGATCCACTTCACACACGTTAGGTATTAATCCGAGATGAGGCGAAGTGATGAAGTGATGCCAAACCAGGGATGAAGGCCAAATGCTTGGCAAATTGACCGCGGCTTGCATGTTTGTTGATTTTCCTCACCAGAGCATTTGTCAATACGTATAATCTCGGGTAGTCGGAAGGTGCTGTGGGCGTCGAGCGGCTCAGAAGGGACATCTTTCTAGGCTTGTAATAACTATTGATGGACTCATACTTGAAATCGGCCAATCATGACACCACGGCTTTTTCACGACATGGGATCGCGAGATTGGCGTAGAACTTTCGCGCGCCACACTCGCCATTTGCTGGATGAGGTGGTTTAGCTGAACACGCTATCCCTTAAGCGCGGTGTCTTGCGGAAGAAGTCATCGGGGGTGGGTGAAACCCACTTCTCGCTGATGAAGGATGGTTTTTGCAAATGATGCTGGCCGTCCCGGCGGCACTCGAATTCCGCAATCGCGTGACGCCGTGAGTGCGTCGGGTCCTCGCTTCGGTAGGCTCGCTTGGCGAGCGATTACGCCTCTTGCGGACATATTGACCTAAGCGACGCGGTAGTGGCACTTTAAAGTGGGCACCTGCGACAGACAAAGCGAAACACCTAGTGTTACCTTCATGAGCCAAAACTGCAAAGTGTCTTTAAAAAAAAAAAGAAACAACTGTAAACCAGGCAAGATCGACTGGCAGAGCACAAAATAGAGATCTGAGACCCTAGACCCAGCGAATGCCCCAGGCTGGGCAGGAACCTGATGTGGTGGATACCACAGGACCGGAGCTTGATGTGGCGAGGCTTTGGGAGTGCACGGTCGGAGGCGTCTCTGGCTCTCCGTGGCGTGACGGAGAGCCCGGTAGAGGCGTGAGTGTAGGTAAGCAAGATGGCTGGGGTTTAGGCAATGGGTGTGTGAGGTGAAGGGAAAAATGGCGGTAATGGCCTTAAAAGCGAGGCTGACGTCGCGGCGTGCGAGCCCGGCGTCGCTGACGTGAAGAAGGGAATTATGACGTCGCGACCCACAGACTTAGCGTCGTGGCGTGGCGGCGAAGTCGTGAAATCCCGCGTCAGCGGCGTGAAGTACGTCGCGGCGTGGCGGTGGATACAATACGGCGTCGTCGGCGGAGAGGATACAATTTGGCGTATCGGCGTGTGAGCGCGGTCCGATAATAAGCTTTGTGCACAGTGATGATCTCTTGATCGGAAAACCCTCCCGCTCCATTACTTGTGACTTTATGGATTTGTAATGCACCTCTTGAGCGAATCTTTCCCACTAAATGCATTCGCGGGTTAAAAATTAAGCTGGCTGCAGTAGAAACAGATTACGGAGAAAGTGAAATACATATTCTTTGAAAATAAACAATGAAATTGGAACTAAGAAAAGGGAAAAGTTTAAGAAACACTTGGAGTTTGCCTCGAGCGCTATATTTAATGTCGTTAGCTGGCTTGACCACGAATCTCAACGTGTGATATGCTTAGAAAGCGGGAATGCTTTATACATATCTATAATGTTCACCTCGTAACTCGAGAGTGGGTGAAATATTCTTGATCATCCCCTTTCCCATCTCGATTGTCTTTTACGTGGGAATAGGCTTATCTTTGAGGTTTCCACATGCCTTACAGGCGCTCGTATTAATGGGATTGCGAGATATCTTCAAGGCTGGATCGTCATCTGCGGGTGCCGTGGGTTGGGAGACATGGGAAAGTGATCGTCTCCGCCAGTTCTCGGTTGGGTAGTTCTGTACATTGATTTTTTGAGCTTTTCTAGGTGGCTAGGAAAGATGCACCAAGTATGATGGGAACTGAGTCGTCTTCCTCCATGTCCAGAATGACAAAGTTTGCTGGAAAGACGAATTTACCAACTTTTACTAAGCACATTTTTCGACTATACCGAGGTGTTGGTATGACCTATCCTCGAGTTATAAGGCGATTGTGGTCGATTCCGGTTCTCCCGACTTTAGCCTTTTAAACATCGAGTGGCATCGAGTTGATGCTCGCTCCCAGTCACATAAGGCTTTCGATGCAGGTCCCTATGAAAACGATGCCGCCGGTGCAGGATCTTGAAGTTTCGGAAGCTTCTTTGCGGGATGGCCTTGCATTCCTCTGATTAAAATGATGGTCCCATACTCTTCCAATTTCTTCTTACTTTCGAGATCTTTTCATGAATTTCATAACGGCATATTCTCTAATCTTTAAAAGGGTATGTTAATATGTAGTTTCTTGAAGGTCCAAGAAACTTTATGAAGCACAACTTCTCACAACACCTTTCTTCAATCTTTGAGGGATACGGAATATGTTTGCAGAGTTTCATCCATTTTAGCTGACTTCTTGGTCTCATCCTGACGTTGTTATCCTTGGCAGCTCCTATGTCTCGAGAATTTCGGTTTATGTCTGATCTTTGGAAATGACTGATCATGCCCTTTATTTTCTAGTTCTAGTATCACTTTGGTTTGTGGCCCCAGTTTTCAAATTCTCTTCCATACCTTAGAGTAATGGCCGCGCGGTACTCTTTTCTTAAAACCTCCCAGGGTTTACTGCGTTGCCAGCGATGATCATTACGCTACGCCTTGATTGGCCATTGCCCCATTTGAACCTCCAATTTCTGTTATCTTTGCTTGATTGTTCAAGCGGGTTGCTTCTTTGTGCATGTTAGCTTTAGTCTCATTCATAAAGCGAGTGAAGTGCTATCTGTAGAAGCTTGTTCTAAATCGACTTTTCTCGGGTGGTTCCTTGCGGATTCGATTCGATAACGCATTGTTACGATTATTCGCCACCCGTATCGCTTGATTGATACGGCCCCATTAAGTTCGATTATTATACCGGCGCTGATTCGATTCGATAAGCTGTTTCCCCGTATGGTCCTTCTTGCGTAGTTGATTCGATTAAACTGGACCGCGTCTTGGAAGCTTGCTCGGCTGTAGGGTTTCTGTGACGACCGTCTTTGTTGTGTGGTCCACCACAGAATTCACATAACTCCCATTGGTTGGTTTGGATTGCGTTTGCGGTTCCTTGTCTATTTATTGTTTGGTCGGTTTGTGCGTGATTCACCGGTTGTTGAGGACCTCGTTATCATTGCCACCTGTGTTTGCAGGTGTAGCCTTCTCTAGGCCATTGATTGAGTGTTGATGTGACATCTTCTAAGATTTCATAAGCAGTGCGGTTTTCTTCATCGGTCATACCTCGGTGAAGCATCGATAATTGTTCTAGTTACCGTTTCTCGGGGCCATTGTAGAAGGTGTGGACTTGCATCCATCACAGTCGGTCGGTGGTGTGGGCACTTCACATGATAATTCGTGAATCTGTCGTGCTTACGCTAGGTTTCTCCCCTCTAATTGTCAAGCGTATTGATCTCTTGCACAAGGCGTACGATTTTCAAGGTGGGAGGAACTTGGTCAGGAATTTTTCACTAAGTCATTCGAGGTAATGGAATAAATTGGTATTGGTTAGCTAATGTTTGGCTCTGTATCCCCAGAAGTGAAAGTGAACCGTAGTAACCTTAGAGCTTCTTCGAGTAACTCAGATTTAGCCTTGATAATTATCATGACGCGAGAGTTAGTCCAAATGCATATTGGGTTCTCGTAGGGTAATCCATGGAGCAGATATTACGAAACATCTGTCTCTTGTGGTGACTTCAGTCGAGTGTTTGCTTGAATGAGTGAATCGTTTGATAGTACATGCGTACAGCGGATTGGTGATAAAAAGCGAGACTCATCTAGTAGCATGAAAGGATCCATGCGAGTGTATAAGCGGTCACGGGTGCTTGATTCCTTCCATGATTCCGTTTCGGCCTCTTTGTAGTTCGATCTTATTCAATGCGAAGATCTTGTTCTTCGGTGTTTTCCATGACTTTTGGATTTCTAATATGTTAGTTCTCTGTTCTCTGTATGATAATGCGGGAAGTCTTTCCGACTCGAGGATCGACGGGTGTTGGATTGGTTGATCCTTCGATGTCGCCTTACTTTGGAAACCTATCTTCTTGATAACACGAACTAACAAACAATTACGACACTTGTAAAGATAGAACAAAACAAAAGTAAGAAAATTTGATAATATCTATTTGCGTAATTCTCTATATCGAGTCTAAACCTTTCTGACAGCGGCGCCAAAACAGCGAGGGGCGAAAGCGCGGTGTGTAAAATGTACGCCTATGTGCTTGTGAGTGCAGCGTCGCCCCAGTAATATAGTGTACTCGTGAGTGCGGATATCGATCCTGGGACCCAGTGTATTGACTCTGAAGGTTCGACTTTTAGATAATATACGAAAGAGATGATTTTAGGAAAGAAGGTGAATGTATGAAAGTCGATGATTTAGATTCTATTGAATTATTGAGTATTGAAGGCTAGGGTTATATCTCCCCCTGTCACTTTAATGGATTATTTCTTGAATATTATTATTCAATGTATTTACAATTTGTCAATGGCGGTGATCTTGCTACGAGATACCTATCTCGAGATATATCCTTTATCTCGTGAATGAGATTGAGTATATCTCTATCTCAACTCAGGTATTAAGATGCTTAAGCATTCTAACCCCGAATGCCACCTTCGGGATCGGGAATATCTCTATTCTGAATCGAGTGAAAGGCTGCTCTACCCGAGATCACTGGGCAACCTCACTCTCGAATCCCTGGCTCTCGGTGTGATTATACCCGATGTTGGCAGGACATCACCATATAATTAAACCACAGATATAGAAGCGGAGATGCGAGCAAAGTGTCATCAGCGAGATAAAATAAAGTCGAAACTTTAATCCATCAGCAAAAACAATGAGGTTCAGCACAACCACAGAAATAAATCTAGAAGACATGCGGCGAAAAGATCAGAAATGTTTTAAATCATTAAAAATATGATTCTAATATCCAAAAATAAACAGTGCAAATCCGGGCACTTCCTCGAAGTACGTGTCCACTCTGCTGCAGGTCAATTCGCCTCCCGTTAGTCGATCTCCCCGCTTGATTTAGATCCTGTTTGGCGCAATGATGGTGGCGGATCTCGTCGCGGCGTCGCGGCGTTTTTCCGCGCGAAGCCGCATTATTGACTGAAGCGTCGGCAGCGGTCAGGCGTCGCAACGTCTGGGGCGTCTCGCGACGTGACGTTACTCTTGCCTTGGTCCCCGTTTATACAAAAAATGCTTCAAGAGCTGCTCTTTTTTGCTCGATTGTACGTAACCAATGAAAACACCGTCGGGCACGGCCACAAAAAACTGAAATTACTATAAAATAAATCGTAAAAATGAAAGGCGAAACGCGGTAAATATAGTGTTTTGGCTCATCAATAACGCCATAAAAAACATATATATCATCCTAAACATGTTTTTAATATGGAAACATGAAACGAAATAGGATTTTACATACCTCCAGCTATTAAATTCCTAAAACTCTGAAATTTTGAAACTCCAAATAACTTTATGACTTTTCCCTTGCTTTGTTCTCACTATACTATGGTATTCTTAAAATGAATTATTTCAAGTGAAGCAGTAAGAGAGGACTCTAGATGTATTTATTGATTCTCCCATCAAGAATCATGTTGATTATGAATCATATCCACTTTGAAATTCAAGTTTTAGAATTTCAAAAGTTTAAACTTAGTGATCAAACATTGCACCACTTCCAAATCTTGTTATCCCATTTGATTGCAAAAAGTTAGTAAAATCGCACAGGAGTAGCAATGCATGAATCATGAGATAGGTCACTCGATAATGAGTATTGCTCGACTATGTATCACAATGCATTTAAGCTTCTCAGTACTTAATGTGATACTTGAAAACTTAATGAATAAACCTTATGTTTATTCCAGGTCTAAATGAAATATATTTTCTCAAATGAATTAAAGTGCACATGAAAATGAGAAAGTAACTTAATGCTCCATACTTGTGATCTTCTTTTTCCTTTCCTTCTTTCTCATTTTCTTTTCTCTTCTTCTTCTTCTTCTTCTTCCTTTCTCTTCTCTTACATGTATCAGTTTTTTGCTCTCTCTTTCGAGACCATGAGATATTTATTTTGGTCTTATCATATTCGTCTTGTCCCCTTTTATTTCATTTTTCTCTCTTTTGGGCGTCGCCCGACCATCGATCGAAGGAAACTTCATCTCTGCTCATAAAGTGTATCTAACCATAATTTTCTTATTATTTCATTCTAATATCTTTCCTTTTGTTACTCTTTGGTCCTCAACTCTTTATTACTCTTAATTTAACTTATGCATATTCACCTACTTGCAGCATATGAACTTATTAAATTATGACCCTTTGATCCCAATTGATAAATTATTAATTTGCATAAACTTTTTGTAATGAAAATTAGAAGAGTTCTTTGTTTATTTTATTAGGAAAAATATACTTTTACTTTTATTATACCATAAACATGTTATAAAACTGGTATGACATAATTTGGGGTGTTACAACTCTCCCCCCCTTAAAAGGAATTTAGTCCTCGAAATTCCTACTCATTCAAAGAGTTGGATCTTTGTGCTCGTACTACGAGCCTCCGCGTTCATTTTATGGCATATCGATCCGCGTATAATGAAAAAATTCTTGAACTATCTCTTGTAACTTGGTATCATTTCTAGCATTTTATAAACTTAATACATTTGAAGCATATTCATTTGTCGTTGAATTAGACATACGGAAATGAATTAGTCGAAAAGTTAATGCTTTCATTATTTCATCTCTGACTTTCTCTGAATTGGATCATCTAGACAATATACCAAAACAAGGACATCGTGTAAACCCAACACATTACTGAGTTCATCCTTAATCTAAGACTACTCAACTTTAAACACAGGCTATAATACCACTAACCTTAAAGCCCTTCTCGGTCCAGGCTAGATTGGCGGTCAGAGGCGAATCGGGATATACGATACCAGCTTAATTTGTGACAGTCGAGGTATCATTTTTTCTATAAACTTATAAACTTATAGCCTTTAAGCTTGTTCATTCATAGAATGTTAAACATTTAACTTGTATTATATTCTGTAGCAGCGGATTACAAAATATATACAAGCTCCATAAGTGTAAATGTTCAACATTTACAATATTTACATTGTTTACAAAATAAACAAAATTACTTATACATTAGACCAAAAAGTCTTCTAGTGGGCATCTAGTGAAGTGTGGCCTTTATTTGTGTCTGAAGATTAATCACAATCCTCTGGTTTCACTCTTACAGTACTACCACGGATGAAAACCCTTGCTAAACTTTACGCTTAGTGGGAATAACTCATGGATGACCACTAATAAGAGTCATCTCACTTTTACGTTTACATATGCATATAACATATCATATCACTTATATGCGTATTCTATTCTGTCATATACACATGCTTATATATGTTCCATACATATAATTTACACATGCTTATGCAATCTTATACTTTTTATCATATCATGTTTCATTTTAAGATCATTTACATTTCTTCTTATTCTTAATAAGCATGGCGCATCCTTTGTTTACATATCATCACATAGTAATGCTATGCTTCTCAAATCATGTCATGTCATATACTTTTATCATTTTGAATCGTTTGCATATACTTATCACATTTGTTTTATATTTTAATGCCTTATCACCATCTATACTTTTCATGTCATCTTGTACTTTACTTCTTATTCTTGTAGCGTATACTATCATGTATAATCATTCGCCTTCTCATATCATGTCATGTCATGTACTTTATAAATTTTTGAACCATTTGCATATACTTATTATTTGTTTGCTTATGTTTTATGCACATAAACACTTAGAAGTGGATAAAGGAAACCATAAAGGGCCGAAAATGATTTGTACTCCTTGTCTTGAAAGCAGTGGTCTACTTAAAGACCAAAACCTTTGTACTCATATCTGCGAAACAATGGTCTGGGCGAATCATTTTATGAGAACTTGATGACATCTATAAAGGCGAAAGGCGTTGTAATGACCCAAGCGAGCCAAGCATCTTGTATCTTTAACAGAGACTTGTTTTTCCTAATAGGCATGCCTATCTATCCCTCTAAAATTCATGAGCGATTCATGTGTATTTTTATATTAGTACATATCTCATATTCTAGAATAATTATGGTCATCATTAATCATATGCGATATGTACAATCATTTTTGTCCGAATCTTTGCATTTTCATATTTCACATATAACAACTTATATACATATTTGTGTTTATAGAAAACTTATGCTTGTTCGATCTCAGTAAGAGAGTTACAAAACACCTGCTATACGGAGTATATACACATACTTGTACTTCTATCTATCTTATGCATTGGATCTCTATAGGATTCTGAGGCTTATCTTATACGGAGGTACTTATACACGTACTTGTGCTTCTATCTATCTTATAATTGTTCGGATCTGGTAAGGAGTTGGAGCTTATACCGCCGGTGCTTACTTCCGTACTTACATGCTTTATCTATCATATATGTCGGAATCCGGTAAAGATTCGAGCTTATCGCGTATCTGAAACCATCGCGTGAAATTTTGTGACGAGGAACAAATCGTGATGTTATGGATCTATCGAATAACGGGTTTTGAATCTTCGGAAAATATGCAGATAACAAAGCCGCTAAATTCGCGAATCTTTGTTGATTATAAAAATTATAATAATAAATCTCTTGGTGAAGGCGATGTTAAAATTCTTTGATTCATCGAAACCAACTCGCGATAGTCGTTGACCAAAATGAAGGCGATCGTAAATCGCGTTATTGGCGGAAGGTTTACCGTCGTGATGAGTTCCTGCAGATATGTTGTTGCCATTAATCGTGGTTAACGAACGTTCCGGCGCGTATTCACATTGCTCTGCCATGACCTCTCCCATGGACAGGAAATTGGTTCTTGTAGCAATTTCAAATCATGTTTGCGTTTGATATCGGGTGGGATGGCATTTATGATCATGAGATGATTAACCATTCCATATTCTTCACCAATATAACTTTGAAGGATGTGAAGAAAGGCGAGCCTCTTCCATTGTATAAGGAGAGTATATTTACCCTCATTTGATGAATCACTAAATTGAGTTCAATACTCATGGATAGCGGCCAAAAACAAATCCTCATTGTATGGTGTCATCCTTCGTTGTCTTCCTGCATATGGCTTCCCATTAGCTCAAATGCTGTTGGCTCTCTGGGCAGTGGTCTTCATCTTATTAATAGCATGTGGCGAAATCATCTTCCTTGGTGAATGGGCTCAATGGATATTAACTTTGTTATTGGATCTGATATCCCCACCATCATTTTAATATCACTACCATCATTAAGTCCCATATCTTGAGCATTAACATTAAATGGTAGTGGTAAAACGTCACCCTCTTGCTATTGACCATAAGTCAAAGAGACAGTAGCAATGGGTTGAAACCAGTCTGTGTCTTAGCTAAACTTACTATGAACTTCTTGAATAAAACCATTTCGACATCGACACACAGCTACCAGACATGTAAAATACAGTCGATGGATTAGTTCATCTTCATGTTAATGGAAGTCTAACCCATTGAAATAGTTGATTCTCGTCTTCTTCACCAAACTTCGGCTGAAGTTTAAATAAATGAAAATTCTTGCTGACAGCTTTATCGATTCTCTGCACCCATATCATACTAACTTTGGTTCATGTTGTAATAATAAAAACGATTGTTGGAACTGGATGGCAAATTAAGGTTTCTTTGTTTGGTATGAACTGTTAAAATTATTAAGCAATTTCTTTCTAAATTTGAAGATGATCGTTTGCGAAAGAACCCAGAAGCTAAACTCCTTAATGTTAAATTGAATTTCCTTCAAAACACAGTCGAACATAGTAAATTACTTATATTATTATATAATAATAAAATAGTTATAAATTTACTTATAATGAGAATTGCACTCACAGGTATTTGATCTTGGCTATTCTTCGATCACTAAATCCTTTTTGTACACTGAGGAATAGTATAAGCTGTGAATTCACAATGTCAAAAAATCTAAAATAAAAAATCAATTGAATCAATTAATTAGAATTAGAAAATAATTTACCTCATTTCCAAAATTACAAAGGCCTTCAGCATTAGGATATAATTTAGAAAAAACTTCATGAGGCTTAGTAGCTCGGGAGTTACAACCCGACTCAGTGCATATTGAAATTTTGGATTTAGATGGTAATATTTGCAATAGTTATTGAGAATTAGTATCACGATAATAATATAAACATAATATTATTAAATGTGAATATCGAAGAGGATATTAATTAGTTACTGCTTTGCATGAAGAGGATGCTTAGGGTTCTATCCCGACGATCTACGATGATATGTTTCACCCACTCTTTAGCTTTGAGTCGTCTAGAATTTGCCTTCATCAAGCGAATCGGCTCGTAAACAAGTGGCATGGATTGGAATGATTTGATCAACAATGTGAAGCCTTGTATAGTGCCTCATAGATGGACACTAGCTTCTCCACCTTCTCCCGATATACGCATGATCAAACATAGGCCTTTCAACCTCATGTCAAGCTTACATCGACTAAGCATTTGAGTTGCTCATTCATTACTAATAAGATTTTCTTCAAATCAACCCTTTTTTTTCAGTTGTCCAAGGGCAATATAGTTTGTTGCAAATCTTGTTGCTCGGGCCATACGATATCTCACCACGAGACTGGCATTTCCTGACAACCGACCATGATTGTAAATGAAGTTGGTTATCTTTTCGACTATTCCCGATCAAGCGAGTATACTTATCCACTTTTACGATGTCTTGAACATTAAATCGATGCGATTAATCTTTGCACGCAGATCGATACAAATTGTATTTCTTAAATGACAACTTTCAGCTTTCCTGAATCTTGTCCCATTATCTGTTACAGATTTGCCGCGACATTTGCTTCTCCGACTTCATGATGCGTCATTGTGAGCCATATATGTATTTGTTGTCTTTAATCTTATCGTATCTGACAGTTGAGAAAATTGTGCTTCATTTGAATAAACCATGAAATTAATAATGCTTTCGATTTGGTTGGTCAGGTCCATCCGCCGCACATAATTGTACATCCATATGTCTCCCATTTCTCCCTTTGTATGTTGGCGCAATCTTCCATGTCTTTATACTCATTTCCAGTACTTTTGATTTCATATGGAGATGGTGGGTCGATGTCATCCCTATATAATAATTCAAGGAAAAGTTGGTTAGTGGTTAGAAATTTTGCAATAATTTAAGATAATAATGTCACTATTAAAACATATTATACAATTAGATAAACACCTTGTTGTGCATCAAAAATCATATTTCTTAAAATGGTACTTCAAATTAAAGAAACTTTTGAGGTGGAACACTTTCATATATGAAAAACTTGCTAATTAATCGTCCCATTTTTTCCCTGATTGAACTACCTTTGAACATATTTTTTAGGCTTTTTTGTTTTGCAGTCGAAGACTTGTATAATGATGGTGCAATTTGAGGTGATGGATCCATATGCCGAACACTTTGTGATCTTTGTATATGTCTTGATGGATCACCTAGTTGTGAAGACTCGCCTATTGCAATTATGCAAAATAATAAATTCAATTTACATTATTTTATACATAATTATGTGAAAAAATGAATTAGGTATAAAGATTTACCTATTTTTCTTTTGCCTCTCATAAATCCTGCAACCTGTTCTCGGTTCCATTCACTAGCTTTTGATGCCGCGTATTGCTTCTCGATATTATCTCTCGCTCGTAGGTGCATGTCGTGGGATACATATACACATCCTCATCACCCTCCTCCTCCTCATCACCCTCCTCCTCCTCCTCTCGTTGCTCGAGAGAGTGTGATGTTTTATCAGTGTCTTATCGTAATTGTTTCAATTTCTTATATCGGTACACTTTTTTAGCTTTCTTTTCTCTTATGTTCTAAAGTTGCTTCATTTAACATTTTACTTAGGCGGCGCATTTGGACCTTCTTAGTATTTGAATGAGGAATCGGTATGTGACCAGATGAAGCTTTAAGCGAGTGAATTCCACCACTTTTATGCTTAAACCACAATAATTGCAAATTGTTCCATTTTTATGTCCCTCCAAAGGTGTGCAATATCTCCATGCAGGATCTTGGCCTCCACTTTCACTAGCCATCCTATAAACACATGTGATTTTATTGAAAATGAAATTTGACTCAATGTCTAATATAATTAATTAACTACAAATTATATTAGTTAGTAATATTATGAACTAAAATAATATCATTAAGATATCTAAGAAGATCTAAATTTCTAACATTAAATATGTCTAAGATCTAAGTTTCAAACATTATATAACTAAAATTTAATGTAAGTAATATGTTTCAAATTACTAACATAAGATTATAGTTGTTTAATGCTAGGATGTGTAATATCTAAGTTTCAAACATTATATCTAACTTAATTTATTATTATCAAATTAAACGAAAATAAAACTAAGATACATTAAAAACCAAAATATGTATGTAAAGTAGCCCATGTTTCAAACTTCTAATATAATATAGTTAATTAATAACTAAAAATTAATTAACTAATATGTTTTTAATTAAAATAACTATTAACTAAATAACCAATATAATTAATTAACTAAAAATTATATTATCAAATTAAACTATAATAAAACTATAGTATAAAAATATTTATTATTATCTACTTCAACACCAAAATAAATTAAGATACATTAAAAATAAAATATGCATGTAAATAATATGTTTCAAATTTCTAATATAATATAATTCATTAATAACTAAAAAATTAATTAACTAATATGTTTTACTAAAACAAGATTATAGTAAATAACTAATATAATTGATTAACTAAAAAATTTATATTAGTTAGTAATATAATTAATTAACTAAAAGGTATATTAGTTAGTAATATGTTTATGAACTAAAATAATATTACTTGGAATATACGATAAAAAAATCTAAATTTCTAACATTACATAGTATAATTAAGTTTGAAACATTGTGTAACTAAAATAACTAATATAATTAAAATAATTATTAACTAAATAACTAATATAATTAATTAACTAAAAATTATATTATCAAATTAAACTATAATAAAACTATAGTATAAAAATATTTAATATAAACTACTTGACACAGAAACAAACTAAGATACATTAAAAAAATTATGCATGAAAAGTTGATGATGCCTTTTCAGCGGAGGCTGTGGGAGCGCGTATCGGAGTGTGGGTTGGGCCGGATTGTTGAGCGGGGGGGCGGGACGCGAGGCTGGGGATTATGCAGGTAGGAATGGGATCGTTTGCCACTTGGATTGATCTCACGAGGCTGCGGGCGTGGCCGCTCCTCTGAAAACACTTGAGAATGAAGGGGGGTGTGAGGGGGCACTTTGTGGCGACTCAGTCTAAGTCGGATACTTTGCGAGAAAGGAGATACTTGGGCGCTCAGGAGGGCGGAGTGTTTTTTTTGCGTGCGCTTTCATAGATGGGGTGACCTTGTATTTATAGTAGATATTCTCCCGGTTGGATGGTAGTTAGGGATTCGATTCAGTTTGGATGAGATATTTAACATTATAGTCCGTATCGGATTTGGTATAGGATATAGAAAGAGTAGTTTATTTGGGATAATCTTCCTTCCTTATTGGGAGATTTGGTTGGACTTGCGGAATGATATATTATTAGGGATTATTATTTCTTTACAGCGGGAGACTTTCCATAGTGGCCTTTGGGCAGCCCAGTTGGACCTGCTCTGTTGCAGCCCCAGAAAGTGGGACGGCGGCGTAAAAGGCTTGAGTGCCTCATTAGGCGAACCTCTCGGCCCCGGAATTCAAGCGATGGGCCTTCGGTGTTTCTTGGGCTGGCTCTTTCTTGAAGCAGTGCATGGAGAAGCACGAACTTTATTTTCAAACCATCGGTTGCCCCGACCCTTGTGTACAGTGTATGGCGAGGCTGTAGCGCTCTGCGCCGGTGTAATTTCCACATGCACTTTCGGTGCAGTTAATTGAGTTAGTCGTAGAACTTGTCTTGTGATAATGGCGACTCTTCGGTTGCAGCTTATTTCTTTCTCCTCTTGATTTCTTTTGTTTCTTTGCGAACATCCTTTGTCTTGTGTACCAACGCGGCCGGGATCTTTTTTTATTTGCCTTTAGCGAGGTTCGGACTTTATCTCTCTGTAGTCTTACGTGCGAGCCTTTTTGTCGCGAGTCCCTTCTCTGTTGTCTTTACGGGTCGTGCGTTTGGTTTTCTTGATTTCTTTTGAAGCGATAAAGGGAGCGAGTTGTTTTGGGTTGGCTGAATTTTGTTTTTCATTGTCTAACTTCATCATGGAGTCAGGGTCGTTCTTCTTAACAACGTATCGATGGTGATTCTTCGGCTATTGATGGTTACAGGCCAAATGCGGTGTCTCCGTAGTTTGGTCGGTGGACACTCGAGTGCCCCAGAGCACCTCGCCTTCCGCAGACCCGACGAGGAAAGTAGATCGATTAAATACCTTAGGGTGATGTCCCGAGATCTGCGCCGTCTGATATGCTTTAAGCTGTGGGACCTAAGCGAGATGGGTCCGCTTCATAACAGAACCATCTTTGCGGGCGTTCGACTCGCTTTTGGCGTTCGGGTGTAGTCTGCGGCGTTTTGACCCTCGTGTTTACGTACTGGGATGGTGTGTTTTCTTTGAAGTGGCCTTGATAACGGTCTTCGCTTCCCTTTGCATCCCGCCCGTAAGGGGTTTTGCGGCATTTCAATGTGTGTCACCGCTTGACTACTTTTTAATGGTTGGGGCATTTTAGTTAGTTCTTTGGTTTTCTTTAGGGATGAGGGCTCGGTGTTCCCAGCATAGCCTTGCTTCTTTATCTTTAGCCCAGAAAGGATGTCAGGGGGCTTTCTTTATTTCACAGCGTTAAGGCGCCCCTACGTGGTATTTCGATCTTCCACTCCTCCATGGGTGGAAGGCCTTTATTTTTCGTTAAGCGGCCTTAATTGGGAGTATGATCCTTTAATGAGGGCGACACTCACAGGCGTTCAGGTAACAGGCTACCAGATAATCTTCGTAAGTATTAGTTACGTTTTGGTTGTAATTTGTGCGTGGTTCTTTGGACATTTTCGATTACGGAATTTGTCTTCATATTTCTCAGTGCTCGAATTGATCTCGTAGCGAGAAGATAACGCCGTAAGCGTTGGCGTTAGTGAGTGCCCTCCTCGTCATACGCGGAGTTGATTAAGTCGGATGTTCCGGCCCGTCGAGGTTCGAAGTCCGTCGTCTGTGGCTGGCGCTCTGAGGCGTTCGCCCCTCCTCCCGTTATGGGTTCCTCCCATAGTTGGGCCCCTCTGTTGCTGACCCACTAGGGGCGTGGCCCGGATTGGTGGTATCCGGAAGCCACCAGGTAGGAAACGAAAAACCTCGCACTGTTGAGAAGGATAGGCGGTTGTAGTTAAAAGTTCAAGTTGGGGGCATCGTCATCTTCTCGAGTCCTCCCATCCATAAATCGGGACGGGTTATGGCTCCTATAGTTCCTAAGCTGCGGTCCCCGTGCAGATTACTGTAACTGCGGAAGCAGTCCCTCGGGTGGGGTCGTTGAAGACGGTAGTTGGTGATCACACCTATCAGATTCAGAACCATGATGAAGAAAGTTAAGTCGCAGCCTGCCGGAGAGAGAGGAAGGCGAGGAGGAAAGATCAGGAACCCCGAGTTGGCGCGGAGATGGGGTTCTTTACTCCGCGGTCTTGGGGCTTGCGGCGGCGCGATCTACCGTCCCATTCTTAAGGACTCGATCTTAAGGAGATTCGGTTGCGTTGTACGTGATGAGGCGTTGGCCTTATCTTTCCAGGGGGTCGCCTCCGTAAGTTTCTGTACCTTGCCCTTTTTGACTTTATTTTGTGATGAGTTTTGAGCTTGCGTTGGATGTTGATTTTATGCTGGATGTACAGGTGGCTACTCATTTGAAGGGTTTAGCCAGAAAAGCCAAAATAAATGAAGGTCGTCTTTGAAGCGACGCAGGAGCTTATAAGGCAAGGTGATTTGCCTCACATGCGAGCGGCTGCGGTCGGATGCAAGTATGGCCAGGCTGTGAAGCTCAAGTCAGATCTGAAACATACCACTTCGACTTGTGTTCGGGCCGAAGGTAGGAAAGGCCGGGAGCCAGCTTGAAGGCGGCGAAGGTGAGCTTCGGGAGGTTCGAGTGGAGTGTGAGAGTGCTTGTGGGCATGACAATTGGGGCCCAGGGACGGACTGCGGTCGCAGTATGAACCCGGATGGCGGGGGCGAGCTTCTCACGTCGAGCGACGCAAAGTCTAAGGAAGAGTTTGCGTGCAATCAAAAGCGATCTTAGTGACAAGGCGACACTCTGGGCGAAGGCTCGTCGCTGGAAACTCACAGAAAATGATCGGCTAGGTGGGACGCCTGAATGAGGAGTGCTATGGGTTGCGTGGGGATCTTCATCAGCAAATATCTTTAGTGGCTCAGCGGGACGAAGTTATTGGAAGACTGAGGGCTAGGCATCTAATCAATGGATTTCTGGGTGGCTTGCCTTTTAGAAGAAGGCTGTCGATGCCTATCCCTGCTTGGATTTCAACTTCGACCTTCCCAGCGATGAAGAGGAGGAAGGGTCCCTCTCTGCTGATTATGATGGATAGCCTGGCACCCCGTGATCCATTCCTGCTTCATCGTCTGCTCCTCCTTCGTGCTGGTCTCTGTGCTCGTCCGCTGTCAAGCGTCGACTTTTAAGCTTTCTTTTTTTATTTTATTTATTTTTTATTTTTTTATTTTTGACGGTTGGGCTTTTTTTAGGACCCCGAAGATATATGTAACCTTTTAGGTGATGAACATTTATTAATTCATCTTACTTCTTTGCGCCTTTATTTACGCTCTTCTTGGTTTGACTTTCTTTGAGTGATACGGATTAAAGCGCCCCAGTTATTATGTTGAGCTCCCTTAGAATTGGTTTGCGAGGCTCAGGGACTTCGGGCCTTATGGGTTGAATAGCTGTCTTTGAAGCAGATATAGACTCGTAGCGATCTTTGAGTGGATAGGCTCGTCGAAGGGAGGCTCTGCAGACTCTGCCCGGTGTGTTCAATACGAGGTGGCACGGCTCCTTAGGTTGCACGCATGGCTGTGTAGGCTGGTTGCGACTCAGCGTCAGTGTAGGCTGGTGGAAGCTCGGGTTATGCGAATAGGCTGGATGGGCTCGTCCACGTGAACTCGTCGGTCGTGAAGCTGGCTGGCGGGGGCTGTCACATGTGAACCCAGGAAGAGCTAGTCAATGCGAGCAGGTTAGTGAGCTCATCCATGTGAGCCGGGAAGAGCTCGTCGGTCTGAGTGTTGGGCGAGCTCGTCCATGTGAGCTGTGGGAAGAGCTTGTCATGTGAGCCCTATTGGGAAGAGCTCGTCGTGCGAGACGGAGTTGGGCGAGCTCGTCAGTAATGGGCTTCTTGGGAAAGAGCTTCGCCCGGTCACGGCTATTGGGAGGCTCGTCCATGTGGACTTCTTGAAGAGCTCGTCAATGCGAATAGTTGGGTAGAGCTCGTCCATGTGACTGTTGGGAAAACTCGTCAGAATGCGGCTGTTGGGGCGAGCTTCGTCCATGTGAGCCATTGGGAAGAGCTTCGTCGGTCTGGTGTTGGGCGAGCTCGTCCGTGAACCGGGAAGAGCTTCGTCGATCTTTAGTTGAAATGACCTTCGTCCATGTGAGCTCTTTAGGAAGAGCTCGTCAATATGAAGTGTTGAGCAGAGCTCGTCCATGTGAATCGTTGGGAAGAGCTCGTCGGTCTGGCCCGTTGAGCGAGGCAGTCGTGTGAACGGCCCAGGAAGAGCTCGTCAGTCTGGTAGGCGAGCTTCGTCCATGCTGGCCCCAGCTGGGAAGAGTTCGTCAATATGAACTGTTGGGTAGAGATCGTCCATGTGAACTGCTGGGAAGAGCTCGTCAATGCGAACAGTTAGGCAGAGCTCGTCCAGGTGAACTGTTGGGAAGAGCTCATTAGTGCGAGGCTTGTTGGGTGACTACGTCCATGAGCCGTGGGAAGAGCTCGTCGGTCTGGTTGATGAGTGAGCTCGTCTATATGAGCTGATAGGAAGAGCTTGTCGTACGAGCAGTTAGGCGGAAAGCTAGTCCATGAACCAGCAGGAAGAGCTCGTTAGTCTGGCTATTGAAGCGGGGCTCGTCATGTGGACTTAGGAAAGAGCTTGTCGGTATGACTGGTGGCGAGCTCGTCCAGTGAGATCTTAGGCTCAGTTGGATGAGTTGAGCCCCGAGATGGCTCCTCGGAGTGGCGTGACTGTCGGAGCTAGGCCAGACTTCGTCAAAGTGGCTGTTGAGCTCGGCCCGTATGGCCAAGTGGCGATGGCCGCGCGATGTAGGCGATCCAGGCTCCTTAGGTAGGCGTGACTTGTCAGTATACGAACTCGTCGAGTGAAATTTCTTGGGCTCCGGCGTATGGTAGGAGTGGCGATGTAACTGGTGATCGACCTCCTCGGGTAGCGTGACTGTCGAGTAGAGCGAACTTTCGTCCAGAGTGAGCTATTTGGGCTCGGCGTATGTTGGTGGCGATGTAGCCCAGTGGCGATGTAACTTTGGTGATCGACTCCTCCAGTAGCGTGACTATCCCGGAGTAGACTAACTCGTCAAGTGGTTTCTTTGGGCTCCGGGGCGCTATGGCCGGGTGGCGATGGCCAGAGTGGCGATGTAGCTGGTGATCGACTCACTCGGAGTGGCGTGACTGTCAGTAAACGGACTCTTCAAAGTGAAATTTCTTTGGGCTCTGTGTTATGGCCCAGAAGTGGCGATGGCCGTGGCGATGTAACTGATCGACTCCTCGGTGGCGTGACACATCGAGTAGGCAGACTTCGTCAAGTGAGTTCTTCTTTGGGCTCCGGTATTTATGGTAGGGTGTCGATGTAGCGAGTGGCGATGTAGCCTAAGGTGATCGACTCCTTAGGTAAGCGTAACCATTCGGAGTAGGCGAACTTCGTCAAAGTGAAGTGTGGCGGGAAGCGGTCTTATGGCAGTGGCGATGTAAGCCCAGAGTGGCGATGTTTGGTGATCGACTCCTCGGGTAGCGTGACTTTATCCAGTATCTGAACTTCGTCAAAGTGGTACACTCGGCTCAGGCGCTATGGTAGAGTGGCTATGGCCAGTGTGTGATGTGGCTGGTGATCGATCTCGGCGGAGTAGGCGTGACCTGTCAGGAGTGGAGCCAGACTCGTCAAAGTGAAATTTCTTGGAGCTCGGTATTTATGGTAAGTGGTGATGTAGCCTAGTGGCGATGTAGCTTGAATTGATCTGACTCCTCAGGTAGCGTGACTGTCGAAGTGGGCCGAACTCGTCAAAGTGAAATTTCTTCAGGTGCGGCCATTCGACTTCTGATTTTCTTGGAAATGTGCGAACGTCTTTAATGCTGATTTATGGAGAATTTGGAACGTTCGGGTGACTTTTTGAGTGCTTTGGCCTTTTTATAAATGGCAGCTTCATTGCTATGGAGTTTATATTTTGTATATTACCTTTCACGATGCGTGCTTAAAAATGCGGGTGAGATGAAGCGTCGAAGTACGGTCATCTTCATTTGGAGATCATACGAAGATTAGGTTCGGTTCGAACATTAACTGCTGTGGGGTTGTGTTTTCCACTAGTCTCCCCTTTATGGGAGTGTGTGTATTCCACAGCCTTTCCGTCTTTGAGAGATGCGCCGGAGAGACGGCAGATTTCTTGCGTCACCTTCTCCATTTACATTCTTCTTTCTCTTCCTTCCTCCTTTCTCCTTCTCCCTTCTTTTCATTTTCTTCCACATCTCATTCTCCCCTTTTTGTTTCTTATGTAGACTCCTTCCACCCGCTTTTTGTTCTTTCTTTTCTTCATCTGTTTCTCCGCTCTTTCCTCATGAAGACTCTTTCCATCCACTTTCTTCTTCTCCTCTTTTTCACCTTTCTAGTCTTCTTCCATTTATTTCCATCTCATTTTCCCTTTTTCTTCCTGAAGGGGGGGTTTTTTTTTTTTTAAGGAAACTACTTGTACTGAGTGCTTTCAAGATGTAATCGATGACATCACTGATTGTAACTAAATGTAATATGATTGGAATAAAGAGAGATTTTTCTTTTTATGTCTACAGGCTTTCTCCTTTTATTGTATATAGCTTTCTTGAGCATTATATGTTTGTGTGTGACGTCCTAACAGAATAATCAGTCAATGGTTGAATCACTAACTGGAAATTAATTAATCTCCATTTAAGATTACAAACCAGGCCTACTGATAAAAACGTTTAAGATGTTCTGCATTCGGGCATCTTTGTAGATTTTCCTTTTTCCATTTTGGAGCTCGTAGTAGCAGTCGCGACTTCGAGATATGATGTAGGGTCCTTCCCAGTTGGGGCCCAATTTTCCGTGTGCTAGATTCTTCCTTGCTAGCATTAGCTTTTTTAAGACCAAATCACGGCACCGTAGCTTTTAGGTTGACTTTTGGTTATGAACCTTCTTGTCTTCCTTTGATAGTCATACGTACACCTTAGAATGCTGCTCTCGTTTTCATCTAAGAGGTCAAATTTAGTCGGAGAGCCTCGTCATTGTGTGTTCTCTTCAGCTGGCAACTCGATCGTAGGGACTTTGGCCGTCTCGGCGGGGCTCTTTGCCAGTCTTAGAGGCTGGGGCGAAAGGGGTTTCTCGGGTTCAGGCTTACGTGTTGTCCTATAGACCCATAACGCCGGGAGTGTGCCCACTTTCCTTTGAGATCTTCGGTTTGGTCTTTGTCTGCGGCTTTAAGGGTTCGTGGTGACTTCGGCTGCCCGTTAGGCTGCGGATGTCTTTGGGGGCGAGTAGTATTTTTAATTTGACTCGACACGAAGTCTGAATTTAAGCGTTGTCAAATTGTTTCCCATTATGCATTACCGGGGCTCTTAGGATACGAGCACGCATATGTGCCCTGTACACAAAATTGCGTATCTTTGCTCTGTGATTGTGGCGGAGAGCAGCGCCGACCCGTTTGGTGAAGTAATCCCGCTGCGGCGATGATGAACTTACGGCCCTTCGAGGGCAAGGTCCCGAGAATGTCAAACCCCGGAATTGTTGGAAAGGCTAGAGAACGTGATTGGCGTCAGGCTTTGATGGGAGCGTGAGATCTTGGCGTGCTCTGGCCGGATCTTGCATTTCTTGACTAGGTCGGTTGCGTCTTTGAGTATTGTAGGCGGTAGTATCGCTAAATGCCGAGTCTTTCACACGCGATGCTCGAGCTCCAATATGATTTCCGCATATACCTTCGTGTACTTCTCTTAGTACTTATTCAATGTTTTTTCCCGCGATGCATTTGAGGATGGGTGTGAAGAAACCTCTCTTATACAGACTTCCTTTATGATTAGTGAACCTGGCGGATCTTGTTCTTATTTAGGCACATGCTCGGGTCGTCGGGTAGTTGTCAATGCATTATATAGTTCAAATGGGATCCATCCCGGTTCCGGCTCGGGCTCGACTGAAGCTGACCTCCACGTCGCAGAGATCGATAGAGGGCTCTGCCAGGTACTCGACAGGTGTTGACCTGCTGAGGTCTTCTGTAAAATTTGTTGCTAACTTTGCGGCGTCGACAGTTCTACGTGCAGGAACATGTTTATTTGTGCAACCATGAATTTTTGATAAATATCGTACCTTTTGGAGATATAGGATCATCCTCCTGCTTTGGCCTAGTAAGGTATCTTACATCGTCTTACCACCGGTACGGGAGTCATTTCTTGGGACCTCTGGTGGTCGACTTAGATGGATGGCGAGGTTGAGACCCGCTATGACGGCCTCATACTTAGCCTCGTTGTTGGAGGCTTGGAATCCGAATCTGAGTGCATACTCGATATCTATTTCATACGGAGAAGTCGAGGATTGAACTGCCGGCTTCCTGCGGCGTTGAGGCTCCATGCGGAAGAGTTTTCGGATGGGAGGTCAATTCATTGTGAGCGTTCGGTAGATTACTGGCGAGGTGAATTCATGTGAAGTCGGCTAAGACACCGCACTATTGGAGTTTTGGCTTGTATCTGATGTCGAACTCGCTTAACTCTATGGCCCATTTCATCAACCTTCGAGACTTAAGTTTATGTAACACTTAGCCGTGAATTACATTGGAACACATGGGTGAGCACGGAAGTAGAGGCGAGGATTTCGGTACACGGTTACGAGGCCCAAAAATTAATTTTCCATCCTTGGGTATCTCTCTGCGCCTCTTAAGCAGGCTCTTGATGATAAAGCTGGATACTTGTACTTGTTCCTTGACTGCGGCGAGCCTTTACTTATTTGGTTGAGAGAGTACAAGCGCCCGGGTATAGGGTGAGGAGCTCCTTCAGCAGGACTTACGAGATAGATTGGAGAGATTTCAAATATGTTTTTAAAGTGAGAATGCTTCTTAACGCAATATCCCATTGCAATGCCTTCTTCGGGATTTGGAAGAAGGTTGGCATTGTCACTTGCCACGGATACGACGTTTAGAGCGTGATCGCCTCCGTCGGTATTGAACTTCCTTTATGCCCGATGGCGATGGCATGCCGAGCGACCTTTATCTTGTCACGGATTTGCTTGATTTCGGTGGTTGATATGAAACCGAGAATTCCGTGATGCCCGAGCGCCAAGGCGGATTGACCTCATGTTGTAGTTTCTCGAGATCTAAGCGCTTCGGATAGATGGGCTATGTGGGCTCGGTATGATGGATTTGACATGTCATCTATGTACACTTCCATAGTTGTGCCTAGCGGTTGGAACATTCGATTCCTTGAATCTACGATATGTAGCTCTGCGTTTTTAAGCCCAAACGGCATACGCCACGATGCGATAGGTTCCACTGTATTTGTGTGAATGAGGTCTTTTTCTTAGTCGCTGGGTCATCGCGTGGTTGTAGCCGGAGAAGGCATCCATAAGCGAGGGAGTTGATGGCCGCGTGGCATACGATGGTCGGTCGCGACGGAGAAGCGTCGCTGGGCATGCTTTGTTGATGTCGGTGAAGTGTTAAAGTCGCCACTTGCCCGGATTTGCCTTTTGGCGAGTCTGACGTTGGCTGGCACTCAAGATTATTCTACCTCTCGATCGCTCCTTCTGAAGGAGTTTCTTGATTCCTCGTTGATGGCTTTTTAGTCTTTACGTGCGAAGCTCATCGCTTTGTTGATTGGCTTGAAGGATGGGGCGGCGTTCGACTGGCCCAGGTGATCTTGTAGGATCAATCCCTCCGTATCGATCTGCTTCCATCACGGCGTCTTTGTTTTGTTTTAAAAAATGGATAAAGGGGTTTTTGAGGTCTTCCGATAGCTTGGATCCAATATAGGCGAGATGCTCCGGGTCGTCATCCAGTAATACGGGTTCCAGTTCTTCTGATGGCTCGGGTCGGGTGATCACCTCGTCACGCATGTCGAGTTCATCCAGGTATATGTTATCAGCCAGCCTTTTTGTTTCATGTCTTTGAGTAGCATTCCGCAACCCATAGTTGGTCTCTCGAGCCAAATTCACCCACTCCGTTCTGATGGGACTTGATCATCGTATGGTATGCGAAGGATGGCTTTCAGCACGATGAGAGGGTCTGCCCGGCCAACATGTTCAGCGGATCGGCGTCGACGGGGAACCTTGTTGCGGTCGTTATACGGCATGGGGGATCTCCCAAGGTGAGTACTAGTTGTATTGAGCACAGAGGTAGTACTTTTCTCCACGAGAGACCTCGTGAGTGAGCATTGACGAGTTCCAGTTTCTCCCTTCCGATGCCCATTTTATCTAAGGCTAACGCGAAGATGATGTTAAATTTGAACTCCGGGTTGTCGGTGGGACCCAGATGAATTTGTTTTGTTGGCGCTCTTCTTTGACCTGCCCAGTGGGTCGTCATGAGGGTGTTGGCATCCCTCCAAGTCTGAGTTAGAGAAAGTGATCGACGTGTCGAGTCGTGGTAGTTTGGACATCGCTTGTATTTCTGCTACCTCCGTTGACCTGATGCTCCGTAGTGGGCACTTACGTCTTTGGCCAGATTCTCTATCTAACTGCAAATCCTCTGAGATTACACAGTTTCACCCGAGGGGTTGTTGGTCTTGAGTCGTCATCTGTAGGGGTGGTGGTTCAGCTGGGGGCGGAACGGATGCAGGCTTGACTCCCCGGCTACGATTTTCGGGATATAAAGCGTCGGAGTATGCTGGCCGGAAATTATCAGTGCTCTGTTCTCTCTTAAGTTGTGTCTGGTCGTCAGGTGCGGTGTCAGAGTAGTCTACATGGAACTCGTAGTACTTGGAGTTGTCTCTTGTTGTAGATTACGACTTCATTTGGGTTGGCCATCTCGGGAGCTGACCGTTTAAATTGCCAGCCTTGAGGACTGTGTCACGAAATTTGTCGGGTGAAGTCTTTGGGGCGAATAACGTCGTCGTCTCGGTTCCCGGTGGACGGGACGATCTGCGGGGTTGCCACGCGGCACTGGGGATCGTTCTTCATTTTTCTTTGGAGATCCTTCTGGTCGCTTTGTCTTTTGGGACCGTCCTCGTCGTTTATCTGTCAGCTTTTTCTTTATGAGTGGAAGCTCTCTTTCTTGGATATGAGGGGGCTTCTTCACGGATTAATATACTTCTCGGCTTTGCGAGCACCTGCCACGTACTTGTTTGGGGATTTTTGGAGATGGAAAACATTAAGTCTTTTGACTGAATCCCTAAACTAGCCATGAACGCGGTGATCGTGAACTTCTCGTCAGGTATATCTACTTTTAGAGACTCGGCATTGAATCGCTGGACATAAGACCTCAGGCTTTCTTGCGTGCCCTGTTTGATAGTTAGCAGATGGTAACTTGGCTTTCTATACGTCCTAGCTCCAATGAAGTAAGAGACAAACGCAATGGATAGCTCCCTGAATTAGGAGATTGATGATGGTGGGAGTCTATTGAACCATGCCAAGGCTGGGCCTTTTAAGGTGATAATGGCTACGCATCATGCTTTGGGTCTTGATATCCATGCAGCTCCATTTGATTTTTGTAGGTGTTGAGATGATCGACGGGATCTCTGGGATTCCATCGAGCGGCTGCACAATGGCGTGCGAACGTGCAGACGGGAAATTGGAGTACCTCGGCTGTATAGGGTGACTCAGTTTGTTGTACCAAGGTGTCCATAGTGTCAGGAGCACGTCCTTTCACCACCTCCTTCACGGTAGGAGTTCTTCTTTGGAGGTTCTTGAACCTCTGTTCAATGAGTGTTCATCTTTGGGGATAAGTAGTATTCTCAGTTCTGGGCTTGCTCTCGAGAGCCGTTTGCCTTCTTCTCCTGCGGGGCTAGATGTGGTCGGGTGCCCGAGTGCCAGCTGGATTCTACCCTCGGTTTTGACCGCTGGGGAATCTGACATTGTCTTCGCTCGCCATGAGGCGCCCGATCGTATGACCTTCACGGTTACATCGCGCCTCCGGGGTCGGATGCATGCAGTGAGTTGTTCTTTGCATCGAGACGTTGATTGATTGGTGAGCGGTCGCTTCCACCTCATCAGAGTGTTGGCTTGCATTACAGCCTGCGGCGGGGTCGGCTGTCTGCGTTAGCGGATGGTCACCATCCTTGGAGGATTAGCGTTGCATCTGCAGCATGTTCGGAGTGTTGATATAGCATCGATGGCGAGAAATCGATTATATTTTATAAAGACATCGTTCCCACCGGTGTGGCGCCATTGATGATGCCTTTTTCAGCGAGCCCGGGCCGGAGGCGCGTCGGGGTCGGCTGAAATTTGGACCGGGTGTTAGGCGAGGGGCTGGGACGTAGGCTGGTTAATGCAGGGAGGTGGGATCGTTGCCGGATTGATCACGCAGGCTACGGATGTAGCACTCCTCGCAGACAACGAGGAATGAAGGGGTCGGTGGGGGCTTCGCCAGCCAGCCGCTCAGATGCCTAAGTCGGATACTTTACGAGAAAGAGTCTGTTTGCTTTCGGAGGCGAATGTTTTTCATTACCTTTCACCGATGGGGTGATCTTGTATTTATAGTAGATATTCTCCCAGTTGGATGGTAGTTAGGATTCTTTCCCATTGGATGGGATATTTCTTATTATAGTCGAGTCGGTTGGTATAGGATATAGAAGAGTAGTTTATTTGGGATAATCTTCATTATGTGGGATATTTAGGTACGGACTTGCGGAATGATATATTATTAGGGACTATTCTATTTTACATGCACGTAGGAGACTTTCCATAAGTGGCCTTTGGAGCGCGGATTGGACCTCTTTCTGGGGGTACGCCCCGAAGAAGAGAATTTGAGACCCGGCATAAAAAGGCTTGAGTGCCTCATTAGGCAAACCTCTCCTTTGGAATTCAATGATGGGCCTTCGTGTTTCGCTGGGCTGGCCTCTTTCTTGGAGAGAAGCAGTGCATGGGCTTGCAAGCCTTATTTTCAAACCCTATCATAAGTAATATAATATAATTAATTAACTAAAAAATTATATTAGTTAGTAATATAATTAATTAACTAAAAATTATATTAGTTAGTAACATGTTTATGAACTAAAATAATATTATTTAAATATGTAAGTAAAAAGATTTAAATTTCTAACATTACATAATTATAATTATTTAATAGTAGGATGTGTGTAACGTCTAAGTTTCCAAACATTATATCTAATCTAATTTATTACTATCAAATTAAACTAAGAATAAAACTATAGTATAAAAATATTTATTATAGCTATTTCAACACCAAATAAAACTAAATAAAATATGCATAAAAACAAAATTAATGAACAAAGAAACATACCTTAATTCACAAAGATCTTCAAAAAAATTAGGATAAAGAACAAAGAAAAAATTATTTGAGAGTGAAATGGAGGTTAGATGTGGATGGATGAGTTTGTAATGAAATTGTATGATTTTAGGGGTATTTATAGAATTTTTGGAAGTCAAAATAGCTGTTGGATTATCAAAAAACCATTGTGATTTATTTCTAGCAGATTTGATTTTGATTTTGGTTCAAATCATTTGGATCATCATATATCAGTTATAAATCATTACGGGCCGGATTGGTCGAGCTTTAGATTTAAAATCAACCGTTGGATAAAAAATATAGCCGTTGGATTCTTTTAAAAACGCGGACGAAATCTGGACCGTTAGATAAAAAACATGAAACAATATGAGGGCCAGAATTTGTGGATTTTTTTCGGGAAAAATCGGCGAAAAATGGTCGATAAATCGATGATAAATTCAATTTATCGACGATAAATTCAATTTATCGACGATAAATTGTCGATAATTGCTTCATTAATGCGCCTCACGGCGTGCAACTATCTGTCGATTTTCCGAAAAATGAATTTTCAGCGAAAAATGCGAGATTTTTGATTTTAGTCGGCATCGTCGTTTTTAGATTTTAGCGATTTTTCCTCCAATCGATTTTCCAGTGCAGAAATCTTTTCCATGTTGATTGAAAATCGATTTTTCGGCGATATATTGATCGAAAAAAATGATTTTTTGTTCCCTACCCGTAGGTACTACGAGATCCCATGCTTGTCTGGTACGTGGAGTCTTCTGAGCGGGCTTATGCTTATACGGGTACCGGTGGGTGCGACATAGCTTATACTTATATAGAAGTGCGTAGTGCTACGGAAACTATCTTATCTGAGGAGGTACGTAGGTCTTTCAAGCGAGCGATGTACATTCTTAAATTCTTATTCTTATTCGAGTCCCTTATCCTTATAACTATTTGACTACTTATACCGAGTAATAATAAATGGGTAGAGACAGCTGATAGGTACCTGGGAGGTGCGGGAGTCTGATCTTGAGGTCTTAGTGGCACAAAGTAAGTCTTAGGAAGCAGCCGACGGAGTGTTGTCGCACTAATGAAGTCTTTGAAGTCTTTTAAAATGCTTAGAAGCACTATCGGAGAGTCTTGGTCGCACTAATCGGAGAAGTCGTTGCGTAATCAAAGAGAGAGCCCAGGAAGTCATATATGTGCCCGCGTCTTGAGTGTCATGTCATTCAATATATAGTCTTAGGCAATCCTACGATTATATGTTTCAGGAACTTACTATATTACCAGTAGAGCCTACTATTTTTCGTGATTTTTGAACCTAATATGGTTCTAATTTTATCAAACTATATATGGATGAATTCTTGACTCAATGAGCTTTCCATAGAGTTCAAGAACACCCGAAACAGAGTTCGGACGAAGAAGTTATGGTCGTCCGAAGTTGGAGGTCACACATGACTAGCCAATCCTAGCCGAGTTGTCCAGGAAATTTCCATAGAGTCCAAGAACACCCAAAATGGAGTTCGGACGAAGAAGTTATGACCTTCCGAAGTTGGAGGTCACCGTGAATCAAACGTGTAGCGACGACTTGTAGAGTTGACATTTGGCCGTGAGGCGACTGGTGAGCTCACCTACTATCTTCCACGGGCATATGAATGGAATCTTGACTCCCGTGTTATTATTTTCATAGAGTATGAGCTGACAGACGGAGAAGTTATGACAGCCAGAGTTGGAGGTCACACATGATCAAACCCGGTAGAGATGACGACTTGTAGATTTGACTGATATCATTTGGCCCGATCTAACTTGGGCGACTTGATCTACTATCCTTCATAGGTATATGAATGGAATCTTGACTCAATGGGCTTTCCATTGAGTCGAGGCTGAAAAGGAGTTTGGAGCGAGAAGAAAGTTGTGACTTTACGAAGTTAGGGTCATACGTAGTCAAACCAGTAGTGACGACTTGGTGGCGACCTTCTTAGGATGATGCCGAAGCCTAGCTGAGCTAATATACTATACTCCATAGGTACATGAATGGATTATTGACTCAATGGGATTTCCATAGAGTCCAAGAACACCCGAAACGGGGTTCGGACGAAGAAGTTATAGGCCTTAGAGTTGGAGGTCTGCGTGAGTCAAACCAGTGATGCAGCTGGCCGAGCTATCTTGTTCGAGTAAAGGACCATAACAGTCTATAGAGGTCGAATTAAGAAATTTAAAACCTAACATGGGATTCATTGATGTGGCTACAATTACTGAAGGACTCACTGCAATTCCCTTTATTTCTTGCAAAAACCAGTTACAGGTCATTTGTACATATGACGAAAATAGGGAAATTTTCTTGGTTCAAATTGCAACCAGACCTTTCCCAAAACACATATATAGAAGTCTTAGAGCTCTTCTCAACTCAACCCTAACAAGAAATGAGTTTGGGAGTTTCCAAACCCAACCCATACACAAAATAGATGGTTCCAAACCATGTATCTATACTTTATATACAAATATTCATACTATAATCCATACAAAAACACTAGACTTCCATACTCAAATTCCATACACAATTCGTAGCATCCATACATGTGATCTTTTTTTTCCTTTCCTTCTTTCTTCTTTTCTTTTCTCTTCTTCTTCTTCTTCTTCTTCTTCTTCTTCCTTTCTCTTCTCTTCTCTTGCTCTGTTGTCCTTATTTATTTTAGTCTTATCGCTTGTTGATCTTGCTCCACTTTTTATTTCACTTTTCTCTCTTTTGGAGCATCATGACCATCCAGGTCAGGAAACTTCCTCCCTCTTTCTTCAAGCTACTTGTCTCTTCATGTGGCCTTCTTTCATTCTAATATCTTTCTTTTATTACTCTTTGGTCCTCCAACTCTCTATTACTCTTAATTTAACTTATGCATATTGATGAGTGCAAAACTCATCTATGTTTTGAGTTCATTTCACATGTTATTTTGTGGATTTTATATTCATATTCATGTAAAACTCATAAAATTTCCTCTAAACTTGGTTTTGTAGGATTATTGATGAAAAGCAAGTGATTTGGCAAGAAATAAGCAATATATTTCCGAAAGAAGAGTCAAATAAAGTCTGCGGCCCTTGGCCTATTTGGGAAGATTATTTTCTGTACTATATGGAACAACAAATGGATTTGAAATTCAATGCGGTTGCATTCTACATTCAAGAGCTTTCCAACTAGTACTCACACGCCCCAAATCCGAGTTAAAACGAAGAAGTTATGGCGATGAGTTGGAGAAAGAAAAAAACCGAGTTCTTGTCTGAAGCGGTGTCGCGACCGGTGTCGCGACATAGGGCGCACAAGGCAGCGATATCGCGAACTGATGTTGCGACATAGAAAGCAACGAGGAACAACTGATGTCGCGAACTTATATCATGACATAGAAGCGACCAAAGAACGAAGCGATGTGCGGCGATGGCCAGCGACATAGAAGCAGCAAAGGAACAAGCGATGTCGCAAACTTATGTAGCGACATAAGCAACCAAAGGCAGAAATGACTGTCGCGAAGCGATGTACGCGACATAGAAGCAGCAAAAGGAACAACTGATGTAGCGGCGATGTTCTGCGACATAAACAACCAAAGGAACAAGCGATGTCCGCAGCCCGATGTCGCGGCCCGGAATTGATGTCGCGACCCGGAATTGATGTGTGACACGTGTCGTGACGGCAGCTAACGACAACACGAAAAAGTAAATTGAGTTTTTGACCTAATTTCAAGCCCATTTCACCTAGGACCATATATACTCGTTTTTTAGGTAAAGGCAAGCGGGAAGATTGAGCCTCTCTGCGGGGTTTCTCTCTGGGCTGCCCGTTTTTCAGTTTTTAACAGATTTTTATTTGTTTTAGATTTGAGAGCGGAGTTTAGACTGATTTTGTTTCTATTGAAGAGATTTCGGTCTTGTATAATAGAGATTGATTTCACTAAGGTTTAGACAAGATTGAAGCTAAAAATCTGGATTTTCTCTCTCTCATAAGGTTTTTCTCTCTCTAAAGCGCTCATTTTCTTAGTTTTTGCTATGATTTTATTTTTAATAGATCTTAGAATAGTTTTTCGAAGCTGATTTTATTTCTATTGAAGAGATTTTTTGGTGCGCCTCCAGATCATTCCAATTTATTCTTGTTGAGGTGAGATTTGAAACTCGAAATATGGGTTTTTCTCTTCTTTCTGGATTTCTTTTCTTCATTTTCTTACTTTTTGTTTGATTATTGATGATTGGAAATCCGATGTGGAAACTATTAAACACCCTGCAGGGTTGGGGATTAATTGTTGAACATTGATTTGCAGTTTGGTTATTTTGTGGGTTTGGCGAATTTATATAGTAGTATAGTTCATATAATGAATTGTTCGAATATTAGTAGCTTATACCCCTGAAGAGTGTATCTTTGCTCACGATTTCGGGAGGCCCTACGGTGACACGAGAGATGGGATTCTGAGTAGAGCGACAGCAGGGGTATGCTAGACTAATATCTTGGAACTAATGAACTACGAAAAATTACTTTGATAGATCACTAATTTACTCATGGTGTGAGGATTAATTGGATGATGTATCAATTTAGTTATTCCAGAGGTTTCTCCTTAGTACGATGAGGGATCTTGATCCTAGTGTTGGCAAAGATCTAATCAAGGAGACAGAAAATTTTATTAGATTTGAAGGACGAGATACCAATTACATTGGAAGAGCTTGCATTTATCACGTCTGTAGAAGCAAAATTGTGAGTCCTAAGAAATGGTTGTGAAGTAATGAAAAAGAAAAACAATCAAATCTTAAGAGTGCCAAATTTCTAGTAGCTATTTAGACCCATTTGTCTTGAAAAGAATATGGATCTCTAACTAGTGAAATGTATGGTGTATGGGAGAAATCAAGCTATACTACATTGCTCTTGGACAAATCTGACATTCAACTCCTGGTCATTCTTGCACTTTCAAGGGAAATGCAAAGCTGTTTTGTAAACAATTATCCCATCCACCAGTGACTCTCTTCCATACCTTTTAGAATTAAGTAGTTGTTTATTTGGTAGATTTTTAGGATTAGTTTTAAATCGGTTTTTGTTTCAATTAGATTGATTTTATTAGGCATCTACTTGGTATCTAAATAGTGAAGAGCCCTTGTAATCGGGATTTGATCAAATTCGTGATTAGAGAGACACCTCCGATCCTCGGTAAATTACGATATCAGGACTCTGAGAGTCCACTTTATTACTTGTATGACCAGTGCACTTGCGGAAGGGGTTGAGTGTTAGTAATACTTTTCATTTCAATTTTGAGTATACTTACTTTTGTTTCAATTCAGTTTTAGTATTTACATTCACTCCTTGACCATATTTTCAAATATACATCATTGGTCTCCCGATAAGTTTTTGAGGCGCGGGTTGCGGTGTTAAGGCCAAATAGTCCTTGGTAATAACGTCGTAAATTTGTATGTGTTCTTTGGTCAATTAACACATATTCCTACTTTGACATATGAACTTATTAAATTATGACCCTTGGGTCTTGAATTTGTAAATTATTAATTGACTCTTAACTTTTGTATTAATTCCGGATTCTTGTTTATTTTATTTTGGAAAAATATACTTTTACTTTTATTATACCCTAAACATGTTATAAAACTGTTATGGCATAATTTTGGGTGTTATAAGTAGATCGTCTTAATGTTGGACCATCTGCTCCTTGAGGAGCTTGTGGTTCAACTATTTATTAATTATGAGGTAATTCACGAACATTGATCCTGCGGAAGGTTCGGCTACTTATGGAGCTTATTGATTGGTTGTTCAACACTAATTGGAACTTGAGAAGTGTATAGACTATAGCAATCTATCATATGACATGAAGGTTGTGTTTTCATATATGATGATCATGAATGAGAATTAAATCCACTGTCGATCCCTCAGCAGTCATGTCATTTCAAGAAACTTGGCGTTCCTTGATTCCACAATGCTAGTCGAATGAGATGGACAGTAAAATCTATAACCTTTAGACGTTTTAGTGTAGCCAATAAAGAAACCACTAAGTGTCCTTGGGTCCAATTTCTTCTCATGTGGATTATACATTCTCACCTTAAACGGACAACCCCAAACGCGCATATGTCACAAACTCAGTTTCCAACCTTTCCATGGTTCAAAAGGTGTCTTTGGGATAGCCTTAGTTGTAACACGGTTTAATATATACACTGTTGTCTTAAGTGCGTCAGTTCACAAAAAATTTAGGAAGATCAAAGTTGCTAAGCATACTCTACACCATGTCCACTAAAGTTCGATTTCTTCTTTCTGCTACACCATTTTGGTCCAGAGAACCAAGCATAGTGTGTTGGATAACTATCCCATGCTCTTGAAGAAACTTTGCAAAAGGACCAGGTGCTTGTCCATTCTTAGTGCACCTACCATAGTATTCACCACCTCTATCAGATCTCACTATTTGTATTTGCTTCCCGCATTAGTTCTCAACTTCATCTTTAAAGACTTTGAAGGCATCCAATGCTTCATACTTGTTATGAAGCAAGTACACATACATATATCATGAGTAATCATTAATGAAAATGATGAAATATTTTTTACCAGGCATATCCATATCTAGACAACATATGTCAGTATGTATGATTTCTAATATGTTTGAGCTCCTATTGGCATTCTTCTTAGACTTGTTTTTCTGCTTTCCCTTAATGCAGTCCACACAAGTCTCAAGATCAGTATAATCTAAAGTACTAAGTACTCCATCTTTTATTAATCTATTAATTCTATCTATGGAGATGTGACCTAATCTCCGATGTCATAACATAGAAGAATCCTCATTAATATTACATCTCTTAGTACCAATATGAACATGCAAAGAATTATTAGTGGTTTTTGGTCTGTTGACTCTAGCGTATTCAAATATAGTAAAATTACTGGTTGAAATTTCATTTTTGAAACATGCAAAGTATACTAAAACAGTAACACATAAATGTGAAACAGTTATATAGAAGTGTTACACATAAAAGATAAGTGTGACGAAGTGTTACATGCTTGATTTGATATATGCAAACTAGATACTAACTTGGGTGCAAAATAGGCCTTTGTGATAGAACTTTAGGTAGATCTAGGCTGAGTGTTTGATAACATGTCCTTAAGGCAGTTTCGCCCCACTCTTGGTGCTTATGGAATCTGGCGCTGCCTCTGAGATCCTGATGATCTTCACACGGGTAGAGTAGCGCTACAATCTATCATCCGACTAACCAAACTATATTGTGTACTCTCTAAATCTGCTTCATTCTTGAATAATGCAGAATTTGTAATGAAAGAAGAATGACAATGAACTTGAGTATTTATAGACCTCTTGATGACTTTCCGAAAAGTCACCATCCTAAAAGACACAACTCAAAATGAAAATACACAACTCAAAATGAGAAGATACAACTCAAAACGAGAAGACACAACTTTCAAAAATGAGAAAGTCAATGGCGCTTTTCATAAAACGGACACAACTTATTTGAAAGTCAAATAGCACTTTTAAAGGTCGCAGAGGAACTGTTTTCTCATTCATTTCTTACTCGATTTGAGCAAATGAATATACTATATTATTCTCCCCATGGAGTAGAATGAACGCCGCGAAATATTGTTCAAAAATAATAATCGGGTCTACTTTAATTTAGGCTCGAAGTCGACGATAACTTTCGGTTTTTTACACTTAAAAAGCGTTTTGGTCTGTTGCATGAATGGAAAATTGGTTGTTAGTATGCAAATGATAATGCTGACACACTATAGATAGTACATCTTTGGAAAGATCGTGCATCGAGATAGGTAGCTTTTGGCCTTGAACCTTCCCTAATGAAAGCCCATCGGACTTATCGGCTGAATAATGAACATGATGTCTTGAACTATTCAGCTGTTTGATAAATCAGATTGAATAGACTTCACACAGTCTCTTTCCTAACACAATTGGTTCTCATGATTGTGTTCATTTTGGCCCTGAACAACTCCTAGTTTTCATGAGTGCTTTAGAGAGTCGACCTTTATAAATTCTCCGCGAGCGGCCACTTCACACCCGTATAGGTGACTCTGTGAATGGCATCACGCAATATCCACTTGGTTTTCAGAGATATAAAATCATTAAAGAAAGCATAACTTACCTAATAATCTCACGAATGACACTAGTTTATCATGGGAATAGGTAGGAGATTATCTCATAGTCTTCTTTTGAATCCGAATAATTTAGTTGTCCCTTTGAACTGGGTCTTGGGATCTCTAGTCAACTAGGTTGGGTTGCCATTAAGGTGATTCTTTTGTCATTGGCTTTAATCTCATTCCCCTCGATGTGCAATTTACTTGCTCTCTCATCAAACCTTTGGTAAGCGGATTCACTAGATTATCCTTTGACTTTATATAATCAATAGAAATAATCCCATTTGAGAGCAATTTCCTAACAGTAATATGTCTATGACATATGTGTCTAGACTTACTGTTATACATGTCATTTTGTGCCCTACCAATTGGGTGGCTATCCGCGATAATATACAAATTCTTGGCACAGTTTGGGTCATATTGGAATATCCTCTAAAAGTGTGAAGCCACTGCCATATAAGAACTTTTATCTAAATGATAAATTCATATTCCATTGTGGATCTGGCAATACACGTTTGCTTTGAGGATTTCCAAGATACAGCTGCTCTGTGAAACCCCGAGAAAATCTAATTTTCTGAAAAAGGGCAAAATGGTAATTTTGATCAAAATCCGAAATTTTTCTAGATCTCGGATAACGAAACGGACTTCACCGTTGGAATCGTCTCGCAAAATCTAGCTACCACGTCGAATTCCGAGACTTTAGGAATTTCACGTTTTTCGAGGCATCGGGAGTTTGGTGTCTTAAAACGGTTTGTGAGATACATGTGATGTAAGACCCGAGAAAATTCCAATTTTTTGAAAAAGGGTAAAATGGTCATTTTGGTAAAAATTTGAAAATTTTATAGATCTCACATTAATGACGGACTTCTTAGTTGGAATCGTCTGCGTGAAATCTAGCAACCACGTGAATTTCATGGTCGAAACGATCGAATTTCCGTTTCAAAGCTATTGGGTGTCGGGTCTTTAGTAAAGCGAGCACATGGGAACATGTGATGTGACAAAATCACATCACTACATGTACTCGTGTGACACATGTTGCATGATTGGCGAGGATGAAATGAATGGGAGATTTGCGCCAAGTGTCGAATCGAGAAAATGGACACATTGGGGTGTGGAAATGTTAAATGTATAAGACAAAACAATGAATAGTTTTCTTCTCCATTTGAGGAGAAACGTGCAAGTAATTTGGAAATTTACGGTTTTAGTGAGAGGAAGGAGACTCATGCTCTCTAGATTTCTGGCTGGATTTTGGACCATTGGTTCTCAAACGAAGCAGAAGCAAAGTCGATACGCGGAGCGGGGGCTACGGTAGACAGATTTAGTGGAGTTAGACAACTCAAGAGGTAAGGATCTTTTCTACCCAGTGTTATTCTTTAAGCTAAGATCCATGTAAATGGTTGGGGATGTTACGAGGCTTGGATTAAGCCAGGTGTTTCGGTCTCAGGCATTTGAGCCAGGGTGGAGAAAATCCCACGTTGTTGTGGCGTGAGCGATTACTTGACCCAGGGGTTTCCTTTGTTCACGTGAATAGTGACGTGATTTTTGGTGTGAATTTTTATGATGTTGAGTGATTCAAAATGAGTTGCTTGTGTTTGTTAATTATCCCAAGTGAGCTAATTTTGGTGTTATTGATGTGAATTTAATAACATGGTTTATGTTAATTAATTATGTTAGTATATACATGTTTTATATATTAGCATGAGTTTGTTGGGATTGGCATCATGCATTCCATATGCACTAGAGCACCCTAGAATATTAGGAGTGAGTGCATGACATGAAATTGAAAGAAAAGCGAAAATGTTTGTAGAAGGAATTTCGAGGAAGATTTTTCGAAGAATTCTTGTGGAGAGTTGTCAATAGATCACTTCGGATGAGGACCATGGCGTTTTGAGCATTATCTAACAATTCACCTCGGGGGTAGTCGATATTTTCAAAACTTCGGTGAAGTGGTTTTCGAGAACAAAGAAACTGTTTTGGCCCCGGATATTTCTCGCATTCGGCTTAGGCATATGTGAGGGAGTCGGTGAGGACTCGGGACATGGGATTGGTCATGTAGACATTCAAGTAGGTTCATGTAATTACTTGGATGTGATTGTTTTCCATGACATGTGCACTTAGGTGGGGATAACCCATGAAGGAAATTATCCTTTATTGGGCTTTCTTTCACCTGTCGAGTATCCTTATTTCGGGTACAAGGAGTGTATGCGGGAGACTGACGCTCACTAGAGGCCACGTTTAGAAGAAAGCGGGTTGTGGCTTTGGCATTCAATAAATTTTGTATAACATGTATTAGAAATTGTACATTTAATATATGTTTGGTAAAGAGTAGTTTATTAACTCTTGAACTATTGTATATAGTTGATGTATTTTGTGAGTATTGATCACGAGGGGGCCCAGGTGGTAATTGGTTTACTCGCATGTGGTGCTAATATGGTCGTTGTAAATTGTTGGGACAAGTTTTGTACCTTGGATAGAGCTCCCCGCACAAAGGGGACTCTGCCCAATTTTCATAAGTGGTGTCGGGTTACTCGACATCCACGAGTATTCTGCGGGTTGACGGGTTGTCAACGAGACACCCCGATTTTGGGGCATCACATGTGATGTGACAAAGTCGCTCTTACATGTCTGTGTAATGGCATGTTGCGTGATTAGTGAGAGGATGGAGATGAATGGGCAGATTAGGCGAGTATTGTCAAATCAATGAGCTAAAGAGACGGGATGGAATTTTGGAAAAGTTTAAATGAGTATAAGACAAAAATGGGAATAGTTTTATTCTCCAAATTAGAAGAAAACGTGCAGTGGGGTGTGGTTTGAGATTCTAGAGAGAGAAAGTGTGACTTCTCTCTAGATTTCTCGGCGTTCGGATCGTCGGTTCTCGATGGAGCAAGAAGCAAAGTTGTTCTAGCGGCGAGAGCTACGGCGTGGGCCAGATTTTAATGGAGTTTCGACAACTCGAGAGGTAGGGGTCTTCTCTACTTGTGTTATTAATTTAAAAGCCATGTGAATGGATTAGGGATATTTGAGGCTTGGTTATGCCATAATTTACGTCTCTCGAAACATTTGAATCGAGTGGAGAAAATCCGCATTGTGTGAAGTAAAGGTGAATAGTGTCGACGCAGGGTTTCAGCATTCCGCGTGATTTTAACAGTGTGTGATTTTGTGTGGTTTAGGCGATTCAAAGTTAATTGCTTGATTGGTTAATTATAGCCATTCAGAGCTAATTTGGTGTTATTGTTGTAATTTGAATGACATGGTGTGTGAATTTATTTATGTTAATATATATATAGAAAAATATACTAGCGTGAATATTTTGGAATTGGCGTAATGCATTCCATATGCCTTTGAGGCAACTAGAATATTAGGTGTGAGTGAATAGCGTAGAAAGCAAAAACAAAATGTTTGTGAAAGGAATTTCCTCTGAAGATTTTAGGAGAATTGTGTTGGGAGATTGTCTGACAATTCACGTCGGAGGGGCCAGTGATTGTTTCGGAGGATTATCGACATATTCGCCTCGGAGGGTTGTCGATAAATTTTAAAACTTCAGGTAGTAATTTTTCGAGAATAAAGATTTTGTTTGAAAAGCGTATTTTTACTCGCGTTTGGCTTAGGCATGTGTGAAATTCGGTGAGGACTGAGACATGGGATTGGGATGTAGACATTCAAGTGGGATCATGTATTTACTTGAGTGTGATTGGTTTATATGACATGTGCACTTAGGTGGAGAGTAACCCGCGTAGGAAATTATCCTCTTGGACTTTGCTCACCTGTCGAGGGATCACTATTTCGGTCTGAGGTGTGCAGGGATATTCAGTAGGCGTTTTAGAAAGTCGGGTTGTGGCTTTGGTATTCGTTTATAGAGACATGTATTAAAACTTTGAATTTTGATATATGTTTTGGTTAAAGTGTTAGCAAACAACTCTTGAACTATTGGTATATAGTTGATATAATTTTGTGAGTATTGATGCATGGGCCCAAGTGGCCATTTTTACTCATTTTAATGGTATATGGACCTGGTGTGGTCTTTGTAAAATATTGGGACAGGTTGCCATGTGATTGGGACAAGTTGTATCTTGGGTAGAGCTCCGTACAAGGAGACTGCCTTGATTTTCATCAGTGGTGTCGGGTTGCAGAGCATCCCACGAAATATTCCGCAGGTTGACGGGTTGTCAATGGGACCCTCGGGAATGGGGCGTCACATGCTCCACTAAGTGTAAAAACATAACCACTTGTAGATTTTGTATCCTTCATATCGAATATCTGGTTGCATCAACATACTGATTAGTGCCCCGAAAAGTCTTGTGCGAGGCCACATCGAGATGGGTTTGAGTGCTTTGCACTAATCATATCGATAAGCGATTGATGTGTGCGGAGTCCACTTAATTCCACTAATCTGGTTTCGAGCATGCCTTTGGCAGCATGCGGCGCGGCGGCGGCGCGGCGGCGGCGTGGCACAGTTATTTGGGTTTAGTCACCGGTCATTGGATTCAAGTGCGATGTAAAGATGTCTAGGTCGAGGAATCATGGTATTTTCGACCATCGAAAATATCAAGGTCGGTGTGAGATGAGTGGCCCGATGAAGGAAAAGAAGTGCAAAGAGGATGCGTGGGATCTGATGGGACGGATCGGGAAGGCGGGAATTTCGCTATGGCTCATGAAAATTTAAGCTAGGATCTGAAAATTCGCAATCATAGCAAAAATTCGTAATCTAGCGAAATTGGGAGGCTAAGCTAGGCTAGTAGAGAGCCATTTATCTAGCGGAATTCAGCGTGCTTTTTATGAAATTAATCCAATTTATTTATCTCTCTATATTGTTAAGCTAGGCTAGCGAGGAATTTCGTAGCTAAGCGAAATTCATTAATAGATAAGCGAAATTTCTCAATTTCGCTATCTCTGTAGAATTTCGCTAGGCTAGCGAAATTTTCGCTATGCTAGCGAAATTCTCCTCCATAGCGAAAATGGCTGCCCTGTGATTTTTGTGTAATTAATGCCAAACGACTGCGTTTTGGTGTATTACCACCTTGTCCTTTGTAAGCGATATTTTAGGCATTTGTGTATTTTCACACTTTTAGGTGGACTATATAAACCCCCGTAATTTTGTAACCTAAGCGATTTTTAGCGGCCCGACTTTTCATTTTATAAAATTCATGACTTTCATTTTAGGGTTTCATTGCTTTCTCTTCTCTCTCTTCTTTCTTTCATTTTCTCGGTACGCGAACACCCCACTTGAGGATGTATTTCGAGGATGCTTGGCTAAACCTCATAGCCTTGAAGGGGTTAGCTTGGTTTTGGAAATTTCTGCGGGTTGTCCTCTTGTTTTAAATAATCTGAGTCTTGCATTTATGGTTCCATACCTTCCAAACTAGGGTTTAATGCCATTTAATGTTGTTCCTTTGGTCAATACTTGTCATGCTTTAAGGTTCAGTGCATACTTAATCTTTAGATGCGCGATATCCTTTAGATGCCATTTACTAGCCATTGAAATGAGGTTGAGTCTTTAGGTTTTTAAGCTGAATGGGACTACAGAATGCTTAGTACTTGTGTTGACTCAAATAGAGTGGATTTACGAGGTTAGGTTTTATAGCTAAACAAGATCGGTTTGGCTTTGACTTTATGTCACTTGCCATAATGCGAGAAATAACCCGAGGACAACGTAATACCCAGTGTTGTCAAATTGGTGACCCAGTATTCAGGTTACCATTTCATTTCACTTTCAGCCATTACGAGTTAGTCGGTAAACAAAACGACCCCCATTTTTTGAACCAAATCCAAAATCAAACTAAAAGCCTCTTGATTTTCAAACACTAATGCAAATCATTAGGTAAGGATGAAAAGCCATCCCATTCGACCACACTAGACATTTATCTGCGGTAGCTTGACTACGTGATGGGAGAAATTTATAAGAAACAAATTTTGTTGATTAAAGCTCGCACTATAGTGGCTTGAATCATACCCTTCTGAATCTTGCTGGATATCTTATATAATGCGATACATAATTAAGGTATATCTTGGTGTCTAGAATACGATAATTGCCTTCAGTAGTGCACTCGGTTACTCGTATATCTACTTAGTTTCTTAGCAGATATGATATATTTGAGTGCAGTGCAATTCATGACATACATTAAACTTCAGTAATCTGAGTGTTCAATTGTGATATGCTTTGACCAATATTTTTAGACAAATGCAAATTTATATCAACCGGTGTTCTATGATATTTGCTTTCATCTTTGTGACGTGAAGTAATTTCGATATAGTGTTATTGAGATAATATAAGTCCAGGATAATTACAGAAATTTTAATTCCTAGTATAACATGCAACACCACGAATCCTTTATGTTAAATTTACTGAACAACATTTTCTTGTTAGTTGTAATAATATAATTATTACTACCCCGAAATAAGCATATCATCCACATATGGCGACATTGACATATCCGTATTTGTGTCTTTAACATAGACACATTTATCACATTCATTAGTTGTGAAACCATTTGACATCATTACCTTGTCAAATTTCTCATGCCGTTGTTTTGGTGCTTTCTTTAAACCATAAAGTGATTTAACAAGTCTACATACTTTCTTCTCTTGTCCCAGAGAAATAAACCCTTCGAGTTGGTCTATATAAATTTTCTCATTTAAGTCACCATTTAGGAAAGCTGTTTTCACATCTATTTGGTGTATCTCAAGATTATGCAATCTTTGCCAGTAGCTATGAGCATACGAATATGTTATTCGTGACAGGAGAATATGTATCAAAGTAATCAAGACCTTCTTTTTTGTTTTATAGCCTTTTCTTCCTAAGTCTAGCCTTGTACTTATCAATTGATCCATCGATTTTCATTTTCCTCTTGAAAATCCATTTACATCTGATAGTTTTACTCCTGGAGGAAGATCAGCCAACTCCCGTGTGATTTTGCATGATGGATTCAATTTCACTATTTACAGCTTCTTTCCACATAGGTGCTTCAGGAGTAGACATTGCTTCATTGAAGCTTTGAGGCTCATTTTCATAGTATATTTAGAAAATCGGACAAGGTGGAAGTCCTTGCTCTTTTCTTCTTGTCTAAGTGCCTCTTCACTTTCATCATTTATAGACTCATAATTACATATCCTTGAGTCGTGATATCATGAATTCTTTTAAGAAAACTCCCACATCACATGCATTTCTAGGAAATATATTTTCAAAGAATGATGCATTTCTTGACTCCGATTATTGTATTGACATGTATACCGGGAATATCATATTTATGCCTGAGATAACGATATGCACCTCTTATTTGTACTAACCACTAAATATCGCAATCAATGATGTATTACACTATTTTAATCCTTTTGGGAATGAACCATCACCTTAACTGAGTACCCCCACACCTTTAAATATTTGTAGGAAGGACTGCGACTTTTCCATAATTCATATGGGTTTTATCTAGCTTCTTGTGGGTAATCTATTTAAAATATAATTTCTTGAAATAGCTCCCCCAGCGGATTACGAGGTAATCTGAACTAATCAACATGACATTCATCATCTCTTTCAATGTTCTATTTTTCGTTGACGATTCCATTTCTTTGAGGTGTATAAAAGTAGCGAAGTTTAGTGAATAATACCATGTTCTTAATGAGAACCCGATCGGTGATGCGTCATATTCACCACCTCGATCCTTCTTATTGCCTTAATCTTTCTACCCAGTTGATTCTCAACCTTATTCTTATAATGCATAAATTTTCCAATGCTTATCTTTTCCTTATGAAATATAAATGCAAGCGATATCTTGTGCGATCATCGATAAAGTCCTGAAGTATTTCTTTCCACCTACAGTTTGAACATATTTCAAATCACATGTATCACTATGAATTTACTCTAGAGGTTCAGTACTTCTTTCAATATTATGAAATGATGCTCTAGTTAATTTTGATTCAACACATATCTTACATTTATGATTTGCATAAATTTTAAATTTAGGCAACAATTCTAAATTCGTTAATTTACATAAAGTATCAAAATTAACATGTCCTAATCTACCATGCCATATATTAGAGGACTCAAGCATATAAGCAGAAGATGCGTTCTTATTATTAAAATTAGATACAATAGTCATTACATTCATCTTAAATAGCCCATTGCTCATATATCCCTTGCCTACATAAATCCCACTCTTAGTGAGTACAAATTTTTCGGACTCAAAAACCAACTAAACCACTTCTTACTGTGTGATCAGGACACAAGATTCTTTCGAATTTAAGACTGCAAGAGACATCATTAAGAGTAAGCTCTTTCCGAGTCATCTTGATATAACCTTTCTCTGCCTTCAACTTTGGAAGTGGAGGAATTTCCCATAAAAGTTGTTCTCTATCATTAATTGCTTCATATGAAGAACATCTTCTTATCACTGAACATATGTGTCCTAGTGGCCCCGATGTCCACCCACCATTCCTTAGTATTTCCACGAGTTGACTTCGGATATTACAGCAGAAAAACTTATGTTAGAAGCATTTTCAGAAAGTTTTTCCACCTCGGTTATATTGGGTTGGGCCACCTTCCTCTTGTGGTTCACTTGTGCTTTACGGTTTCAACAATCCTTTGCACGATGTCCCGGTTTGTTGCACACAAAGCAATTGCCTTTGAACCTCTTGGAATCACCACCTTGGCCCCTTGTTGGCCAACATACTTCATTTTCTTGTTGGTTTTATGTCCCTTTTCAATCACATGTGCCTTTCACTCAATGGAATGATTACCTATTTTCTTTTCAAAGACTCTATTGTCCTCCTTTATCCTCAATCTCACGATCAAGTCTTCAAGCTTCATTTCTTTGCGTTTGTGTTTCAAATAATTTTTGAAGTCCTTCCAATTTGGCGGTAATTTCTCAATAATTGCATCCACTTGAAAAGATTCACTAAGCACCATTCCTTCGGCATGAATTTCATGTAGGATTACTTGAAGATCTTGAACTTGACTTATGATAGTCTTGGAATCCACCATTTTATAATCAAGGAATTTGCCCACAATGAATTTCTTCATTCTAGCATCCTCCGTCTTATATTTTCTATCCAAGGATTCCCCTGACTCTCTATTGAGTCTTGAGTTGGACTATACATTATATAATGTGTTATCCAATCCATTGAGCATATAGTTTTTGCAAAGAAAATCATAGTGCTTCCATGCATCCACCGCAACAACAACTTGGCGGTCGGCCTCATTCTCACTACAAACGGGAGCATCCTCACGAAGAATCTTTGCAAGATTCAACGTAGTGAGATAGAACAACATTTTCTATTGCCATCTCTTGAAATCATTCTCGTTGAACTTTTCGAGTTTCTCCCCATGAGACACATGAGTAGGAACAGAAATAGGCACCACAGGCACAACATGATTTGTAGTAGCAGGTGATTAGTACTCATATAGTGCTATTTTGAGCCCTGTTTATTACAGGTTTTGAGCACTTTTTGTGTACTAATCAACTAATTAATCTGAGTGGCACACGAGGTCCCGAGCTATACTCTTGATCGCATTTTGTGGCTATTTTTGTAGTTTTTGAAAGCTAAATTAGGCTAAAGTCATCGAGACGACTCAAACACGAAGAATCCAAGCCAAACTTAGAGTTCCAAGTCAGAAGTTAGAAGGAAATTGGACGGCGAGAAGAAATCAAAACAACTGCGGGGAATTTTGTAGGGTTGCGGAAATTTATGAGTTAAGTGCACAGCTTGCTCACTTATGTCTTGTTGTTGTTTTTACAAACTTTTGTACCTTTTCCTGAACTATCACATGTAATTTTTGTTAGTTTATACATTTTGTAATTCCCTTAATTCTAAGCAGTATAAGCCTCAGTCAAGGCTCTGTATAGGATCATCACATAATGTAATAAATTTTGGCGCAAAAGCTTTCAGCTCTCCCACCTGTTTTCCTTTCCCTCATTTTCCCTCCTTTTCTCTCACTTTCTCGCTTGCCAAACACCCCCTGAGGATGATAACCCAGAGGATGGTTGGCTAAATCTCTTATCCTTGAATAGTAGAATTTCTTGGGTGGGTTTCAAATCAAGCTCTTTGTCTCTGTTAACATAGCGATTGTTGTCATTTATGCCTCACATATCTCTTTAAGTTTAATCCTTTTGCCATGTCCTGATTGACCCAGTGCTTGCTTAATCTTTTAGGGTTCAGTAGATGCTTATTACTAGATCCACTGAAGCTCGTTTAGTTACCATTTAATTGTCACTGTAGGGTAGATCAAAGGATCGGTTTTACTATCTTGAAACATTAATGACCAATAAATGCTATTTCTCAAGAGGAAAACTATTAGGGTTAGGTTTTATGGTTAAATGAAGATGTCAGGTTCGAGTAGCTATAGGTCAGACTCTCTGACACGAAATAGACTGGGGACCTCTCGGTTGCTAGAACTTCAAACCTAGTGGCGAGACCAAGGAGTTCTTTTTACATTTATGACATTTGTAGTCTTCAAATCCATAACCCATTGTTTTATGAAAACCTAAAATCAAAAGTGAAATCACCATTTTGAATCAAGAAATTTGTTGATTTACCTACACGAAGAAAACTCATCCACATGTTCGACCACAGAGCCAGCATCACTGCGTGCTTCTAATAGCACTACGACGGTAAAGTTAGGTTTATAAATATTATTGATTCCGAGCACCAAATCTCTACCCTGTGCATACTACAATTTTAGCGAATCAAATGGCGTCGTTGCTGGGGATGGTGCCTAAGTGCAAGTAGCGAGTTTTTTAACTTGTGATCCACATCACAAGTGTTGGTGAATTTTCAACCTTTTTGTTTTTTTCTTGTTATTTCCCACACAACAGTTCCTTTGTTATGTTGATTCAATTTTATATTGTCCATATACAATTTCTATCTTCATTTTTTTTTAGCTAACATTAACCTTTTTGGTAGCCTATTTTGTTTTTGTCTCTTGTTGTGTTTTGTGCTCTTTTCGTAGGAGTTTATGCAACATTAGGATAGGAATTTCTTGTAGACCCGATTAGAAAGGAGCGGTCTCCTGAAGCAGTGTGAATTGAGCATATCTGTGGTCGGTGGAGCCTCCACTTGAGGACGGCAAGCGACGGGGGGGTTCACATAAATCCCGATGCATATAGATCAATGAGGGATGTATATTCTCCGAGGTAGTGCACCCTCTGCGTGCGCGCCCTTGAGGACATAATTATGAAGCCCTACATTGTGCCCACATACACTTTCCATGGAATGGGAGAGTGAAAATCCATACTCACACATCAGAAATTCGAGGAAATTATGCAATACGTCCAAAGATGACATCTCCAATGTGGACCTGATGAGACTGAAGTTCTTTCCTCTTACTTTGAAGGACAAGGCTAAAATTTGGCTCAACTCTCTAAGGCCTAGAACTATTAGGAATTGGGGAGATATGTAGGCAGAATTTTTAAAGAAATTCTTCAGCACCCATAAAACTAATGATACGAAGAGGAAATTTACCTTCTGGCCAATGAGAAATTCTACTAGTGCTGGGAAAGGTACCTAGAGACCATCAGTGCCTACCCTCATCATAGCTTTGATACTTGGATGTTAGTTAATCACTTCTATAATGGAATGTCCCCTGTTATGAAGCAGTTGTTGGAGACTATGTGTGGAGGGGACTTCATGAGCAAACATCCCAAGGAAGCCATGGACTTGAATTATGTGGTAAAGGACATCGAAGCATGGGATGAACCCGACCACAGAGAAGCGAATATGATGAGACCTGCGGCCCACGATTGAGGGGAGGCATGTACTTTCGATCACCGGAGGACAACATGGAAATGAAGGCAAAGCTATCCACCTTGGCTAGAAAGGTTGGGAGGAGCTTGAAATGCGAAATCACCATGAGGTCTGGCGGTGGCGAGGCATCTATGCACAACGACACTTGTTTCATTTGTGATCCATGAGCACGAGGAAACCTTGTTCCTTTAGTAAGGATATGATGGTTGAGCATCACGGAATGTTATTAAAAAGGTCGATACAAGCCATAACCAATACATAAAGCACCTATAACCTAAGCGGAGGAACCATCTAGCCTCTCACGGAAGCGAAGCCTCCACCATATGTACTTCTTTTATGACGGTATGGTTCTTTATCCGTCCTGACCACCAACATCATCATCACCAGGTTGAGCAATTTATCATGAACTTGAAGCGAGGTGGTGGGCAATTTAATGGAAGAACATAAGCGTTGAACACTCGGTAACTTAGGAGGATTGATACATTGGAAGGCACATTGACGAGAAAATAGTGAACTGCCCGATGCCAGAAATTTCTCGAAATTTGACAACTTTCTGATACTGATTTCAAAGTTGTGGCCCGTGAAGGTCTTGCGAGGAAAAGGAAATTTCCTCTGAACTGACCCGATCCTAGAGGGTGCATGAAGTAGCTCTTCCGATAGACCAAATCAGGATAGATGAGATTAAATTAGATTTATCACTTTGAGAAATTGAAAGAAGAAGGAGGTTGAACGACGGTCCCAGGCCGAAGAAGGCGGAGAAGGCGAAAAGCGAGCGGGGAGAGAAAGATTCGATCCAAAGAAATGCGATGAAAAATAGCACCCCACCTTTCATGAAAGCAAAAGCTAAGAAAAGGCCATCAACCGGGTGAAATGTTAGAAGTACTAAGGCGAGGTGAAAGTCGACATCCTGCTTGACATGATTAAAACGAGGTCCCCGGCGTATGCGAGTTAAAGGACATTACGATGAAAGAGAGAGAGGAATAAATGTTAACAAAAGGCCTTCCCGACAAAACAAGTCGATTACCATCATTCGATCTGAAGACTCAGGTGATACAAAGATCAGATTTGCCTACCATCTCGTGAATATCGGAGGCACTTGTGTAGAAAAGGCACTACTAGACTTGGGAGCCAGTGTCAACCTGCTGCCTTATTCAGTGTATAAGCAACTAGGTTTGGGAGAGCTTAAGCCCACTTCCATCACATTGTCCCTTGAAAATAGATCCATAAAAATACCAAAGGGCACTATGGAGGATGTCTTAATACAAGTGGACAAATTCTACTATCCTGTAGACTTTGTTGTGCTGGATACAGAACCGGTTGCGGTGGGGGCTACTTATGTGCCTATCATCCTCAAAAGACCATTCTTAGCCACCTCCAATGCAATTATCAATTGCCGAAATGGAGTTATGCAACTTACATTTGGGAACATGACCTTAGAACTCAACATCTTCCACTTGAGTAAAAAGCACATGCAACCAGTGGAAGAGGGTCCAGAGGAAGTTTGCATAATTGACACATTCTTGAGAACAAGCTCATCAGCAGCAAATGCAAGATGTGCTAATCGAGGAGCTAGATGACCGTTCTGAAGAGATCCAGGGAACCCAAGACCTATGCACTGTACATGGCCCATGGAAAAAAGAAAGAGATTCTACCTCTATTGATTAGAGAAGAAGCCAATGAGCCTCAAAAGCTGGATCTCAAGCCCCTGCCTGCTGAACTGAAATATGTATACCTGGAAGAACATGAGCAGTGCCCAGTTGTCATATCCTCCCTGCTCAGTGCTTCACAGGAAAACAACCTGCTGGACCTCCTCAGGGAGAACAAGCAGGCTATTGGTTGGAAAATCACGGACCTAAATGGAATTAGCCCAGCAATTTGCACCCATCATATCTACTTGGAGGAGGAAGCAAAATCAGTAAGGCAGCCACGGAGGAGATTGAATCCTCATATGCAGGATGTGGTACGTGAAGAAGTCCTAAAGTTGCTACAAGCTGGTATTATTTACCCCATATCCGATAGCACTTGGGTGAGTCCAACCCAGGTTGTGCCTAAGAAATCAGGGGTAACCACTGTGCATAATGAAAAGGGAGAGGAAATGCCCACCCGCCTTACTACAGGTTAGAGGGTATGTATTGATTACAGAAGACTAAATGAGGTGACAAGGAAATATCACTTCCCTCTACCCTTCATGGACCAGCTTCTCGAATGGATTTCAGGCCACCCCTTCTACTGCTTCCTGGGTGGCTATTCGGGCTATTTTCAAATCGAAATTGTTGCAGAAGACCAGGAGAAGACCACCTTCACCTGCCCATTTGGCACATATGCCTACAGGAGGATGCCCTTTGGCCTGTGTAATGCCCCTGCCACATTCCAGCGATGCATGCTCAGTATCTTCAGTGATTTGGTGGAGCGCATTATGGAGGTTACATGGATGATATTACAGTTTATGGAGGGAGCTTTGAAGAATGCTTGATCAACTTAGAAACTGTCCTGCATAGGTGTATAGAGAAGAACTTGGTGCTGAACTGGGAAAAATGCCATTGTATGGTCAACCAAGGAATTGTGTTGGGACATATAATTTCCAAGAAAGGAATTGAAGTTGACATGGCGAAAATTGAGATGATTTCCAAACTACCCTCTCCCACGAATGTGAAGACTATGAGCATTCTGGTATACAAGCTTTTACAGGGGTTCATCAAAGGACTTCTCAAATTGCCAAGCCTCTTTTATAGCTATTGAATGGGAATGCAAATTTGTGAGCTTAAAGACTTCCAGGAGCTTCGAGGAGCTCAAGGCCTACTTGACCACTGCACCAATAGTGAGGGCCCCTAACTAGTAGTTACCTTTCGAGGTAATGTGCGATGCAAGTGACCTCGCCATTGGAGCAGTTCTCGGGCAGAGGGAAAAAGGAAAGCCTTATGTGGTATACTATACAAGCAAGACATTGAACGAGGCGTAGAGGAATTACACCACCACCGAGAAAGAGCTACTGGTAGTGGTCTATGCTTTGGACAAGTTTCGTGCTTACTTGGTTGGGTTGGATATAATCATCTTCACAGATCACTCGGCTTTGAAGTACCTACTCACCAAGCAAAATGCTAAGGCAAGATGTATTAGATGGGTTCTCCTGCTGCAAGAGTTCAACCTGCAAATTATGGACAAAAAGGGTGTGGAGAATGTTGTTGCGGATCATCTCTCAAGATTAACAATAGCACACAACATAATGTCATTAATGGTGGGTTTCACCTAAGGAGGTCCCTGCTCTAGTAGAGAACACACCATGGTATGCCCACGTACCAATTACTTTTGCCAAACAGGAAGTTCTCAACAGACTGGAAGGTACAAGACAAGAAGTTCTTCTTTGCGAAAATTCACTCCTACTATTGGGAAGAGCCCTTCTTGTACAAATATTATGATGATCAGATAATCAGAAAATGTGTGCCTGAAGGAGAACAGCAAGGGATACTCAGTCAATGCCATGAGAATAAATGTGGAGGTCATTTTGTTTCCCAGAAGACGACCATGAAGGTGTTCCAATCTGGGTTCTATTGGCCTTCACTTTTCAAGGATGCCCACTCCATGTATCGTGGATGCAACAGATGTCAAAAGTTGGGGAAGATCTCTCGTCGTCACATGATGCCTCTGAACCCGATTTTGGTAGTTGATCTGTTCGATGTTTGGGGCATCGACTTCATGGGACCATTCCCTTCTTCCTTTGGATATGTTTACATTTTGGTAGGGGTCGACTATGTGTCGAAATAGGCTGAGGCAGTGCCTTGCAGAGCAGCAGACCACAGGGTGGTGTTGAAATTCTTGAATGAGAACATGTTCTCTAGGTTTGGGGCCCCTAAGGCCATAATTAGTGATGAAGGTTCACACTTCTGCAATAATCCTTTTGAGAACCTCTTAGCTAAGTACAGTGTAAAACACAAAGTGGCCACCCCTTACCATCCTCAAACCAATGGTCAAGTTGAGCTTGCCAATAGAGAAATTAAAACAATACTGATGAAAGTGGTGAACTCCAACAGAAAAGACTGGTCTCTCAAGCTACTGGATTCCTTGTGGGCATACAGAACAACATACAAAACCATCCTTGGCATGTCCCCTTATCGCCTAGTATATGGCAAGGCATGTCACCTGCATGTGGAAATTTAATATAAGGCATGGTGGGCAGTCAAAAAGCTGAACCTGGACATGTGAAGAGCTGGCCTTAAAAGGCTCCTTGCTATCAATAAGCTAGAAAAGTTGAGGAATGATGTCTACTTCAACTCAAAAATTGCAAAATACAGACTTAAGAAGTGACATGATCAGCTAATAACCCATAAAAATTTCAAACAAGGAGACCAGGTGCTACTCTATGACTCTAAGCTCCACCTTTTTCCGGGCAAGCTCAATTTAAGGTGGACCGGTCCATTCATCGTCCATCAAGTCTACCTTAATGGATTAGTGGACCTTCTTAATTCTAAGGACAGTATGGTGTTCAAAGTCAATGGGAAAATACTGAAGCGCTATGCAGTACAGCACACAGCAGACAAGGAGGAGGTTCCCCTCCTTGACCACTCATGAATCCAAAAGGCTACCCTGTGTGGGCTTGGTCTTTGCAGAAATTTCTAAGCCACCCCAAAATTTTGTTGAGAGTTTGTTTGTTTATTAATTTTAGTTTTAATTGTGGTTTTGCATAATTCCTTTATTTTTAGTTTAGTTTTCATAATGTGCTTCTCTGTTTTTCTTTTATTAATGAAGATTTTATTGTTTGTTCCTTTTTGTTTTTTTTTTTTTTTTTTTGGAACGTTCCCATGACATCAGTTTCGTTTGCTGCAGTGTGAAATTTCAGGTTTGCAGAAATTTCTTTCTCTCTGAATTTCACACGGTTGCAAAATTTCACAACCTCCTACACGCATTGTTCATCTTCCTCCCTCTTCAAATCTTCACTACCTTCTCTCGTTTCTGCAAATAAATTAATTTCTCAGTTTTTTAAGCCCTCTTTAAACCCATTTATGAACATTAAATAGCTAAACCTCCCAAGCCACCCCTAACCCATCCCTGTTTAAAACACACCACCCCTCCTTTCATTTTCATTTCAAAACCATACCATTTCTTCTCCTCAAACTCTCCCTCTAGTTTCTTCATCTCCTTCCCTTCTCCAGCCCATGCATGGTTAAGACACGTGGAGGGCATAGCTTCAGGCCGCAGGTGCGCCACTCTTCTCCTCCCCCTACTGGCGGGTCCAACCCTAGCCTTGATACTGCCGCCACAGCCACTGCTACACCTCCACCCACTGTCGCCACCACCCCTACTGTCGTCACCGCCCCTACTGCACCCGCCGTTGCCGCTGCTACAGTCGTAGTTGCTACCACAGTTCCTGCTACCCCTGCTCTTGCCCCACGCAGATATGATACTAGAGTTGGCCCCACTCCTCCATCTCCTCCACATCCAAGGCCAACCTTAAGGGCCCCACCTTTCAAAATGGACCAGACGTCTAGCCTAGGGGAGTCTTCCAGTTCTAGGCCCCAGGAGCCCCATTCACCACCTACTCAAGGCCCTGCTAGAGATCTCCCTTCGGATCTGTCCCCTACTTCAATCATCAGGCGACCCCTCTTCCACTACGACCCTATTGCAGGAAATTCTGATTGTAGTACTAGGGACTTGCATAGCGAAGTCTATTATGATCTTCCAGTCTTTGCTGCAGATCCAAAGCTCATAGACTCTATGCGGGTAGTGCAGAGGTACTCCCTGGAGCCATTTATGACCCCACGCCAGTTTTTCTACCCCCGGGTGGTCATGGAGTTCTACCACACAATGACATCCAGGCGAGTGCCCAATCCGACTGTTATTCATTTTGTTATCGATGGCCGACCAGGGATACTTCAGGCCACAGATATCGCAGGTACGTTCAATCTGCCGATGGGCCTCGCCAACTCAGTCGATTACAAACAGTGGCCCATCCCTCTACCAGGAAAATGGTTCGTTCATTATCCCGGGACACGATAGTCGGGTCTATCTTGTTCAGGAGGCAGCTTCCCCCGCTTATGCTCCTTATCGATCACATTTTGTTGTCCAATCTGTTTCCGCTCCAGCATCTTGTATAGAGGAGAGGAGCTATTCTAGAGGCTCTATACAGCATCTTTGAGGGTTTTTGGTTCAGCCCTGCCAAGCTCATCATGACCTCTTTATTCCATTTTGAGGACAAGGTCCACCGCAGGCATCTGACCAGAGTTGAGTCCACTCCACTCCTATTTCCGAGACTCTTATGCCAGGTATTAGAGCATATCAGTTTTCCTAATGAGCCTAGGATAGAGCGTCGTCGAGATTACAAGGTCGTACTTACCATTGACAGGTGGTAGATTATGCCCCATTCTTATCACCTCCCGCCTCCAGATCCAGCCGAGGACCAGCCGATAGTTGACCTCCCTACAGAGGAGCAGCCAGCTCCAGCAGTGCATACAAAGGAGCCTCAAATTCCAGCATCATCAGCTCCAGCTCTAGCTACCACTGCTCCATTACCCACAGCTCTTGCATCCTCTGTACCACAGCTCCTAGTACCACAGCTCATGCAGGCTCAACTGGACCCAGTTCATTCTCGCCACCTCCGCAGCACATCACCATTTCTACTCGGGATTTCCTGGCCATTATGGATGCAGTCTGCATGTTCTCCGTCACTACAACATCCTTTGTGGCTGCCCTAGCTGAGAGGATGACACGCACTGAGGCCATCCTCGTGCAGATTCAGAGTCACCTGGGCCTGCCCCAATTTCCCCATCAGTGCCTGCCCAGGCCTCTTCAGTTCATCCTCCTCCAGTTTCAGCACCCTCTGCCCAGCCAGCCCCTTTGCAGCTCCTCTTGACCTGCTTGCAGCAGCAGTAGTGGTAGCCACTCCTCCAGCTACACCAGCAGCACCTCAGCCTGCCCAGGATGAGGATGACCTTCCACCAGCTACACATTGAGGAGGTAGCACTTCCTTCTCTAACTGTCCAATCCGAGCCCCATTGCGGACAATGACAGCATTTGGTTGGGGGGCGAGTTAGAGAAGAGTGGCACATTCATGTTTATATTGCTATTTTGAACAAGCCACTATAGTTTGTTTTGTAAAGATGAAAATATAGCCATATATCTTCTTATACATACTATACATCCTTTTTTTTAATTCTAAACTTGCACCTATTTTGCCACCCATTTTTTTTTGTGTTTTGCCTAGCTTGTAGTTTGAAAAATTGAAAAACTACCCAATTCCATTGATGTTAGATTAGTTCCATGCATGATTAAGTAGATGATCAGTTGAAGTCTCATGGTTTTTGATGAGCTTAAAAGTCATCTATTTTTAGTCCATTTTTCTGCTTAATTTTCATATCAAAAGGGCAATTGCTTCAAAAATATGAAGAAACTCACCCATCTGTTATTAGGGTAGAATGGAAGAAAGAAAGGTAGAAAATGCGTAATAAGTGGAATAAAAGTGCGCTAATCGGGCGGGTGAGTTAAAATGAAAAGAACCGGCCGAAATACTGACGCGTAGCTTAGGTTTACATGGGCCCAAATATGAGGTCGCGAAGATCGTGAAATTGAAGGAAATCTAATACAGGTCGCGACATGGATAACAAGATATAGAAGTCGCGACGAGATCGCTCATGAGAGTTTCGTAGGCGAAATGAGCCGGGTCGCGACGCGGAGATCGAAGTCGACATCAAGAACTACAAACTCAAAGCTACGTGAGTCATGAATCAAGTCGCTGACAAGCACCGATGTCGCGATGTTAAGAGCAATCAAAGGAAAGATACAAGGGCGACAAGATTGAAGCAAGGTGATCCGCTTGATGTCACGACAACATATCGATGTCGACATCATGAGAAAACATTCAAACCCGCAGATCCTTTGGGCTTGATGTCATTTATTAAGTATCGATGTCGCATATCCAAGACGTTGAATGTTGCGCGAAGGATGTAGAGCCGAGGTCGCGACGTGAGATCGAGGCACGCGACATCAAGAGCTTAATTGGGCGGAAGATATACAGTAGCGGACGATGTTACTACAAGAGATTGGTTGTCGTGGATACCAAGAACAACCGGGCCAAGGCCCTGTGAGAATCAAGTCGATGTCGCGACATCGATCTCATGTCGCGACATCAGGAACCTTCAGATGAAAGCTGAAAGGAAATGAATTGCTGTCGCGACAAGAGATCGATGTCGGTGATACCGTAATATCCACTAATGTACCGAGTTTTATTTAGTTGATGTCACGATGAAGAGAAACACGTCGCAAACTGAGAGCAACTTTCAGAAGCCTACAAAAGAAGGTAAGCTGATGTCGCGGATTAAAGAGAATGATGTCGCGACATCACTAATGATCATCAAGACTATATGAGTTAAGGCAGCGACAAGATCGAGGTCGCGACAGGATGATGTCGCGACAAGGGAATCGATCACCACTAAAGGACTGGGCCTCCGATAGTTCAAAATCCACAGCAGTTATATCGGGATTAGGGCCCAACCGAAAAACCCTATAAATACGCAGCCTATCCTTAAGAGGAAAGAAGCCATGGCCACAGACGAGAGGTCCGGATAATGGCGCCCATTTTCTTTATTTTTAGTTTTCTTTTCTTTTCTTTTCTTTTCTTTTATTTTCTTCAATATGGATAGATTAGATTAGATTTATCGTTCTTATTTTCTTTTATTTTCTGGAATTGGATGTTATCGTTTTGAGCTGAAGCTGAGTGCAGAGTTCAATTCTTTTCAAATTACTACCTGGAATGTTGAAGTTCACACTTCTAGAATTCGGCTCATCCAGCTCGAAATGCAAGATTCTTAAGATCGAGGAATGTCAGAGGTGTAATTCAAGAATCGAGAACCCAAATTTTCCATTAAGTGAATGTTATTGTCGAAATTATCTTCCTTTGTTATTTCCAAATAATCAGAATACCGCTTATGAATTTACTTTACTATGGATTAAGAGGTTCATCCGAATATCGCTTGTACCTGCTTAAGAGTTGTTTCATTGCTCGATTTCAAGGAGGTCCTTTTGAGGACACAGAGATGACAATCCTGGAGTTATGAATATTTCTTGAAGTATATTAACCTGCTATTATCTAATGAGCTATGGAGTTTACTTGATAAATCCTCTTCTCACTAAATCAAGAACGAGTCAATGAGTTATCAATTTAAATGCTGCAGAGTTGCACTTAATTCAATATTGAAGCCGATCCCGCGGTTAGCTGAGATCTAATCAAGGAGAGGGTGATCTATTCTAATTCGAGGAAGAGTAACCCGGAAGTCGATATCCTCGCTGACCGATAACTCGGGGAGCTAAGGTGTACATCCATAAATGGGTATGAAGTATTGCAAAAGAAAAATACCCGTAATTATGTCCTTAAAAGTATTACCCACTCCTCATTCGAGAATCGTGTCAAAATTAGATAATGAAATGTGAAGCGTGGAGAGATCCAAATAACACGCTCTGGACAATGAAATTGAAATTCATGCACATAATAATCGCATAACATGAATTGATACTACACTAGAATTGATCTTAATGTGTTCTCTAAACGATAATTATTTAATTTCTATTCTATTTTTCAACGGTTTAATTATTCTTTATTCTTTATATTCAAGTTTATTGTTCATTTCGCTTATTTCCTTGATTCTGAGTAGTTTTCCAACACCTTAATGTCGGATCTTACTACGGCCAGTAGTCCACATAAGATGGAAATTGAGTAGTCAGTGGTATTATTTGGGTAAATTTCGAGATCTCTGTGGGATCGATGATCCGACTTAAATCCATTTTATTACTTGTCGACCTATGCACTCGCAGTATCATCGACCTAAAACCAAACTTTGAAAATGATTTACTCTAGAGATATTTGGTTTATATAGTATAATGTCAACAAGTTTATGGAAAGATTTGCCCGATTAGATAACAAATTTTGGTAATAACGTCAGGAATTTGCATAAAGGTTTTGGTCTAGCAACAAGCTTATTTTCTGCATCATTGTCGTGGATTAGTCAATAGTCCTTGGTAATAGTAGTCATAAATTTACATGCTGCTGGCTCGATCATCGGCACTTTTCTTCTACCTTTAAATTAACCACAATACGTTGCACATCAAGTTTCTTCATTAAGCTACCCTAACTTTCTAGCCTCCTTAACTTTGCAAAACCTACCCTAGTTTCGTTGACCACCTGTAATAGGTTAAGGACCCCCAAGAAAAGAAGGCCAATGAAGTCTTCCAAAAGAAAAGAAAAAGAAAAAGAAAAAGAATAACAGAAATGGGGCGACACTCTGCCTTGAAACCCAAGCATCATATAGGGTATAAGGCTAAAGTCTTAGTCCCAGTGCCCTAAGCCAACTAGTCGGGAGTCGCCCGGTTTAGTGCCTATATGATAAGAGAGTGAGGTCAGCAGGGAGCATGAGTTTCAAAGTCATTCGAGTCTGGGTGAAAACTCAAGAGTTAGTGGTTAAGAGCCTTATGACTTGATGCCCTAAGCTTCCTGATTAAGATGGAGTCATCGGTGTATCCTCACATGGACTTTGATGAAGTTGATTCTCAACCTCGCACCCCTTCTACAACATAAAAAAATTATGAATAAGAGTGGATCCCGATTTATTTAGGGTCACCAATGTTCTAAGTTACGGGCAAGACCTGGGTCAGGGAGAGTGTAGTTTGGCGCTTCATTGTCGAAATCAATCATAAACACTTGATTTGAAGGAAGTCAGGCATCTTCACGATGCCCTCCTGCTTGATTTTCAGATGGCATCTTGACTCTCCAGATGGTTTTTTAGTAGGGATTCGTGATTCATACTCGAGGGTTAAACTCATTTACATTCTTTTATAAATACCAATTGTGAACATAATTTACCTACTCTTTCTTTACGTCTTTACAGGGACTAATGTTTGTTGAGGAGTGATTGTATCAAGTGTTACTATTTTTGAGTACTGTTTATTGCTAGGTTTTGAAAGCTTTTTGTGTACTAATCAACCTAAATGTCTTTCAATTGCTTTTAAAGTCCAGTATACCTCTTGATCTCATTTGTAGCTATTTTTGTAGTTTTGCAAGCTAAATTAGGCAAAAGAAATCAATTAAAACTCAAACACGAAAAATCAAGCCAAACTACGAGTTGGGTGATCGAAGAAATTAAGGAACCTCAGCGAAGAAATCGAAACAAGCATGAATTTTGTAGGGTTGAAAAATTCCATAACTGTGAATTTCGCAACACAAACTATGTCTTATTATTTTATGACTTTTATATAGCACCTAAACTACCCTCTATGTATTTTGGTAGTTTATACCATTTTAATTTCTCTTGATTATGAAGCGTTATATAAGCCTCGGTCGAGGCTCTGTATGGGATCATCACGATCCGATAAATTTTAGTAGCAGCTTCGACTCTCCCACCTATTTTCCTTTCCCATGTACCTCATTTTCTCTCACTTTTCTTTCAGACACCTGAGGATGGCCGACTCTTTGGATGGTTGGCTAGGCTCCTCTTATCCTTGAAGAGTAGGAATTTCTTTGGGAATTTAGGGTTTTTAGGTAAGCTAGCCAGTCTCTGTTTCATAGCGATTGCTGTCATTATGCCTCTATCTCTCACTTTGGTTTCAAATCCTTTTATGTGTCTGATTAATGTAGTGTGGCAATCATTTGGGGTTAAATGGATGCTTATTATTAGATCCACTGAAGCTCGTTTAGTTGCCATTTATTTATTCTGTAAGATGATGAGTCAGTTTTCTTGAAGCCAGTAATGACCAATAAATTCTATTTCTGCAGAGGAAAACTATTAGGGTTGTTTATGGTTAAATGAAGATCAGGTTCGAAATGACTATAGGTCATTCTCCCGGCGCAAGAGGAAATGGCCAGAGGACCTCTGGGTTACCTAGAACTTTAAAACCAGTGTGAGACTTAGGGAGTTCTTTTTACATTTATGACATTTTACTTAACGATCTTCAAAATCCACCATTGTGTTTTATAAGAAAAGCCCTAAATCCAAAGTGAAATCACCATTTTGGACTCAACTGTTGATTTACCTACACAAAAGAAAACTCATCCTGTGTTTGATACTAGAGCAGCCTCTTTGCCGGTGGCTATGCTACGTGATAAGAAGGACTAGGTTTATAAATGATTCCGAGCACCAAATCTACCACAATGATTACAACAGGATGAGTGGCTGAAACACTCCTCAGCAGGGGAAAATTTCGCAGATTTTGAATCCAAAGGCAAGCTGGAGAGTTTCCATATTTCTTGTGGTCACTCACTTGGTAGTTTGTCATTTCCTTTAACTTTAGGTTTTGATCCTTGAATCTCATGAATGATTATTATTTAGTGACTTTTAGGTTGATGGATGCTTATTGCTAGATCGCAGGTGTGTTACTATGATCACATTGGAAAGTGATGAGAGCTTATTTTCCGCGTCGATGACCAACGATGCTCGGTGAATACCATTTTGCAGATGATTTATTAAAGGATTAGTTTATAACTAAGCCGAAGGTCGGTTAGGAAGTATTATAGGTCATCCTCCCAGCGAGGAAGGACTTGGAAACCCTCGAGTTGCCACTTAGGAATCAAACCACAATAAACCCTAACACTTCAGGATTCTATTTACATTTTAACTTGTTTTATTTTGAGAGTTTCCAAAACATTCACCCACTATTTTACCAAACCTTAAAATCCAAAAAAAAAATTCACCATTTTGGCCTTAGCGCAAATCTTTATCTGAAAAAACCCATCCCTATGTTTGACCCTAAATGCTATCTTGTGCAAAGTAACTATTTCAAACAATAGGAAAGAATGATATCATTGTTGATTCCGGATACCTCACATCCATGAATCGAACATTATATCATTTGCATCAATTTAGACAAACAAGATTACAAACTATTTCAAACAATATAAAAAATTTGATTTATAAAACGAGAAGCGATCTATATTCTGTTTGAAATTACCACTGGCTGTTTTTGTATGGTTTATGTCAAAGAATCAGCATTTGGTGTAACAATTTAAATTAAAACAGAAACAAAGTCATGTTTTTATATCAAAGCGAACCTGACAAATATTAAACTAATTTAAATCTATCTTAGAATGTTGATTACGGTGACTCACAAAATTCAAATATAGTAAAATTACTGGTTGAAATTTCAGTTTTGAAACATCACGAAGTATACTAAAAAGCGATAACAAGTAAGCGTAAAACAATTATATGAAGTGTTACACATAAAGAAAGTGTGACATGAGAAAGTGTTTGTCAACAGTTTGATATATTAACTAGATACTCCTTGTTCACTCAGACATCAGTGACTTTCCGGTTGCTCAGTGGGACGTTACCAGGGTTCGTCTGAGTGCTGTCAGTCTGTGATCATATCGGGTGATACTGCGATGCTACTAAATCTGTATCGACAGCTGTGAGCGATACTCTCAGTGTTTGATTGTTCTTCGCCAAAGAAGCAATGATAAATGTTGCTGGACCTCTGACTGGATCAGCGTCTGGTTGACTCAAATGAGTCCAGGTGCACTGCAGCGGACATTCAAAAAGTCGAATGTTTCAGGGATCTGATTGACTCATTTCACCTCTGTTTAGAATAGATATAACATATTCTCTCAGATAAGATATAGATGATATAGCAAACAATGAGTCTTTGTTAAATAAAATCAATATCGCTCCCAGTTTTACACTTAAAAAAGCCCATTTTAGTGCTGTTGACTTCGTGCAGTAAAGAAATTCTATAGACCATCTACTAAATACTTTGTTTCCAATATAGTTTAGTTTATAAAATAAGTTAAATACATTGTCTTGAAAGGTAAAAGAAAAACCTAATGGAACAAGTCAAATATAAATCGTTTGTTGAAACATAAATCTATAGTCATCAACCAATAAAGTCATTATGATGCTAACGTGCACGTAATCACGATAACCTCCATGAGCCATCTTGTTGCTTGATAAGATGCTTAACAAGCATTTCGCTTCATAGTTTTCTGCATACAGAAGAGTTTGATATGGTTGTAGGACTAGAATCATCCACGGGGTGCTAATATAACGATAATACCAATGATTGCTGAAGCAGGATTCAGTGCAGCACCATTTATAGACCACTTCTTTGAATTTGGGACCGATCTTTATTCCATGTCTTCTTACTGCGAAGAAGGCGCTGTTTTCTTTTGATGCTCCGGCGAGTAGTGTTCATATAGCTAATGGTTGATGTCAAGATCATATTGGACTCCTTTTATTCTTCCATGAGTTATGACCAACATCGGCACTTTCACCCAATTCCATTATAAACTCTATTACAATTTAATTATTGGTTGATATTGTCATGTGTGTATTATAAGAAGTCTTTAAGGTTAATTCAATGAAGTGTTAAATAAAATTTTCAAAGATGACCATCATCTATCATAGTTTTGTAAAGGTTGAGCGATCCTCATGCGATGTTTTGCTCTTGCTTCACTCTTCATTGATGGAATGGAAAATTGTTATTGAGATTACCATGAAACTTTTATTGCAGTGACGAGTGATGCATGTGCCCTTTTGTAAATCTGGTATGTCAGTGTATCAAAAATCCCTTGCGGCGATTGCATCTTGTGAACGTATATGTAGATGGTTGGATGTCCTCCATCCACTTTCTGTATGACTTCATGATTGTATTTTCTTCTTACTTGGTGATTTAAGTTTACCGTGGCGTAATGGTGTCTACATACTGCCTAAGAAGGAGAATCTTCTTTTATATTACCAATGGTTTATCACCCTAGTTTTGATCATCCAGTTATATCAGGTGTAGCTGCATGAAGGTTGAATCTTTATTAATAAGGTAAAAAACATGTTAATCTCTTGACTTATATTCATCATTTGCGTGTACCCTGATGTAAATATATCAACTCTATCATTTAATAAAGATTACATGTGGGCTAAATCCTTTATTTATAATGTCTCTTGCTTGTGGTAAAAGTTCAGAATTATTCTTGATGGATTATTGGCAAAACGGATAAATGCATTTGTTTAATGATTCCCACATTAAATGGATTGCATGATCATGTTAATAATACATCTATTATGAGGGCTGTGTCATTTTGTTAGGACTTTCACAGCGTGTGTTCTAAGTTCTTTAGTAGCCAATATTCAGTTGAGGACACTTTTATCATTACATTTCTCAGCCAAGATAAAACTACACATTATTTTAGTTCATGAAATTATTATGAACATTCTAGCGAAAATAAATCTAACATTCATCCTAATTAATTATATAAAATATGTAAAATTCTTTGGATAAAATTTTATTATATCAAATCACAATTAATTACAGTTTATGTCACATTCTTTTATGTTTGTTCTTTCATCGTCATATTAAATTCAAAGATGTTGGCCAAACTATTAACAATTAAATCAAATTCACTCAATGATCTATAGGACATTTTCATAAAGTTTTTAGTTACTTTCTAACCTTACACAAAACTTAGTTTTATATAAAACAATTTTATCAAACTAGTTTTCATATTCTAAATATCTCAAACTGAAAGGATATAATATGAATGAAAATAAAATTATAAATATAATAAAATAATAATGAGAAAGTATAATTGGATCATAATATTATATCAAGTGAAATTATAATCAATTATAATTAATTAACTGCACAAATGATTTTACCACACTAAAAATAATCGGCACCAAATACCATTTAAAAATACAATAAATAGTGCTCCAAAATGGTGATTCATTTTACGAAAGCGTATAAGGATCAAATATACAATCATATTAAAAGCACAAGCCAAGTTATTAGAGGTGGTGAGGTCTATCATTTATTAAATCCTTGATTATAGTTTAAATCTTAGAAGGTGTTATTTGAATTGCTTTGTCCACAACTTCAGCCCATTAAGGCACATTCAAGCTCAAAGCCCAGCTTCTTAAGTCTTCATTCAAAACTATTGACTCAATCTAGTCTTAAAGAATAAGCCCAAGACTTTAAATAATAATATAATATAACTAAGGTTTTTCTTTTATTGCTGTTACTACTCATGAAACTTTTAAAGTAAATGAAACATAGATATTTATTTTAGTTTTTGTCTAAATATAACCAAGACAGTCAAAATATAAATCATGAATTTCATTGTTTTTTTTAAAAAATGAAAAGCCAAAATAAAGATCCAAAATTGGAAAAATGGGATCATGTATTGCAAATTTTATGAACGTAAAACGCACGAAAAATCAGAAAAAAATTACAGCCCACGCGCAGTGATACCCGAATGTAAACATATGTGTCAAAACATTTACAATGTGACGTAAACAAGCCGGATTTATATCATAAACATTGATTCACCTTTCCAAATTTGACGTAAATATTTCGCCATTTTTATGCTTTGCTCTTCTTCATCTGTTATTCTTAAAATGAATTATTTCAAGTAAAAAGCGTTAAAAAGAATTTTTAGATGTATTTATAGATTTTTTCCCATCAAGAATCATATTGATTATGAATCATCTGCTTTGAAATTCAAATTTTGAAATTCATTTAACTCAATGATCGGACATTGCACCACTTCAAATCTTACAATATTGATTCTTTTACTCAGTCCAGAGATGAATATGTAACTCAGAACAAATGTATTTGTTGAGTTCTACCTCTCTCTCTCTCCTCTCCAGTTTTTTCATGGGTTTCCTTTCCTTGATAGGTAGTGATTTTAGTTTCTGTTGAAAAAACGGATAAATTGGATACATTAACAGATCTTGTATATGTGGTGCTGAAAGATAATTCAGAGGGTGAGATTTAGGCTTTTGAAGTCACGAAGATGACTTTTCAAGAATATATATACGATCATGTCAGTGGTCCAGGTTATATGATCAAAATATTGGAAACTGAGATCATTCTTTGATGCGTGTGCCCTCTTTAAATATCTATATACAAGGGAGGTTAAAGTTGAAGTGAAACAGCCCAACCACATTTGCTGAACATTTAAAACTGATCTAAGGTGGGGTTCTTTCGTCTCTTCTTCATGGCGATTCATTTATTGATGGTATTCACTGGGAATGGCAGAAGCAACTCCACCAGGAATTACAAACTATGTCAAGCCAGGCAATATGTAAGAATAAGATGTAAATATGCTATAATCTGGTGCAGTCTACTAAGTTTGCTTCAGTTCATGCATAATAAATTAATTCTCTTACAAAGCTATCAGATTAGGAGATAAATCACCACCGTCAATATCATATCACCACAGCTGCTCACTATCATCCCTCTTTGTGATTCAATCCTCATATCAGTTTTCATCATTAAATAACTCCTACCAACAGCTGGGCTGTGACATATTTATTAATATATATCAGTTCACTTGCATTTATCATACTATGTTTTCTTCCAACATGTGCCTATCAATGATCAGTATCACACCTCCCAATATCACTTTGCATCTCCTCTATACCTGGCTTTATTCTTCATGGCTGAGATGCTCTGGGTTCTTCAGGCTGTCCTCCACCACTACTACATATCATTTGATTCAGGCCTCCATGCAGTCAGTGCCATGTATCTTCAGTTAGTGTCTTTATATCAGTCATTCATTCATTCTTTCTCACCAGCTCCTGCCTCAGACCTTTATTTAAGTCATTTGATCCTTATAAAATCAGACACTAAATCACATCATCACCCATCAGCTCCATGTTGATCATTTGTTTATCTATCCCGTCAACCTTCATCCTCCACCTCCCATAAATAGTTATTATTATTGCTGTCCCTTCAAGCTAGTTCAATGGGAACGTCCAGGGTGCAGGAACATAAACTGCCCGCACCCACCCGTGAGCGCATTGTGCTAAGCTCTAACCTGGTTGTGATTGTTCATCTGCTTACCGAGGCCCATGTAACCATAGCTCCACCATCTATGAACTGAGTAACCAATGTTGTTTCAAAAAACAGAATATTATATGCGGCGCTAAGAAAGCTGGAAGTTCAGAAACTAGTAAGAAAAATATTTATGTGAGTTGCAATATAAAAAAAAACCAGTCTTTTCTTTTTGGTCATCCTTTAGAGTTAATATGTTGATTCATGGTTGCTGGAATTTCAACTAGGACTTCTTCCGTTCCTATATCCACTTTTAAAACATTAAATGTTCGATTCTCATCACAATATAGACATAATAGGCAGGAAACAAAATAAATGATGAGCTGAAAAATAAGAATCAAAATTAGGACATAGATAGTTCAGTTAATATAGAATAGTTTGTTAACAGTTTTAATTGACTCCTTGGTCCACTTGTTAGCTCTGAGGGGGCCATCTTTTTCAATTTTACCAAGGCATGTGCCCTCCTGGCTGGGCACCTGGCTCCACCACTATTTACAGGCAAGGGATTCTAAAATCATTGAGTGTAGGTTTGAGAATATGGATTAAAAGTGGAAATGGTGCAGTGGGAAAAAACAATTAGTGCATAGTCAATAACTCTCAATCCTATAATTCAAAATTATACCATATAACTATATATATAGAGAGAGAAAGAAAATTATCTTAATAATATCTTTTTTGGTGTGATTGAGAAATAAATTCCCAGATTGAAGTACATTACAGGGAGTCTAACCATGTATGACACTTTTTGGACAGCCAGATTGTGAATCGTGGGAGCAAATGTTCAAGTCTCGATTCATAGGGGGTGGGCGATATCAAATTTGCCACAGGAAGAAGGGACAGAACTCTGCTTGTGTCTTGAGTGACTTGCATCTTTTGCCCCGTCAGGCGAAACTAGAGATATGAAGAGTTTCACGTGATTGATCATCACCGTCCTCTTTGACCTTCTGCTATTAATCTATTTTCAAAAGGCTGCAACCATAGGAGAGAGACTCTTGATCATTTTCATATTTATTCATACGACCCCATCTTCCTCAAAAACGGCTTCAGTGAATGTGCCATCATCATCTCCCTGTTCATCACCGGGTTCAGCGACTCAACAGTGTAATCATTGTTAGAAAGTGAAGGACTCAATCTGCCAAGTGTTATCTAATAAGACTCCCGGCCCCTTCTTGGCATTGTTTTTCTTTTGTTGACTTCTATTCGCGTTGTATTCCGTGCCGAGTTTGGGTTGGTTGAACTTGAATCTTCTGGAAACTCTTCATTTTTATCATTTAGACCATACTTCTGGCTCCCAATTACGGTAATATCCTAAAGTTCAAAATTATTAGATTTGTTTGATATGTCTAAAAGTTCAAACTCTTATGGTTTTAAGTTTAACATGAATATCATGTTTTAACACTATATCACCATGAGTCAACAAACCAATAAAATAATGAGACAATATTAGGAAAAGTGTATATTTGAATCATGGTTAGGAAATAGGCAAATAAGGTGAAATGATAGTTGAACATATCATGAAAATAATTAAGACTGGTGTCCTCACAATACTTAACTAACGCTAAAATTGCCAATTAACCCAAGTTAGCACCTATACGTATTGCATTAATTTTTATGTTTTTATTGTTGCCATTGCTGATATTTTTTGCTTTGTTTCCATTCTTGCCTAAATATATCTTTTGGTGTTATAAATTATTTATTATCCAATAAAGCTATAATATCTTAGTTGGGTTAATATAAATATCATGGTTTCAACAGAATTTGCAGAAATAAGATTCACTTTGCTAGATTATAGACTAGTTCTTCTCATGAAAAACTATTAAAAGTGACGGCATTCTAGATGGGCCAAGAAGGATTATAATGGGTAAGATGGTTGCATCATGGTAATGAGAAGAGAGAGACTATAAACTTCAAACCTCTTTACCTTGGGACTGTTCATTGCCTAATTAAAAATGGAGTTAGGATTGGATGTGTTTGAAGTGACTAGAGGTTGTGTGTAAAACAAAAGCTGCCAAGAATAATAAAGTCAAAAAGTGAACAAAATAAATAATGAAGATTCATCAGAGTTTTCAATATCATATCAAGTCTACCACCAAAGCGTATACAAAGGGTCGTTTATGACATAACGAAAACCTCTGAGATATGGTTGGTTTGGTAAAAATGCGATTAAATAAATCGCTGTCGTAGCCAAAATCGTGGTTAGTTTATATCCGTCTAGGCACAGTGACACTCCATACCCATCATTCCCCGGAGTTGAAAGAACTCAACCAAAGAGTAAAAGGAAGGAAAGGTGTAGTCCATGCTGAAGGATCAGATAACGAAATCAATCATCTTGTATCCAAGTAGCGTCGAATCGGAGACTGATCGTGCAGTTGATGATGAGACCAGTGAGACCACCAAATCTCCCAGGGAGTCATGACTGTGTCCAAGAATAATATCTTGTTTCTTAAAATCTTGTGAAAACGGTGGTTGCACATTGTAACTTAATAAGCGCGTGAAGGCAGTATCGAGAGCAAAAATGCGCGCGTGCAAGAGAGTATGAGTCTCCGTGAAACATGTTGCAATATCCATGTGTTGACGATAAAAATCTGCATTAGATCGTTTATGAATGATGATCAGGAGGTACAATATTACGCCGTTTTGCAAAACGTTTTGATTCTTCAGGGTGAGATCGAACCGCGTTATCATTCACTCAACGTTAATTACTTATATCTTGGTGCGCTGGCGGTAATTTATACTCTTATTACTTGAAAATCTTTTGCACAATCAACGCTATAAATGTGGATATCTGTTTAAAAAAATTTAAGTTGGACGCCCTCATGTGAGGTGGTAAAGATAAATCAGTAAGTGTCTGCGAACGGTAGCGTGCAGGTGAAAGGCTTTGCAATTGAATAGTTCGTATAGTGAACATAACCAAAACGGTTAACGACCATTCAATCTCAACACGCCGATTTACTGACGAACACCTAAATATCCACCTGAGCTCAAGATTAACCGCAATGGTTTGACTATCATTTGAGGATGAAAACATATAAGAAAATTTAATGAAGTTTTGTTCAAACACAAAGTTTTTAAAAATGGCTTGTAATTTCATCCTGTCAAACCCAACTGTTTGGAAGGCAAACCATGCGATTTAACAACTTCTAAAAACCAATTTGGCAATACCGCTGGAAGCATCATTAGTTGTTTATCATAGATTAAATGTGTGTCTTAAAACTATCAACAGCAGTTAAAGTATACTCAAACTAGTGTTTTTGTTTCTTAACCTTAGCTAAGCATGTTACATATTGCAACTGTCTAACCAACATAACACTGAAGAGACAGATGAATATCTTAAACCATTGACCGTTTATCACTTTGCATTCTAACTAAATACCTAACATCATTGTCAATTACAAATGATTATTAAGGGTGTAATAATTTTAGTAACAAACAAATAATATTTTAATAAAAAGATTCAAACATATATGGTTACCATTACTAACCTCATCATCTGATGTGCCAAAGTGGACCCATCTGGAGATATATTAACGATCTATAGGCCATTGACGCGAGCACTCATACAATGAAGTGTAACGAGTTAATCAACTAAAGTGTAAGCATCTGCTGTTTTAATGCCAACACGATGATTCGTCACAAGGCGTATTCAATGCACAAAAATTCAACCCACTTAGCATGTCAAGCATTCGTTCTGTGGTTAAATATCTTAAATATTAGTGGTAAGAAAACCTTTAGTGGTGACAGCAAATAAAACACAAAGCAGGCTCTTTACTATAACCAAACTCTTTATCATATACGGCAGATACTCAATCTCTTCAGCGTTAGTTTTCCTTCAAGAAAACTATAGGATGACATTTAGTAACAAAGTACCAGCCAATACCTTTACATTATTAATACTAATTATAATGATTTTATAACATAGTTAAGATTATACTAAAATATGGTATATTTTCAGATTTAGTATAGTGAAAATAAATGAAAATGATTAATCAGGAGACAAGTGAGTTAATGATTTACAATTGGATTCAGGGTGTAACATAGCCAAATTATAGGCTCATTGAAATATGAATAACTTGATTTGCAATGAGAGTTAGTTACAACCTTAAAAGCCAAAATAATACAAATTCTATACTAGAAGCTGACAACGGCGTAATGAAAAATAAATATGTTTTTTAAAATGATCATTTCAATCAGGTGAGAAGAAGAAAGAAGAAGGGGAAGAAGAAGGGAGAAAGAAAAAGAGAAGAGAAGAAGAAAGAAGAGGAAAAGAAAAGCAAAATTGGCAGACTTTATTGAGACTTTGGATAATTTTGTATGGATACATATTGAGTTGATACCTCTTTGTGAATCTTTGTTTTGAATAGTTTTTAGTTTGGTTGTGAGGTCTCAGTGGAGAAAAATTTAATAGATAAAATGTTGGTTTTAGTGTCATTTTAAACGTGTTTTGTTTTGATTCATGCTTGATTATTCAATATCATCTGATTGAGTGATTCAATTTATCATTATTTGAACTACCAGAAAGACCAGTCTCTTGAAAATATGTATGTAAATTTGAACCCTTGTTTTATAAATTATCGTGACATCTGTTGGAAGTCTAGTATAGTTCCCATTACGATGGTTTTGAGTTTGGGCAGTTTTGTATTTATACCATAAGTTGGAGTTTCACTTATCCAAATTAAGTGATTCAAATTTTAAAGTATTAAACTACAGGAAGGCAAATAATATTCACAAAAAATAAAGTACATCAAGTTTGAATCCACGACAAGCGAAAATTAATAGTAAGAGGCAGTTACAGATCCACAGTAATCCATGATTATGAATTGATGAATCAGTTGTTTAAATCATAACTGATTATCTGATTAAATAATTGAGTTCAATTTCTATTACAAACTAGACATCTGGGAGAATAACTTTCATGAATAAAGTATGATCAAATTATGTCTTTAATATTCCTAAAAAAATTTCGAATATAAGACACAATTCTAGATTATTTCCTGGAAATTGTTCAGGAGCAGTTCAGAATGCTTAGACCATATCTCCCAAATTAAAAGTCCAAATGACATGATGTTTGAATCATAAGAAACTTAAGACATAGGGGTACATTGAGTTAGAAGATTACTTTCTCTAACAATCCCAAGCATAAGGTCAACAATTATAGCTTAAAAATTGATCAGAGCTACCTAGAACTTTTCAGTAATTGGTTATGAAACCGAAATTGTATAAAGGTTATATAATTGTATTGTTATATGAATAATGCATCATAATAATATGATCATGATAACATGTGTTATGAAAGTTAAAAGAATACACGTGATAATTTGTTATATGAAAAAAAATTACGCTTAAATGCTTAAGTAAGAGATTATTTGATAATGAATATCCTTATACATACATGATATTATGAGATATATTTTTCTAATACCTGAAAGATTGTTAAGAAAACATAATAAAACTGATTGTCTACTTATGACCGGGTAGTTGGATAGATAGGCATTCCTATAGGATACAATCGTCATGAAGATACATTATAGATATTGAGGTCTCATTGTCATGACATTGTGATCCTGTTCGGACATTATAATGTCCCGTTTGGGGTCATACAGATATAGATCATTGTCTCGTACAGTGATAGTGCCTTCGGGTACATACAGTTCTTTCCCGTATTCACTTCTAAGGTTTGTATAGGCATGAAACATAAAAGCAAATGACAAGGACACGCGAATGAGACGATACGATAACACGATACGAGTAAGATAAAGACTACTATGCGATGATAGTATATGGTTATAAGAACAATAACAAAGTGTAATATGACATGTGGTGCAAGTATATGAAATATGATGTTAAACTAAATACGTATAAAAAGAGAGTATGAGAAATGAATAAGTATATGTAAATGTTATATTTGTCATAAGTATATCCATGTATCTAAAGGAGTAAGATCCTCTTATTAGTGGGTCAGCCCACAGCATGTCCCACTGTTTATGTTCAAGACGGGTGTTTTATCCGTAGTGCGTATGAGGAAACCAAAGGACACGATAATCCGCACAAGAATCAAAGTCAAACACATCACTAGGGAAAATTCACATCGAAGACCATTTGGTTCATGTATATATATTTTTGTTTTTTTTGTAAGCAATGTAAATATCAGAGGTGGGCTAATATTTCATGTAATGGAGCTTATATATATTTTTTGTAATCCGTCATATATAATATATTACAAGTTAAACATTTAACATTATAAATATGAATGAACAAGCTTAAAGTTTATAAGTTTATAGTAAAAATAAAAAATAAAAAAATAAAAATAAATAAATGACACCTCGCTTGACACTCTGCTCCTCTAAGTCAGCATCACATGATGCATCACAAGCAACCTCAAAAACTTTGTTAAAATCGGGATATCTCAAAACAAGTGCCTCAATCATTCTGACCTTGATTTCTCTAAATGCTTGGCTAGCAGCATTAGACCATTGAAATCCTTATTTTTAAAATATCTGTTTGATAAGAGTCAATAGCGTTAAACTCTTATAAATCTCCTATAAAGATAGTTAAACCATAAAAACTACGAGTCTCAGTAATAGATTTTGGTTCATGCCACTCCCTAATAACTCTAACATTTTCGGGATCAGCTGAAATACCATGTTCAGACACAATAAAGCCTAAGAAAAGATATACTGTGACAAAAAGAATTTTAAGGTAAACATAAAGCTTGTCCTCTCGAAGAGTAAGAAAAAAATGTCGAAGGTGTTCTAAATGCTCTTCTTTGGATTGGCTATAGATCAATATGTCATCAAGTAGACCACAAAAAATTTACCAATGAAAGGCTACAGGACATGGGTCATAACTTTCACAGTTCTAGAAGCACAGATAAACCAAAGGCATGACTAACCACCAAACAAACCACCTTGCTTTAAATGCGCTTTCCACTATCTCTTAGCCTAAAACAATAAATTTTATAAGAACTCACTATGCAAACTATCTGAGAACTCATCAGGTCGTCAGATCAACACTCCCTCATATGAGGATAGGAAATCAGGACTCATTGCATCTGGTCAGCCGCCTACTATCCACACTCTCATTCCAAGATCCATCTTTCTAAAGCCACAAAGCTTCATACCAAAGATATACCAAGACTATGCTTAACAAATCCTCTCTCTAAAAGTCCTACTTGCTTATTCAACTCCTCTCTCTCTTTAGAATTCATCCAATAATGTGGAAGGTTAGGCAGTTGAGAACCTGGAACTAAACCTATAGCATGTTGGATGTCTATTAAAGGTGGTAGTTCACTTAGGCAAATCTATCAAACCATATCAACAAAATCATCTAGCAAATTCTTCACTTCCAAAGGAACATCGACAATCGAAAATCAGATGGAACTTTTTTTGCCACTAATGCTAAGCACATAACAGTCTCATTTTCCTCTCTCTCAAACTTCTTACATTTTAAAATATGTAAATTCCGTTCAAGAAGTTTAGAGATGCCATGTTTACCAATGCAACCTTTAGTTTCAGAGGTCCTTAAAATAATGTTCTACTTCTTATACTTAAATGAATAAATGTTATCTCTACCAAATTGGTAACATTAAGATCATAAGGCTAAGGGCGACCTAAAAGAACATGGGCAACATCCATGGGTAGCACATCACAATAAATTTCATCCTTATAATCCCCCATTTGAATAGAGACTAGACCTTTGAGCGATAGGCAAAGTATGGTCATTCACCCAATCTACTCTAAAAGGATTTGGATGTGGTTTTACTTTCAGGTTTAACAATTTAACAGCATCCTTAGAAACCACATTCATTGAACTATCCCCATCAATCACTAACTTACATTTCTTATCCCCACTCTGTATGATTGCGTGAAAAATACTAGGACGCTTCCAATTATCATTATCTACAGTTGTGGATAACACACATCTAACCACGCCAACACACATTTCATCATCATAATCTTCATCACCAGAATAATCTAAAGAATCAACAATTTGGTCTTCATCATCCTCTAAACTACTTTGTTCAACATCTAATGCCAATGCACGTTGGGGACAACGAGATGCAATATGACCCTTATGATGACACTTATGATAGACAAATGATGAATTACTAGCCTAGACACAAAGAGGTGAAGCAACATGAAGAGAGCACGCAAATTGTAATTCCTCTTGGCTCCTAAATGTTATTAGCCTAGTATTACAAATTTTGATGACATGACTATGACTTGACCTGACTTAAAAAATGAGGGTCTACTGAAACTTCTCGAATTTCTCAAGGCTTTTTTATATGCATCCTCTATAATGTGTTGAGCATGCAATTCAACCATCCTTCAATGTCAACTCGAGACCATAAAATGCAACCAGTGGCAACAAATTGATCCTCAGTGATGGAAACCACTACACCTAAGCCATTTTCAAATTAGCAAAATATTCAATTCACACTAAGAGTCATTTGTTTTAGATTAATCATGGTGGAGAAATCAATTTTATATGACTTGAGGAATGTATTTTCTTACAACTTGCTTTCATAGCAGCCCATCGGGCGACAGGTGGTTCACCTAAACGTTTCATGTCTTGCAATACATTCTGCCAGTACATCTTAGCTGAATTGGTTAATTTCATTTTAGCAAACCGAATCCGTTCACTATCAATCAAAATATTCCTCAATAGCAACTAACTAATCAAAGAAAGCATTAGGATCCATTCTACCATCAAATTCAGGAGCACTAACCTTGACTTTTTTTTGTGATGTCCCTTTAAGGTTGTCTAACATGTCTATCCTGATTTCCACCCCAATTACCATTAAGCTAGTATCGCTGAGGAGGGACATCTTCTCTCACCTGATTTGATGGATGGGTAATTTTGCCTTGGTGGTTGGTAATCTAATGGGAAGTTGACATTCGTCAGGTCGAAACCAATCACCTAGGTTGAACTGAAGGTCTCCTGTTGCAGGTAACCTCGTGTGAGGTTGAGCAATTGAATTACTACCCAAGTTCATTTAACCTAGATTGTCATGCAAACCATTTGGGAATTCATCAGATTGATGTGAACCTCCAGAAAGACTTGAACCCCCAATGTGTGTTGACTCAACGGGTTTTTTAATAGTTTCATCAACAAATTCACCTATCTCATGTTTACCCAAATGTTCTAAAAGCAAATCCATTTTTTGATTTATTGCATTAGTTTGTTGTTCGAGGGCAAATTGATGTTGAGTCAATTGACCATGCATGGAATTTAAATTACTTACCGATGCAGTGACTGAATCAAATTGTGCTTTATTTGCATCATGATGACGGGTAATATAGACGAGACTATCATTTAGGTCTTGAGATAAAGGTTGTAGTCTTAAGTCAAAATTATTAAGTCTATCAGTTGGGTCTTTTGCGTTAGGCGAAGAAGAAGATTCAACAATATCACTTTTGGTGGCTAACATGCTGAGATAGAATCTAAAATTTCACTGAGTAAGGAAATTTATAAACTATATGTTAATGCAACAAACACAAATCTAAAAAATCTAATGTGATTATATATCATAGATTGCATGAGTCATGAAAGAATTACTAAAAAACAAAAGTTTTTTTTTTTATTGCTCTTTATGCTCTATCAAATAAACTGGAACCTAAAACAATCAAACAAAATATACTTAAATATCACGAATATTAGCTGAGTTTTCAAAGTAAAAGAAAATGTACTCGTTGAAGAACCTTTCGAACGTCTACGATTCCTTAGCGTGGTGGCAAGGAAATCAAATAAAGTGTGCAATTCTTGATTCGGAAATTTTGCAAGGTTTCTTCCTTGTTTTATCTTTCTAAGGTTATCTCGGTGGCTAAGAGGGGAAATTGGGTTTGGATTGATTTTTGGTTATGCAGTTGTAATTCGATCTCAATTTGAGTGGGGGGAGGTGTTGTTTCTGTGATTGTGATTTGAGGTTAGGGATTTAGGTTTTCTCCGAGCGCCGAATTTGGGAGATAAACAAAGAACACCCACCGAGAATTGATGTAGTCACAGAACACCCACCAAGAATTGATGTAGTCAAATACTTGATTTGGTCACATCAATATTTCACATCAAGCCAGCCGGTCACTACTTCTGCCAGCATGCTTGCCTTCCTACTTCTATATCTCATTCTCATAGATTTTCCTGTTAAAAAAAATGATCAACTTTCATGAAAACCAGCAGCTTTTCCTTTTCAATATTTTCATAAATTTTCCCGAGAAAAGAAACGTGAAACTTTCAAGAAAATCGCTTTTGGAATCTGCAAGTTCTTGGACACAGATATGTCAGAAGATTATGAAACCTACTTTCTAGAAGGCTTGAGAGTACTTGCAGTCGATGACAATGTCGTTTGTTTGAAAGTTCTTGTGACTACGCTTGAACAATGTCAATACAAAGTTACTACTACAACGAAGGCTAGACGCAGTCTCAATCTCTCTGTCAATTCAATCAATTTTGTTGTTCGATTTTGGCTCCAACTAAGGTTGAGCACAGATCTCGAATCAAATTTATGCTTTGATACCAAATTGATATAGCTCAAATACAAAGAATAATAAAATTAAAAGAAAGCAAACAAAATAAACATAATGAAGTTCTCAATTTTTCAATATCATATCGAGTCTACCCAAAAACAATAACATAAGGTGCTATTTATAGGCACCAACAAAAAACCATAACATATATGGACTTGGGCATAGGCATGGGCCAAAAAATACGATTAAATAAATAACTAATAATAATAAAAATCATCATTGGACTTGGGCTTCCTATCACGTCTAGGCCTATATATGAGCCTACTCTATGCCCCATCAGTTTGGAGCTCCCAAGTTTAAGGTGTGAAAGCAAAGGAGATGAGCGAGGAGTTGTGTGCAAACGATAAGGATTTTATTTATTTATTTTGACATGTTTATGATATTTAATAAAATGAATAAGATCGGACGCCATGGAAGTTCTTGATGACTTCTTCTTAAACTTCCTTGTAAGGTGAGGGCTCAGATCGGTGCTCTCCTCTAGAATAATTATTTTTCTATATATGAACAAAAGAAATTGTATCTCATTCAATTCTAAAAACTGAAATAACTTTCAAGAAAAAATAAAATAAAAGTTCATCTATTAGTGTTGTACTTAACTACGAAGATATTTTAGTTTGAATATAAAAAGAAAGAACAAAACGCAAATATTTTTTGGTTTTGGTTTTTTGTTATATGTTTGCACAAAAATTAAAATTTGGTCTGGATAACATGGGCCTATATTCATTTGGGTAAGCTTATATAAAAGTCTAAGGGTACTTCTGAAAATTTTTAAAATTTTTTTGAAGTCAAACGAAACTTCTTCTCAAATATCAGAAGTGACAAAGAATGTGGGCAGTTATTTGCAGACGTGGAATTTCCTTGAGGAACAAGCCTCCGTAATGAAGACATGGGAATTTCCTTGAGAAACAAGCCTCCCTAATGGAAACGTGGACAATTACTTGAGGAACAAGCTTTTCTAATGTAGACGTGGGCATTTATTCGAGGAAGTGGAAGAGTGGAAAAAATGGAGGCTTGAGCAGTTATCTAAGAACATCTATAACAGGAAGAGAGCTCTCACAGACCGAGGGAACCAATCAACAAATCAACAAAAATCAATCGATCAATCAATTCAACAATGACAATCTATTTCAGCATTTCTTAGCTTTTCAATTAGCTTTCAATAATTTCAGTACTCTATTTCCAAGTCATAGTCAAGTTCTTTCAATTCTTTAGCACATTTCAGCAATATCTTTTCAAGTTCTAGCCAAGTTTCTTTCAATTTATCAGCATTATTCGTTTCATTTATTCCTAGTGCAATTCAACATTTTTTCCAAGTTACATTCCTATAATATTTACATTTCTACGACATCATCTGCTTACATTTTAGGGAACTGTCAAGGGAACCAGGGAACTAAGTTTGTTTGATTAAGAAGTTTGATTTCGGCACAGTCTCGGTTTGGAAACACTTTAATTTTCTAGGACGCCCGCAATTGCATGCTTTTATTTTATATGTTCGTGTGAAAATCACAAAATCACCACAACATGTTTTTGGCACCCCGGTGAAACCTATCTTTGTTAAAGATGCCACAAAAGTTGAGAAATAAAATCATTTTGGAGTCTCAGGACAAAGGATCTGATGCTACAAAAGTAGCACAAGAGGGACTAGTTCAAACCATGGTGGAACAATCGGAGAGAAATGCAGCAAATTTTCTCCAAGAGGGATATGCATCAGACAACCCAATCGGGCAAGAAGCCGACATAGGTAATGTGGATGTACCTATTCATTTCCCTAATGTTATTGAGAAATTTCAAGTGTTGATTGAAGAACTAAAGATCTAGAATTTGGTGACTACACAACGTCTTGAGGAAAGAATGGTCACACAAACTAAGGCTCTGATTGACCAAGTCAAAATTATGACTAAAAAAACTAAAGTCATGGTTGATCAGGCCTAGGTCGTGATAGTCGTGATAGATGAACATGCCAAAACAACAATGGAACAAGCTAAGATTGTTGCAAAATAGTGAGAACAACAATCTCAGTCGCAAGAGAAGATCTTTAAAGCGGTCTCAACGATTGTTGGACAATAGAGACTAAAAGTTGCTTTTCGACTTACAAGGCAACTATCTGATGGGCTCGGGGGTAGGAGCCCAAGGAAGCAGGTGAATCTCACCGTTCACCTATACATGTTGAAAATCTCTATCTTCCTCCTTATAGGAGAGAGGCTGGAACTTTGACAAATGTCAATAGCAAACGTTCTAATCTTGTTAGAACAATGGCTCCTCAAAAGTTATTTGCTAACTCGGTTATGCAACCTGGAGCCTATAATGAACCACTTCCTCTTACTAGAGGCACGGGAGGCACTATCCAACCACCCTTAGGGGTAGGTACTAATAGAGACTAGAAAATTCTCCAACCTTTTATGCAGCCACCTCCACCACCGGACTTGGAGGCAATAAGGAAGGAGGTACAAGAGCTATACAGGCCAGGCCTTAGACAAATTGACTGCCCATAATTATACAAGTCATACCCTGAGGCAATAGATAAAGAGAATCCTTACCCATGGGGGTATAGAATTCCCGAATTCTCTTTATTCTCTAGAGAAGATGGACAATCCAACTTGGAGCATGTGGCTAGATTCACCGTGCAGTATGAGAAATTGGCCAACAATGAGAAGTTCCCCTACTTCAAACTTAGGTTATTTCCTAACTCGTTAATAGGAGCTGCTTTTACTTGGTATGCAATATTACCAAGGAGTTCTATTATGAGTTGGTATAAAATGGAGAGACAATTATTGGACACGCAATTCACCTCCATGGGAACTTATTGCTAGGAGGTGAATTTTGAAGAAATAGCAATAGCGGATCTCCTAGCACAAGTTCATTTATTTGCCCTTTACTAGTGAAGAAAGCACCTGACTTATGGAAGAAATCGCAAACCTCTAATACACAAGTACAATATGCTTTTGATATGGCCATGACTAAGGAAATCTTTTGATTTCCTATAGTTTGATAAATTCATCACATTTCCCCAGGATCATCAGCTCCTCAGCAAAGAGGAACTCAAGGGAAAGGTATACTGTAAGTATCACAACTCCTGGAATCATAGCACTAATTATTGTTGGAGTTTTAGGAATATTATCCAGGACAAGATTAAAAAGGGAATGCTGAAGTTTCCTAAGAAAAATGAGGCTATGGTGATTGATGAAGATCCATTTCCACAAGTAGCTTCAGTCAACATAACTGCTATTGATTTGAGGACAATGCTAAATGCAAAGAAGGTTGGGAGATTTTCTCCAAGTGCTAGGATAAGAAAGGTATGGATTCCTAAGCAAGATTTGGTTCATATAGATGATTTGGCAATAAGAAGAAGAGTGCAACCAAAGAAAGGGAAAAGAATGAAAGGTATCCATACCATTATAGACAAGAAATCAAGAAGGAGAAATCCTCCAATTGAAATGATGTTTCTCCAAAAGACAGATATGTTTTTTTAGGAGAAAAGGGCATGAACAATCCTTTAAGGGGGGAGATGCCTCCAAGGTTTGTTATCCCTTCTCCCGTCTCACCTGGAAAAATGGCATGTGGTGCAGCATAATAAATTTCCTCAAAAGCTAACCATAACTCAAAAAAGAAGGATGCAGAGACAAAGAGCTATGGAGAAAAGGCAACTATCTAAAGAAATGCCACAGGGAAAACCAAAAGAAGCAAAATTTGAGAGAATTGATGCCTACTCCAAAGAAGACTAGATTTGGAAGGAAAGCTATGGAAGATGATGAGTCTAGCTATGGATCTACTAAAGAAATGGCTGAAGAAATGGATTTGAGAATTATTATAATAGGTACAATCCCTATTTCTTTTAAATGTTCTACCATTTTTTCTAACTTTGCCAAATTTCTTCAATTCAAAAGAGATATAGGAAAGCCTAGTAGAGGTAGAGAAAGAGCATTCTCCAATGGATGAAAAACATAGTTAGAGGGTAATCATCATTGATTCCTCTTAAGGAAGCAAGACCCAGAAAGTGATACTAGAAAAACCTACAATGGAAATGATAAGGCATATAAGGCTTCTCTTATGAGAGCACACTTTAATGGCAAACCAATGTCCAAGGTGTTGGTTGATGGATCAGCAGTCAATGTGATGTCATTAAGAATGTTGAAAGCACTAGGAAGAGGCATTGGTGATCTAATTGAAACAAAAGTGTTTGTATCAGCTTTCATTGGGGAAATCCATAAGACTCTAGTTATACTCCCTATTGACATCAATGTGGGTAGTAAGACATCCTTATCAACTTTCTTTGTGATTAATTCTACTGCTAATTACAATGCTTTGTTAGGAAGAGACTGGACTCACGTCAATTAGTGTGTGTTGTCCTCCCATCACCAACTTTTTCTATTTTAGAAAGGTGATGAAGTAGAAGTAGTATGGGCAAATAAACAACCTTGCATTGTAACTTCAGATTCTATGGAGGCTAGTTACTATGACCAAGCGTTTGGTCCAATAAAATTCAAAGGCAAGAAAAAGGATAGGGCTCTAAGGAAAATATACATGGAGTCAAGAGATATCGGGGAAATCCAATACCAAGCTACCAAACTTCTAATACTATATTGTCTTTTAGGCCGATAAAGGATCCGATCATCAAGGAGATTGATGACTAAGTATTCTCATAAAGAGAATGCGGTTGCTGCTGCGTGACATTCAAAATGCAAATGCAGCAAATTATTGAAAAAATTATAGAAGAGCAGTTCCAAGGCATTTATGGAGCTTAAGTGATTTATGAAGGAGAATCAGATGAAGAGGAGGAAGAAATTCAAATTGAAGATTTGGAGCAAGCTCCTTTCAAAGTGGAAGACACACTACAAAAAAATAGTGATTTACCAATGGGACAAAATCCGTTGGTAAATACCAAAGAAATACCAACAGAAGTTCAATTTGAAGTTTCCCAACGGATTTAATAATGGATTACAATCCGTTTTTTTTTTAACCAGATAAGATCATGTGAGACCCCAGAAAATTCCACTGAAAATGGCAAAATCGTACTCAAAGAAAACTGAATTTTCTAGATCTCGGATGACGAAACGAATTTTACCGTTGGAATCGTCTCACGAAATCTAGCTAACACATCAATTTTCGTCGAATTCCGAGACAATCAGAATTTACACGTTTTTGAAAACAAGCGGGCCGCGTAGAAACACATGGCGATTTGAGTGGCAAACAGGTGCTATGTGTCAAGCATCGTCTATTCAGTTAAGCTCACTGCAAATCGATATCAGAACACATGGCATGAAGCCATCGGGGTTGGAAGCTCAAAATCCAAGAGAGGATATAAGTGGATTTTGGAAATTGTTGGCTGAGATGAGACAAAATAGGAATGCGGTCTTCTCTTCCTTAAGGAATTTAGTTAAAAACGTCAAGTGAGAAGTAGGAAATTGATTTGCAATGAGCTTAGGTCAGGATTTTTTGTGAGAGAGAGTACTTCTAAGATCCCTAGTGACTAATCGTCGGATTTCTTCGGGCCAAGAAACAAAGTGGTTCTACGCAGCAAGGGCTTCACAGGTACTAGTTTCGGAGTTTCACAAATTGGAGGCAGGGGTTTTATCCACGGTTTTACCCTTTGTTTAAGTGTTTTGTGATGCTTGTGTTGGTTTGAGACCGTGAGTGGCCGTTTGATCGGTCCCAAATCTTGGAACCAAAGTGTGAAAATTTTGGAACCCATTTGGACAATCCGTGACTGTGTAGGGACCGTTTTTGGGTGTTTGTTTCATAATTTATGAAATAAATTGTGTGTTGGTATGTATGAGGCCGGAAATAGCCATGGAAATCAATTTCAAAAAGTGGAACAAATGTTTGATGTGTGGGTCGCCTACTCTAATGTTCCACTTGCTATGTTTTGGGATCAAGTAAAAATAGTCCCGGTTGTATGATTTGGACCAAAAGTCCATGTGTGGTGTGTGAAAATCGTGAAAATGAATTTACTTGAGTTGAGTGGAAATAGATAGGTTAATGCATAAGCTTGAGGTATTAACATGATGTCACAATTATATGGAATATAATTGTGTGTGTAGGTCATTGGAGATGAGATTGTGAATTGCTCAAGTGAGCTAATTTGGGTGATGGTTGATATTGTTGAATTACATGTGGTGTGATTGTAAAATTGATAATATATGCATATTTGATGTATATTGGTATAAAAATGGTTGAAATGGTATACGTATTTTCATATGCAATCTGTGTAACCTAGAAATTAGGTGCGAGTGTAATGCACATGAATTTTCGAAAAACAAAACACGGTTGCAAAGGAATTTACATGATGATTTCTCCGGAGAATGGGGTTAGAGACACCCAACAGATCATTTGATGAGGACCATGACTGCTTTCGGGAAGTTCTCCAACACATTCGCTTCTGAGTGGTAGTCCCATATTTTTACCTATTATCTTGCAGTGTATTTTCAAGAACAATAAGTTTTGTTTTGGAATGGTGTTTTCACATGGCTTGTGCAAGTGTGAGGGAGTCGGTGAGGACTCGAGACATGGGAATGGGCATGTAGACATTCAAGTAGGATCACGTATTTACTTAAGTGTGTGTTTACTTTGGATCATTGTATATGCACTTAGGTGGGGAGTAACCCATTTAAGGTAATTCCACTACTGGGCATTAACTCACCCTGTCGAGGGAATATTTTTTCAGGTACAGGTAGCGTTTGAGAAGACAGCTCATTTTAGAGGCCGATTTTGAAGAAAGTCAGGTTGTGGCTTTGATGTTTTTGGATAATATATATTAATCAGAGATTTTAATATGTATTTGTATTAAGAGTAATGAAATAACTCTTGGACTATTTCAATATAGTTGGGTATATGTTTGATGATTATTAGTGTATGGGCCCAAGTGGCCATTTTTACTCAGGTATGGGTCTCGTAATACGAGACGTATAGATTTTCAACAGGCTGACGCACACCGATTGCCCCTTTGATGAAGCCATAAGATCCGCAAACCCTGCGCTAAGCTTTTCCCGCTAACCCAAAGAACTAATTACCGAAGGATTACCAACAAAATTTACGAACAGATTAAACTATGTTGGTAAATTTTGGCAAGTGTTGGCGCCACGTTATAAACAACAAAATATCCGTTGTTAAACACTAATGGCGAAGTATCCGTTGGTAAATACCAACGGATAAATACCCGTTGGTAAATGCCAACAGATGTAATTTGTTGGAAAATCACAACCATTGTATTTTCTTTAAAGTGTTAGAGATTAATATCATTAAAAATAAAAACTTCAATTCTTGTATTTCTTTATATTACTAAAAATAATCATTCTTTTACATTTAACTTATTATTTCTATAAACAAATTTTGTTTTGAAAAAAAAAACTAATTTTTTTTATGTTAATAAAAAAAACTCCTAAAACGACTCATGACCTACAAATTTGGTAATCATAAAAATGCTTATAATATATATAATTTCAGATCTTGAGCAAACCGATGAATAAGGGATTCGGTATAATGTATTTTTAGATTTCAAAGCAAAACTTTATCAGTTCGAATCTAACAACACAAGCTACACCAATGTGTGGAGACTGGGGCCAGAACACATCATAATTTCAACAATATCAACATAAAAAAGCAAACAAAAACAAATAAAAAACCCTAGGAGTGAAAGAATCCAATTTATTAAAAATATATTAGAATATAAATTTAAGTATGTAAATTTTAATGAATATCTTTGTAATAAATATATTACCATCATTGCAAAATGAATATGATATTTTTATCAATATTTAATTCAAATTTAATTGGATTTTATTTGATTATGAGAATTTATTATAGATATAGCCGTTTCATTTTCATCAAATTTTCATTTTTTTTTATGGACTTATACAAATTTAATTAGATTTTATTTGGTCAACCGTTACTTTGATGAAGATTTAATGTTAATATACCACCGTTGCCTTTTATCTCATTTTAACCCATTTACAAATTAAGGTTTGTTTATTTTCCTGATTTTATTTTTACTCTTGAAAATTACTATTATCAATTCATTTTGTGCTTTTCTTCTTTGTTATATATTTTTCATTTTTTTTAAATAGTTAAATAATCACCCAATTAATTAAAATATTAGAAATTAATTTTTTTAAATATGCCAAATAAAAAATGAAAAAAATAGAAAATATCAACTAACTAAAAATATTTAAATTTTTAAAATTTTTAATTATTGTCAAGTCTCATACTCTTTATTTAAAATGATATCCTTCGTTTAGTTATAAGAAGAAATCATTCACATTAATTCACTATGTATAAAAAAAAAAAACCGTTAAACCCAAATTTTAATAAAACAGAATTTTGTTAAGTACAAACGAAGCACAAAAATTTAAAGATTTTCACACCATTAAAATATGTGTTATCTACAATAAAATAATAATGACAATAATATTAAGATGGAAAAGCTCCTCATGGATGATTCGGAGAGTCTCATCCGATGCCACATAGGAGACACATCACTTGTGTACGTGAAAATTATAATAAATTTAAATTGAATAAGTATAAATATGGAATAATTATTATTTTATCAATTTCAAATTTTTATTTTTATTAATTTATAAAAAATAAAAACTCGAAAAAGAAAAACGAAAGTGATAATTTTTAAAATATTAAATTGAATAAATATATATTTTAAAATACTTTTAAAATATTCATAACTATTGTAAAATATTGCGTTGCAAGAATATAATAGAGAGAATAAAGAGAGATTAAGAAGATAAAGTAGATAAGCACCAAAGACGGTAGAGAAAGTCAGAGGAGAAATTTTATTTTCACTTTATATTTTCCTCTTTCATTCTCTTCTTCTGTTATATTTTCTTACACAGCTCCACTCAAAACTGCTCTTCTATTTATAAGAACACAAGGATGCACATATCATTAATATCGATGTAATGAATATATACATTGAATAGGAGATGGGGCATTTATACGTAGAGTGTAGGTTACGGGACAAAAGTATAATAGGTACATCAATATTCACGATGTATATAGGTTACGAATGTGCCATAATAGGTACATTGAATATAATGAATATTCATTCATGTATTTATAACACTCTCTTGAATATCTATCAGACTACGAATGCGGCATTGAATGACACGCCTCATTAAAAACCCTAAATTCTCGAAAAACCCAATGGGACAAAACCGGACAAAAGGAAAAAGAGTACAAAGGCATAAATATTTATGATCTCTTCCTTTATGGATGCACATTAATTGTCCTATTAAAAAACCTGTTTAAACTCAATGGGACAAAAACAGACAAAAGGGAAAAAGAGTGCAATGCATAGTTCATAATATCTCCTCACTCAGCTATATAGCTACTCATCGGGCTAGTTAATCTATATCTTATGAACTTACCGCATACCAATGCCATATACTACTCTCTCAAAAGTCGACGTTGGTAATGATTTGCAAAAGATCCGCAAGATTATTTATGGATTGAATCGCTAACATCAATTTGTCGATTTTCTTGGAAAGTTCGTGGAGTATAGAAAATTTCAAGATATGCTTGGTCCTATCACCTTGATATATCCTCCCTAACTTGTAGTAACACAAGGAGCATTATCTTCATAAATTATAGTGGGAGAATTTGTAACCAGTGTTAAGCAACAAGAATTGTGAATATGTGTTATAATGGATCTTAACCAAACACACTCTCTTCCAGCTTCATATAAAGCAATGATCTCAAAGTGGTTAGAAGATGTAGCTACTAGCGATTGCTTCGTAGAATGCCAAGAAATGGCTGCAAGCATTATAACAAAATAAATAAACGCTTGAGAGAGCGAGCTTTATATGGATCGATCTATATCCAAAGATCGAATATTCAACTAAACCAGAGGTAGTAGATCTCTTGGAATAATATAATCAACTTCAATCTATGGTTCCTGAGATAACCGAAAAATATGTTTAATTCCATTCCAGTGTCTCCGAGTTGGCTCAGAACTAAAACGTGCCAATAAATTTAATGCAAAAGCGATGTCTAGTCTCGTACATTGTGCCGAGTACATCAAAGCCCCAATTGCATTGAGATATGGTACTCTATCAGTTCTCTAGGTTGTGATGTTTTTGAGATCAATGCCTTTTGCCCCCTCAGCTGACGTTGTGCATTCCTCCACAATCTCGACATTCCCTCTAACAGTAAATATGACTTGACCATATAACGCCTTCCTCAAGGTATCCCAAGAATTTTCTGTTTATCTAACCAGTTTGGTAAATCTTAGCGTGACCTTCAGCATTGACTGTTTGCTGTTATAAATTCAAATCTTGTGCCCGTCAAAATTTACCATATATCTGAATAAATGACCAACGATTAAGCACATTCTCTATTACTCTGTATTTGTATATGTTATTTATATGAACTAAAAGTATGTTCTTACAAGTATAGATCATGCAGTGTATCTTTGAGTGTGAGACCAATCCTGTTGTAATAAATCTTAACGTGCACAATATCCCAAATAGTTTTAAATCAAATATTAAATTAAATGACAGTTGATTTCATCTTCCTCAGGGTTTTTTGGCTCAGTGTCTCAAAATCTCAGCTCACACGATTATTTCCGGGAAAGCTTTGCTTTGCTTGCCATACCATTTCTCGCTTTCTTCCTTCTGCTTTTGCACTTTTAAAGGCTTCACCAAAACTCTTATTGCCGCTTGTAAGTTCTCAAACTATGTTTATCTATTTTGCTTGCTTTATCATGGTTTGCCACTTCTGATACGCCGAATTCGCAAAGCACATAATCTGAGACGCAGGTAATATCTTTAATAAAGTGAACGATAACGGTTGCCGATCTGGGACTTCAGCTCGACCGATGATTTTGAGAATCTACCGGCGGAACCCCGATAACGGTTGTTTACTTCACGGGCTGACGTGAACGATCGGTTGATTTTCAAGCTGTATAATCATGCTCGCTAACCAGTCGCCGCGGAGGCTGTTTTCCGCTATTCTGAGTGACGCAACCAGGCACGGGCGCTGGCGTGGTGGAAGGACCATCACGCATCGCGTACCGGTGATATCGTGAATTATTTCTTCTAGCCGCCATCCATAATTTGATTGAGGCTCCGTAACACCATATCGCCACGCCATTGCTGCGGTCATCATTCAAGTACGAGTCTGCTGACTCAGTTTGGCTGACTCGACCAGCTGATTGCGTATGAGTTCCTCTTACCGTTGCCATCACGGAGAGATGCCACCGACGGTTTGCTTTGCTTAGAACTAGGGAAGGCACTGTTTTCGCAAATGATATTTTGCCTTTGCGCTCTTTGAAGTGGTTTTACGATTTAAGGCCATTGCGTGCCAGCGAAAATGTTGGTGTTCGACCGTTTGCTGCGCGCGCGCTGAACGTGGTTTGGTATTAAAACCATTGCTTGCTAGCGAAAATGGTTTTACCATTTAAACCATTGCGCTTCAAAAATGGTTCAACACCGACAATTTAGCAGTTAATTCATTGCGCTTCGCTGAAAATGGTTTGAAAATCGACCGCAAATCGATTACCGCGGTTATAATAATAATACACTAGTATTTGGAAAATGGGATTTACATTCGCTCGCTCTTTGCTGCTGAAGCGAGAAGCACGGTTCCGCTACCTTTCCCGTAGCCTTTGCTTTTTTAACTACATAGGCGAATCGATGACCCGAATTAATGCTGTCGTATCGGCTTGGCGTGCTACCGAACGTCACTCGTGAATAAGGGGAAGCGAGACGGCGGCGACAATCGCTGGTTTGGTCCGATCACAATCTTGACCCGGACTAATCATTCGTTTCCTCGGGTTCTCAAAATCGCCGGTCGCGATTGACCATTCATACAAAACCTTCAGCATTGGGCATTTAGGCGCGTATGCAGGTACACCACAACTACCATGCGTTACCATCTTCGTTAAACATATGCCGGTGCGTGTTGGCCTCTGTTGATTATTTTGATTTTACCTACATTGCATGTGCCGGTACACATTTAGTTGCCGGATTTTGTCTGTTTTCCACGACTTGGTGCCAGTTCGCCCCATTGTTCTCTCAGTTCTGGCGCCTCGAAGGTGCCATCATGGTTAAGTCTTCAGTAATACATCATGGAACCGGTGTATGGACATAGGCCATAAATGCGGAATGAAATCCAGGGCTCTTGCATAAGATTAAGATTAACATAAACCACTGTTTGATGTTGTGGTTCATTTTCTACCGATTGAGGTTTTTATATTATAACCCAATGTTAGAAAGGTTTTATGTGTCTTTTATAAACTAGTGAAAGGAGGACTAGTCTCATAGGCACACAAAGGTCCAAGGATGGTCAAAGCAAAACTCCATTATTATTTTGTGCTATATCACTATAACCTCTTATTTATTATCTTCTCTGCTTTTTATCTTTATATATAAACCATTTAGTAGTGAAAGTGAGGACCAAGATAAATTTTGACCTTTATATCAACAACATTTATACCTTTCTTGAATTTAGGCTGATCTTATACTAATATTGAATTCAACTTGTTTCCATTTCTGTTCCTTCAGCCAAATCTCACCATGTTTTGTCTTTTCCTCTTCTTTTTGTAAATGACATTACATAGGTTTTTAATACCACAGTCAAGGTTCATGAATTGTCATTTCAATTTAGTCTCCAAATACCTAATGACCTTAATTTTCTGTACACTAAGTTATCTTCTGCTGTATCTGCTGGACAGGTGTTACATAGAAAGTCCTTATGCTGAGGTATCATTGAAGTTGACCGCCTTCATGTTGACATTGATAATTTCAATGTAGATGATTCAGTGACTGATTCATTATTTTACTTTCCATGTATTTGTAGACTAAGATAAGTTTGGTTTACCGATCACAACCCAAATTCTTTAAATACTAAACAGTTTTGGCCTAACTCTTACTGATTAATTAAAAGTTCTGTCATTGACATAAGTACTTCAATAGTAAATTAATTACAGTTTATTATTATGCATGATAATCGGGATCAGACTTGTGCCTTTCAATTAATTCATTTATCAAGCTTAGTTATGCGACCCAGTTGCTACTCATTGTGCAAAAGTCTTTGTATTTTGTTGAGAATAAATTGGGTGCATGCATGGACGTTTTGAATCCCTGGGATTTTCTTGTAATGTCTGTAATCTATATTGATATGATGTCAAATGTCAAACTAACGTTTCCAATTTTTTAAAATTGCGAATCAATGAAGGCAGAAATAATTCATATCGCTCCGAGTGAATACCATTCATATCTTAATCGTCAGAGGTCTCAGGAAGTCTTCAGCGGCTGGTCAAGCTTTATCACGGTAACCTGGTTTTTCTGTTTTATTTTGGGATTTAATGCCATTTATATCAGGTTTTACACAACTACCAGGTGCGAGTTGCAGATTAAAACCTCATTTATTCAGGAAGCTGACCGGCGCCAAATTGCTTCCTCCCGCCGGCCGTCATACCTTTGGCGGCTTCATGTATATTGGCTCATTAATATCTCCGCCAATTTGCTGACAACGAAAACTACAAAAATATCATGATGATGATTTTGTTTGAAATCAATTCATTGTGCTGTATTGATTATAAATATTCTGGTTGTGATCTTTTAACGGATTTGTGCCTCTTCGGGCATTAACTCTTTAGAAATGCTTTGCAGAATCTTGATGGATTCTTGATTATTTCCTCTTCGTTTTTAGAGCAGTGTCTTTTGATCCTATTGGTCCACGCTGACGGCGGGGATTTTAGTCATTTGGCATCGCGAAGACGACTCACATCTAGTTTGAGCATTCACAGTACTGATGCTGAGATTTGGTGCGCCATTTGCATCATTAGTAATGGGAGTCTCATTGAAACCTTAGCATGCGACTGGGTTATCAGATTTTCGGTTTTGCGCCTGGAGTTCTTGAGGTGGTCAGAGATAAATTTTTTCGTAATTCGGGAGAAAACCTTAAGCAGTTTTATTGACCGAACACAATATTAGGTGTCCTAGGTGTCCCCCGATCGATGAAACAGTCTATTGAAATGACAATGTCTGCGAATCTGGCATAAAGATCGCATTAGTTAGTTCAGAACCTGTGATGGGCGGTGATCAAGCTAACATAAATGCTAAGCAGTTGGGGACCCATTTTCGTTCTTTTGGTGGTGCAATAGGCTTTACATGCTTTGCCTGACCAAAGGTGCGTATGTGGCGTCCCAAATCAGGTGTCCCGTTGACTGCCGTCAACCCGCGAATATAGCGGATGTCGATTCTGAAGCGCCCGACTCAAAAATCGAGCTGAGTCTCCTTTGTGGGAGCTGCCAAATACAATCACATGTATATAACTTTGTCCCAATCAACATCAATGACCACCACGGGTCGTATACAACTATCTGAGTAAAAATGACCTCTTAGATTTGCATTTACACTCACAACCTATATTCCATCTATCAATATGTCAAGTAACATGGTAAACGACCAACGTATAAAACCATACTCATAAACATATCAACTATGTATCATAGTTACAAGAGTTAATTATTTACTCTTACACGACATATATTAAAATTCTAGAATTCTAATACATGTATACAAAACGATGTCAAAGCCACACCCCGGCATTCTTCTAAAGCGGTCTCTACGACGAGCCATCTCCTCGTGCGCTCCCTGTACTTGAAAATATGTTCCCTCGACAGGGTGAGCTAATGCTGATGGTGGAATCACCACAAATGAATTTCTGCCGGCTAAGTGCATATGCAATGCTCCAAAATAAACACACATTCAAGCAAATGCATGATCCACTTGAATGTCTAACTGATCATCTCGTATCCCGAGTCCTCCCCGACTCCCTCATACCTGCCTAAGCCACGTATGAGAACCTTAGTTACATTGAAATGGACAGCCCTCCAGTATATATCAATCGGGCCGACTCAGACGATTGATGGTATGTGTCAACAGACTATAGATGTATATCAATTGGGCCGACTCCTACGATTGATATTTTATTTGGACTACCCTCCGATATTCATTATTTTTAGACAACCCTCCAAACCATTCTCTCAAGAATTAACTCATGCACTCACTCTTATCGTCCTAGGGTGCCCCGATTACTATAGAGATACATGATGCCAATTTCATTTCAATTCTATAATACATGCAAATATATAATCATGCATATATTCACATAATTTAAATCACACAATCATGTTATGTAATTTCACATTCCATACCAAAAATTAGCTACGCTTGGGCTAATGATCAAACACAGGCAATTCAGCAGATCACTCGACCAAAACACAACATTTCATAAAAATTATTTTGTGAACACTATTCTTGGGAATAGTGAAACCCTCGGTTACTATTCCCGACAAATCACCAATCATATGTTCACTTTGTGAACCCGGGTTTCACGGCCATTTCCGGCCTTATACACATCAAAGCATCATTCATAGCACAAATTTGTACCATGAATAACCCAAGTAGCCCATGGATAGTCACGGACTGTCCACATGGGTTTCTAAAACTCCAACACCTCGGTTCCAAGATTTGGAACCAATCAAACGGCCCCTCACGGCCTCATTCAACTCAAGCATCAACAAAGTACTTAAACAAAGAGTAAAACCCAAGTAGGGAGAAACCCCTACCTCTCGGAGTTTGTCGAAAACTCTCAAAATCGGAGTTCACGCGTAGACCTCTCCGCGTAGAGCAACTTTCCTTCTTGCTCCGAAGACTTCCGACGGTCGAATTGCCCGATATTCTAGAGAGAAGTCAGATGTTCTCTCTCTAAAACCTCCATTTTCGGCTCATTGTCATTTTTCCCCCTTTCACGTTTTGCTCCCCTTTTTGCATTTGAGAAGACAAATACTATTCATTGTTTGTCTTTCTAGCCAAACAATTCCAAAAATGACCTTTATGTCCTTCTTTTCGATTTGACCTCGGCACTATCAGCGTGTTTTCATCCTTTCTCTAAGTAAAGCATAGCGCGTGAGTGCGTGTTATTTGTGACTTTGTCACATCGAATATAGTTTCACGGCACGAGGAAATGCGATGCTTGACGTGTCAACACGTCTTGATTGACGAAATTGACATGCTAACTAGATTTGTGAGACAATTCCAATGGTGAAATCGCGTTCGTCGTCGAATCCAGGAGAATAAATTTCGTATTTTTAGCAGAAATTACAATTTTATGCAGAAATTACGATTACGCCATTTTCCATAAATTGGAATTTCTGGTCTTACAGCGTAAATGTGAAATATCAGTTCATATGAGAACCATTTGAAGGGGAAGTTCTGGAGGTAGCGGTGAGGCACAATCTTATTAGAAGGCGTATATGGCGGCGCTGACCCATCTTTGTATCGTTGAGTTCATTCTGATAATAGAGTGCGAGACGATGATTTGTATATGTTTAATCAAGGATTACGCCAATCCATTTTGAGCCTAATTCATATCTGTAGGGTGCTCAACCTCGATTAAGTGAAGCACAATATGTATGAAACTCTTTGATCTTAAATTCTGGCATTATCCATCCTTATACCTTTAATTGGATAATCGGGGAATTGTGCGGCTTTATAATCTGCGCAAATAAGCATTACAAGTGACATTGCGTAGATAACGTAGACAAACATGGGACCATCTACGGGGATCGTCCACTAGTACCAATAAAATATCGAAGTAGTCCGCTGTGGTTGTATTAGTCCTGAAATATCACCACGAATTCTTTGCGGGAATAAAGGGATTAGATCAACCTTTGTTATAGAAGGTTTGATAATGAAGTTTTCCTTGTGAACAAGCTTCTATTTCATAATCTGGACAAGAATACCTTTGCGTAATCTTTAAAGGGTGCTCTTTGTATAGTTATTCTGCATCATTGAAGCGTCAGGGTGACAGAGCAATCATGTGCCATAATCAAAGCGATTAGGATTACCAATCTCCAAGATATGGTGGAGTAGTTTACTTGGCCTTAATCATGACACAATCTAGCCCCAGAAAAGCTTCTGGCTTCTCATGGATGGTCTTCGAGCCCATCTTATAAGAGTAATGCGATATATTCTTCTTTACTCATAAATAGTCTCAACATGGTACCCATTACGCATCCATCTTTGAAGCTAAGTAGATTCCTTTTGATCTACTTCATGAAATGCATTCTCAATATGCGGGATGGTACACACGGAAAAACAATTGTGGCATTCGAAACCATCAATAATAGAGAAATAGGACCCGGATATTGTATGGACATGTATAACTACGTATGTCATAATCGAGAAAAAGTATGCCTTTCACGAAATATGGTATGCGTTGATGCACTATCAAGCAAACAAAGCATCTTCACCTATAGGGTATTTCCATTTGCATTTATGTTGACAACTTTAGGTATCAAGTATCATAAAATTTTCATATTAGTTATAGAATTCGAATAAAAATTTCAAAATAATAAATATATCAAGTTCATAAGCATTTCATTGCATAACCATATTAAGAACAATAAAAGGTAATACATTTAAGAAAAACAACTAGAAAAGAAATTAATGGAATCATAAAATTCGAAATCTAAGATGTCATCCACCAGTCTGATGCTTCATCAAAGTAATCAAGAGTCCTCAGAAATCGGAACTTCAGGGATGCATTTCTTCTTGAGAACAGAGAGTCCTGACAGAGATATTGTTGGCAGCGCTTCAACGGTGGTTATAGCAACGGATTAATTTCAATGGCGTGAGATTCACCCACGTTTGCGGTGTATTTTTTAAAGATACTTTGGTATGAATCAACGAAGTGCTTTGTATAACGATGCGTGACAGTGCCAGTCATGCCTGATGATGGCAAATACTTTCGTGATCACCATGCTTTGGCTTCTTTTCTTTGTCATGATTCGAGACTGAAAGTTAGATTTCCTAGATTAGGTTAAAATTTTCGCCTCCCCTTAGAGTTATATTCTTACTGTATTATAGCCTTTAAAATATTATCATTTCGAGTTTGCATGTGCCGAGTGATGCTTTTGAGCAACGGGTCTAAGATCATGATTTTTGACGGCAATTCATTAGTTTGCTTAGCGGTGAGAGCCTGAAGTCATCAGTATGTGGCAAATTGGCGTTGTCGGTATTGGCATTTACCAATACAATATTCATGGAAGAGTGGAGAAAGTTTTCTCTAACGATTCCGCATCGATGAGCAATCTGTATAACTTCGGCCCAGAAACAATATCAAATAAAGCGGAGTTATAGTGGAATCAAACCCCCGTCTTGTAGTAAGAGATTTTGCAGGTCATATTGTACTCAAGGAGATGCGTGTTAGTATGATCTTACCTATCCTTCAACCTCTTCCACAAAGGTTTTGAAGGTCTCGAGCAATAAATATTGAGTCTGCGGGCTCTTATGCGAATATTGACGAATAAAAATCGTGCATTTGCTTTATCTTTGCATTTGAGGTTCAGTCTTACGTATTGGTGTAAGATCTTGCCATGAGGTGCTCCATGTCAAGGCACAGGGATAGATAATTATTTCCCGCTCACTTTGAGGATCATGGAATTTGGGCTTTATTATTTTCCATAATTCTTGCAAAACAAATGAATCCTTAAATTAATTAGAAAGATTTTAAAATATCCACCGCTACTTCAGGAGTAGAAGGATACTTTTAGGTTGGAAATTTGGCTTCATGCCAAGAAAAGAAAAAAAAAAAAAAAGAATTGATAGAAGAAGATGAAGTATAAGTTGATTAATAAAAGAATACTCACCTTCACGAAAATATTTTCAGTTGGTAGATCTTCGTGCGATAACGTATTATAAAATATTGCGTTGCAAAAATATAATAGAGAGAATAGAGAGATTAAGAAGAAAGTAGATAAGCGCAAAGATGGTAAAAGAAAGTCGGAGGATAAATTTTTTTAATTGTATATTTTCTCTTTCGTTCTAACTATTACGTTATATTTTTAACTGTGATAATGCAGCCCAGGCTATTTATAAGAACACAAGGATGCATATATCATTAATCATTGATGTATTGAATATATACATTGAATAGGAGATGGGCATTCATACGTAGAATGTAGATTCTGAATATGTTTCATAATAGGTACATTGAATATTCATTAATGTATATAGGTTGCAGATGTCATGTAGGTACATTGAATATTCATTGATGTATATAGGTTACGAATGTGTCATAATAGGTACATTGAATATAATGAATATTCATTCATGTATTTCATAACAATAACTAATATACTTATTTATAATTATACTTTGAAAATATAGGTTTATACTTTTATTTATTAATAGTCATAAATAAAATAAAAATTATTTTAATTTATCTTAGATAATATATACTTATTTATAATTATTGATATTTTTTTATAAAAATAGCTAAAGATCAATATCATATATAGATAATGAGAAATTATTTATATGAATAATTACCAAATTAAAATAAATTGATTTATTTACTAATATTCATAAATTGTTATATTAGAATTAGTTTTTATCTAAAAATTTATTTTCACATTATTAAATATATTATAATAAAAAATAAATTATAGTTTGAATATAAAACTATAAATTCATATTTATTTTTAATATAAATTATAATTTGAATATAAAACTATAAATTCATATCTTGTTTTTTATATTTATCACACTAATTTATTTGATTTTAGATATTTTATTTCTTTTTTACATCTAAACATTTCCTATTTACATCCTAAGCTTATTTCCTGTCATCATACCTTTTTAAAAAAACTTTAGTATTGTACCCTTGAACTAGATATGATGTGTTTAATATTTTTATTTTAAAACATTAAAAAATATAATTTTGAACTAAAATTGAATTGATAATTACCTCATTATGTTAATTTTAATAATTTTAATTATTTAAATAAATTATATCTAAAAGATTGCTTAAAATTTGTAAATAAAAATGGTTGAAAATTTTAAAGTAAATAAATAAAATATATAAAAGAATTTCCTATCTACCAAAATAGTTGATAAATATATCTTGACTAAACACATATACGCATACAAAATAACCATGCATAGATATTTTTGTTTATTTCTTTATTTCTCTGAAATTTTTAAAAGTAATTTCATGAATTTTCAAATTTTAGAAGGATGAATATCTGTATGCTTTTGGGGAAAAAAAAAATTCCCTTTTCCCCCTTGCCCCTTTCTTTTTTATCTTTCCCACCCTTTGCACCTTTCCTTTTTATCTTTCTCCCACACCCCTTTCTCTTTCTCTATACAGTCTTCTTCTTCCTCCCGTTTCTTCTACCTCTGTTTCTTGCACTTGTGGTTTTCTCTTCTATATCTCTCAGTTTTTTTGCCTCGACAATCTCATCCCCACCAGGATTATCATAAGCTTCTTTATTCACCACTGTAAGTCCTCAACGAACTAATTTATCATGGTTAATTTCAATTTGCATAGTGATTTTGATCTTATGTGTTTATAATTGAATGATTTGATGATTACGGGACGGGAGAGACGGACGGAGAGATGGAGTAGAAAGAAGGCGGAGTGGAAGAGAAAGGAGAGAAAGGAGAGAGATTGAGCAAAAAAATAGGATGTCATTATGTGCCAAATAGATGTAGTGCTTTTGTTGAAACATTTTTCTGTTACCAATTTCGTCTACCTTGTATTTTGATTGGAAATGCATGATGTGGGTTTCAATTTGGATTGATTAATTGTTTGTTGGATCTGTTTTTTGATTCGGTTTCAATGGGTTTTGTTGGGTATTCTGGTCCTCAATTCTTGTTGTGAATTTTAATTTATGATTTTCCTTTTCTTTTTAACTATTGTTGGAGAGATTGAATCTCAATTCTAGGTGTTTTTTATTTTGGGTATGGGGAAATGCTAATGCATGCAGAAATGGTGTTTTAGTGCTCGATTTTGGTTTAATATTTTGATTTATTTTTTCACAGGGTGTTGATGATTCTATGGCGGGATTTGCTCTACTTTTGGCTTGTGTGGCATTTAGGTGGATGCCACTAATTCAATGGCCAGTACTCATAAAATAAAAATAAAAATGATTTGATTAATTTTTTGGTTCTTGATTCTTTTCTCTTTTCTCTATGATTCGGTTTGGTTTTATTTCATCTCATATTTTTGTGGAATGGTTTCTCAGTCTTTTTATGAATTTTGGATTACTGTTCTAATGATCTATGTGATGCCGAACGGTGATGTCGATAGTGGATAGGGGTTTGGGGTTAGATGCAAACCATTTAAATATGGAGTAGTTCTGTGAGTCTTCACCCCAATCTATAGGCCCTAATGTTCAATTGTTTAATGTCTTCATGAGAGATAGAAATAGAGATAGAGATAGAGAGAACCGAGAATAGTGATTGTTAGATCATCAGGTAATTTGCTTAGGATCAGAATATTCAAGAAATACTACTTACTATGATAAAAAAATTTACGTAAAGCAAACATATTAAACAAGAGCACAGAAAGGCTACACGGGTCATATACATGAGTTAGGCATTACAATATAATACCAAAACATAATGTTGTTCCTAACATTAACAGGTTAAATATGAATCTGGATCCTTAGTGGATGTATCGAAGGTTGACGCCAGTGCGTCTAAACCCCTGAGATTTTGTAGATGGTACGTAAGTTTTCTTGACTTTGCTAGTAGTCGGCTGCTTGATGTATGGATGGAACAAAATTAGATTGTCCATGTGATAGTGCGTGGTCTGGCAAGCGTATACCATGATTTAGACACCGTCCAGGTCCGTAATATTTCAAATATGGTTTTGTTCTAGATTATTATGTTTGGGAATGTTGAAGCCACAGTTGAAGTTACCACGATCAAGCTACCATTAATCTGAAATAAAGTAATATGTGTTTTCAATTGCCTACCTGCACGATATGGTGTTTGATGTTGTTGGTCTGACTTTGCACCGACTTGAAGAGTTAAAGAGCGATCCAATTCGGAAGCTAAAATTTTTTATGATATGCTTAGTGCTGCTGATAAGGAGTTGTGGCCTGGATGTGAAGGTCATACGTTGTTATCACATATTGCTCGAGTTATGAACATGAAGTTTGAGAACCATAAGACTAATAAAAATTTTGATCAAATGGTTCAATACATGAAGGAGATACTACCAGATGGTAATGTGGTGACTGAGAACTTCTACAACACTAAGAAGCTGCTACAAGGTATGGGATTACCAATGGAAAAGATTGATTGTTGTAACAACCGTTGTATGATATACTAGGTGAAGATAGTGAGCTAAACAATTGCAAGTTTTGTGCATCCTCATTCTGAGGGCTCCTGCGGAAGCTTGAGAATAGAAGAAAAACTAATACTCATTACAAGAAAATGTACTACTTCCCTCTTTAAGATAGATTAAAAAGATTGTATGCATCGAATGCCACAGCTGAGGATATGAGGTGGCATACGAACTATGAGTTAGAAGATGATTGACATTTCATGATTCATTGCTTAGACTCTCTTGCTTGGAAGCATTTTGATCATACATATCTAGATTTTGCAGCTAAAATTCAAAATGTTCGACTAGGAGTTTGTACTAATGGGTTTCAACCTTTTGGGCAATCTGGCCAGCATTATTCATCGTGGTCTGTCATAGTAACCCCATAAAACTTACCTCCATGGCTTTGTATGAAGGAGCAATATATGTTTTTAACTATAATTGTTCCTGGGCCAGAAAATCAAAAAGAGAAGTTAGATGCATTTTTGTAGCCTTTCATTGCATAACTGAAAGAATTGTGGGAGGTTGGGGTCCAAGCATATGAAATTTTTAAGAAGCAAAACTTTCATATGAGAGCTGCACTGGACAATCGATGACTTTCTTGGATATTCAATGTTGTCTAAATTTGGACCTTCTGCAGTTACATTAGCATGCACATGTGCATGGAGGATTCCAATGCATTTTCTTTCAGAAGTCGAGCGATCATGGTTTGACCAAATCATAAGTAAAGTTCCTACCACCAGACCATCCATTTCGAAAGAACAAAACCTCATTCATAAAAAATAAAATAATTAATTCGAGTTGCGCCACCATAAGAGTGGAGACGAAATATTGAGAGAGATAAGTTTGAGTAAAGAAAGTCACCAAAAGCTTTGGATGTTAGAGACCCAATCAAGCAACATGCAAGCATTGTAGGTGGAAAAAAATAAGCATTTTTTAGGATTTACCTTATTGGAGTTTGAACTTGATTCGACACAATATAGATGTAAGCATATTGAATAGAATGTATTTGACAATGTATTTAACATAGTAATGGAAGTTGAAGGAAAAACGAAGGATACTTCCAAATCTAGAGAAGAGCTAAATAAATGTTATCGTCGTCCGGAATTGGCACGAAATGTTACAACAGGAAAATACCTAAGCATTGCACTTTGAATGATAGGAAAAACGAAGCCTTGTGTGAATGGGTGCAGTTGCCTAATGAGATATCGCCCAGACATAAACTAATATTTGTAGACATGAAGAAGCATAAGTTGTTTGGAATATGGAAACTTATGCATCATGTGTTTTATGCGAAGGTTATACTTGTAGCATTCAATGAACTACTCTGCATCACATGTTTGGAAGGCACTACGGAGTTGGGCACTTTCTTGAGACCTGTATTCTTATGATAAAAAATGAAGATATGATCCGATTGGAAAAATAAATTCCATTAATTTTGTGTAAGCTTGAAATAATTTTCCATCCGAGTTTCTTTAACTCTATGGAGCATCTTCCTGTGCATTTGGCTTATGAAGCAAGATAAGCGAATCATGCAATGCTCGATGGATGTATCCATTTGAGAGGTAAGTGAGCATGTTCCAACGTGTTTTATAGATTCAAGTTTTCTAATTTATTAAATTCTTTGATATTACGAATATATTATAGGTATCTTGGCCCGAAAAAACAATATGACCCGAAAATAAAGCTAAGGTGGAAGGATCCATATCGATGCTTATTTGGTTGAAGAAGGCTACGTCATTTTGTTCTTCTTGCTTCGAGGACCATGTTAGCCACGAGACATACACAAGTGCCGTAATAATAATGGGCGATGTTAAGTGATGAAGGTAAGAAGAACATGGAAGGAACCTATCAATGTTCGAATATATGGGCGGTCCATTTAGGAAAGAGCCCAGAGTCCAGTTCACAGTGAGGAAGAATATAAGTATTTTGCTTTCGTAGTTATATTTTGTTGTTCTTTCGAGTAGAACCATTTACTAGGTTAGTGATTCTTCAATATTTTCCACTGTAACTGCCACATCTTTCTACATTCCACATCACTATTTATCTTTTCAATCGGTCTTCTTTTTTGAAGGATTTATCGACTCTCTAAGCCAAAAATCAACTGATATCCATGAGAATGAAGTTGATAGCAGACTAGAAAATGAATTTTCAAATTGGTTTGATACATGTGAGTAGTATTTCCAACCTAATATAGTTCAATACTCAATTTATGCAAGTTTATTTCTAATTGCATATTTCAATATTTGTAATAAGCACACAATGTGACACCCCTATCCAGAAGTCAGTTAATGACCCGAAGTGACTTCACGAAAACTGTGGATATCGAGTGTCTCGATACACTCATTTGTCTCATATATTGAGACTCATTCCTGCATGTTTAATTCCCAGGTATACAAAATATATGATAGACGATTTCAACGGTCCATTTATGATTATACCTACGAAAAAAGGTATCGTGTGCCTTTCGAATATAGCCATTCAATGGCTCAAAACAAACAAAGCCTCATCTTGCTCTCATCCCATATGCGGAATTAATACTTGCCTTTGGACACATGCTGAAGGGGTCTGACGGGGTGAGTAGGCAGTAGTGATAATCTCTGCAGGGTTACTCCCCACCTAAAATGCACATGCAATGGCATCACGTAAGCACTCAATCCACATTTTCATAAATTTATGCGTATAAAATGTTAGTGTCATGCATGAGATCGACCCCTCATGCTCACAACTGAGTCAGCCAGATTCCCTCACATGAAATGCCAAGTGTGAAAGCAGTCATCGGTGTTTAACCCGATGGCTTCGAGCCATCGGACTGACCCTCCGATCTTTAATTTATCAAATGTGATTTTCTTTTTTTTTGTGGGCCACGGATTTTTCGGGTTTTCACTGCAAGACTCCGCACGTCTTTCCAACATTTTTGCAAACTTACATCGTCGGGATTCATGTCTAACCATGAATAACATTTGGGTCTTTCACCTTGGGGGGGATCCTACTGACACTCATGAAAACATGTAATTTATCATTTTGATAAATTTACACTTAGGTAGTCTCAACCTTAGACTTTGTCCCATTTTTTCGAGCTCTGACCCATTCATCAACAGAGTGAATACTCAATACCATGCACCCACACAGGCTCGATGCGATATGACCCGTGCATATGAAATGCGAATCTTCAATGCATTTTCCTTCATGTTACTGTATATATGAGTGCTACATGAAACATTAATACACCATGGATAATCATGAATTTTTACATATAATTTACATTCATGCAATCCATGTTAATATAAATATAACATATACTAACATGATACTTTTCACACAACATATATTATTCACATAAGCCATAACACCGCAACCAAGGTCCACGATCTTGAATCCATCCAGCGGTACCTCCGGTCCGCTAACATAAGACAGTTTGGTTCCATACATCATTCCATGACTAAAATGAATAATGTCGCCTGGCCTTCCTTAACCTAACTCATGGCAATTCCTACCCGATACAATGCTTCTGACATGCCTCAGTAGATTCATGTCAAACGACTACTACATCGACCTGACCAAGCAGCTTTGCACACTTGGTGTAAAACATAGGTTTTCAAAAAGGTTATGATCACCTACTACCCTCCATAGTCACATGACTGGAATCTTAACTCAATGGTCTTTCCATAGAGTCCAAGAACACCCAAAACGGAGTTCGGACGAAGAAGTTATGGTCATCCGAAGTTGGAGGCCAACAATTAGAAAAATGACCAATTTGCTACCGAACAACTACGCTATAGTAGCATCTTGCTAGCTGGATGAATTCCTACGAGCCTTAATGGTTCGAAATTTGGATATACCTATTTCAAGGAGATATGTTTTCCTATAAGTCTATTTTTCCCAAAATTTGAATCTTTCCAGTTCGGATGGTGATGGCTAGGACTATGTGAAAACATAGTCATGGGTTCGAAGGTGAAAAGCGGACGACACCTCCGGGAATCAAAACCCCGGTCGGATTACCAGAAAAGCAGTCCTCTCAATTACAATTTAGTCTCATCATCTTGAGACTAAATCACCACGACCTATGTCATTACAAACAACCCATACCATTATGTTGCCTTTAGGATAAAACATCATGATGAAGGAAAATTCCTACCTTATGGAGTTTATCAGCTACAAGTTTTAGTACCGCACGTGATCGTAGCTGCGCGCGCGACTTTGGTACTGGAATGTCGAGCTTCGGCCGTCGGAACTTGAAATCCTGCATTTTCCCTTTTGCCTTTCCTTCCCTTTTCCTTTCCCTTTCTCCTTTCCTTCCCTTTTCCTTTCCCTTTCTCCTTTCTTTCTCTACAAATTCTTTTTGCTCTTTCTTTTTGTTTTTCGTCCCCCTTTTTGCTTTTCTTTATTCCTTTTTCTCATTTCATTTTCTCCTCATTTCTTCTCCTTTCTCTCTACGGATTCTCTCTCCTCCTTTCTTTGTTTCCTTTTTCCTCCTTTCTCTTTTACTTTTCTTTTCTCTTTGGATTTGCATTGACCGAATTTTTCAATGGAGGAAACTTCCTCCTCATTACCTTCACAATTTCTTATTTTCCAAATTCCTTTTTATGACATCATCACCCACATGGCTCAATGTGTGTAATACCCCGAAATATACCCTAGCAGTTTTCGGACTTGTTTAGGGTATATTAAAAGCTAAATGGAATTTTTCGGTAATAAAACGATAGAACCGGAAATTAATAAGAGAGAAAATGGGTAAATATGTATTTACCACTTGAGGACCCTCAGGAGTGATTAAAACTAAATGGGGAAGGAACCAAGGAGTAAAGTGGTCTTTTACCCTTGAGGACATAAAGGCGTAAAGCAATAAGTTATACCCAAATCTGGAATTTGAGGAAATATGGAATAAAAATTGGAAAGAATGGAAGGACCTAAATGCAAAATGAGAAAACAATTTGAAATGTGAAGTGACATGGCCTTACTTAAGAAAATGGAAAGAAGGCAAATTGACAAGGCCAAACATGGCCTTATTATTAAAACCAAAAATATCTTTTGGTCTACAAAACAGAAAGGGAGAGCTAAAAAAAAAAGAGATAGAGGAAAACGTAGAAAGAAAAGAAAGAAAGAAGAAAGAAATGAAGAAGCAGGTATGGAACTTTGTATATATTTGTATGGATACATGTTTGTCAGTTAACAGGCTGTGAAACCTAACCACTAAAAGAATTCTTGTATGGAAATCATCACAAATCCTTTGATCTCTCTAGGGTTTGTTAAGAATTTCATCTAACTAGATTTCTTGAAATTAGGGTTAGTAAGAGCACCATATGGAGCAGAGATGAGTATGGAATCACCTCTCCCAAAGTTTGATTCGTAGTTCAGCCATTAATTGAGTTAGGGTTTAGAACAAGCCTAACTAAAATCCTTATCATTTGGGTTGTGTATGGTTATGGCCCATATTAGAATGGGTTTTGGAACATTAATGAAAAGTTTTAAAGAAAGATATGTAATGAAAGATGGTCGTAGAAAAGAGATTACAAGATGAATTTGGAGTGGTTTTGAAGTGTATATAGAGTATTGAGTTGATTTGGGTAGCAATCTATGGAAAAAGTGAAGAGAAAAACCCACGTGCAGGCCAAGGTCGAGGCATGCAGGTATAGGTCGAGTTTATCTTAGGTCTGGTAATCTTCTCATACTACTGTTTTGACCAGTGTTCGTATTTTGGCCATAACGTGCTCATTTCTGATCTGATTTGAGTTATTCAAGTTGATACTTAAAATAGACTTCAAGGAGAACCAAACATCCTGAAATAGGTACCTTCAAATTATGATTTTATGTGTGAAACTCATAAAGTGGGGTTATGTTCAAACAAATTACAGTTACGTTTTTGAACATAGAATTGCACGTCCGGGTTATTTTTAGAGACCGCAACGAGTTTGGTGCTTTGATTTAGGTGATTCCAGTTGGAAGAACCATAGCACCTTAGTTTTGGGGTGATGCAGACCGATTGTCAAATGTGAGTTAAGATCCCCAAGGAAATGACAAGGCTGTGGGTACATGCATTTGTTCTTTGCAGTCTTTGTAAATCGCTGAATTTGTCACGGCTTGCGACTACTCCTTCGTTTGGGACTCATGCTGGTATTCTTGGAGACTCTATGACTCATTGATAGAATCTAACTCATATGCTATTTAATGGCATTGTTTTATCTTAATAAATTGAATTGTTGCACGAGTGTGCCATAACTTAGTTAAAGTTAATTGGAATAAGTGGTAAGAAGGATGTAGATATAAACAGAAATACGATATGTATAGATGTGTTCATGAAACATGAATATGATATGAGAAAAATGAAAGCGAACTGAAACATGATAACTGACCGCTGAAGGAAATTGCGACACATAATGTGGATTCAGTTATATATGATTATATCATATACGCTAGAAGTCTCATAGTATTAGGAAATACGTGAATGAGTATATGAATGGTGTCAGAGTGAGATGAGTATGTAGAATAGAGCACATGAATAATTATGTGAATGGTATATCAATGAGTGTGCGCGAGATGAGTATATGAATAGTATGTGATATCGTGAATGAGTATATGAAATGAGTACGTGGATGAGGTATATGGATAGTGTGCGTGAATGAGTATATGAATTAATTTATGTGAAATGAGCAATGAGCACTGCATGAATGAGTATACGTGAATGAGTATATGAATGAGTATGAAATGAGCACATGAATGAGTATGTGAATGAGTAGCAGCGAATGAGTATATAGATGAGTTTTATGAAATGAAATGCGTGAATGAGTATATGAATGAGTACGTGGGCCAGTACACGACTGAATGAGTATGAAATGAGTACGGTACATAGATTAGTATATCTTTGAAAGATAATCACAGTGAATGGAATTGAAATATGATATTTGAAGCCGAGATGAATGTGAGCGATGATAAGGACGGAGTTCATCGAGCGAATCAGTCATAAATGTGAATCTGAAAGTGAAAATGGAATTGAAATGTGATATTTGGCAGAGATGAATGTGAATGATGATAAAATGGGATTCGTGGCGGTCAGGTCATAAATGTAATTGGTTATTCTGTCGAATACATGCTGACGGGATGCACCCAAGCGACATCCGTCACTAAGGCACCGAGGTGTCGATGTCCCACTTGGCGGGGATGCAATCGGCATCCGTCATGATGGTTATGGCGTGAAAAATGTTTCCCACCGGCGGGATGCGCGATCAGCATACGTCATGATGGCGTATGGCATTAATTGATACCACGTAATGGGGTGCGCAAGCGGCATCGTCATGATGGGAAGCCGAATAAGTAATACCACGTAATCGGGGTGCGCAAGCGTCGGAAGTCGTGACGAGGCCAGATAAGTGATGCACCACGTGTGGGTGCATGTCGAGTGCGCAAGCGACATCGTCATGATGGAACCGAGATAATTGATACCACATGTCGGATTGCACCAAAAGCGACATCCCGCGATCATGATGGGAGGCCAGATTAGTAAAATGTAGGCACAGGAATGATATCGGTAGGTTCATTAAGCGAATCGTCCGAAATGTGATTAAATAGTGAAGTGGAAATAGCCGGCGTTATTGAGTGTAAATGGGTTTTTAATATATGTTAAATCTCATAAATTGGATGTAGATTAGTTATTGCATTGAAAATGCATGTGATATAATCAATGATGTATTAAAATGAAAGCATGCGAAAATGAATAGCATGGTATGTGTGGATATAAAGGCATTATTTGTAAGAAATGCATTTTGTTAATTGTAAATGTTTATGGGCTTGCCCATAATGAAGTACTCAATAATTAAAAAGTCTAAATGGAATAACACAAACAAAATTTTTGAGAAGATAATTGAAAATGTTAGATGTAGGGTTCAAACTTGGATTCGCCCAATGAATTAAGTCGAGTTCGGTGCGACACTTTTGAAAACGAAAATTTAATGAAACCAAACAAAATGTTTTGGGAAGATAATTGAAAATGCTTCGAAATAAACCGGGCTCCAGCTTGGATCCGCCAACGAGTTGAGTCGGGGATTCGGATGGCGACACTTTGGCAATTTAATAAAGCGATAACTAAATGAATTAAAGCGGTGTATCAGTCTAATTTGACTGTATGTATTTGATATGACTTTGATATGTTTGGATTTGCCACCCAGATGTATAAGTTTGTTTTGAGTATGATCGACATGTCCTTTTATGTAGAAGATATGGTGAAACTTGTAAAAGACATGACACATGGAAGTGATACGATCGTGATAATGGGAGCTTTGAAAGGATAAAGCCTACATGTGTAATATGATATGTGCTTACCCGTCGAGAGAGTCTGAGTAAATGACAACGTAGGGGTGTATAAAGTACCAAGTGTCCTGAAATATTTTGGAGACTAAAATATGAAATGAAGTATAGAACCAGAATTTTGGTAATAAACCAAGGTACAATGGTCATTTAGCAAAAGAATATGAAAAATCAAAATTAAGTGTAGAGATGGGCCATAGTGAATTTCAATAAGTTACAATTGTAATATTAAAGAGATGACGGCTAATAATTTCAATTAAAGCGAAAATATGAGACCAAATGTGGGAGACAGGCAAATAATTGTTTTGTCTCCAAGAGGTTAGAGGCTTCACGGTTTTGGGAGGAGGGAGAGAGCCAAAGAGCAAGAGAGGAAGAGAAAGGAAGAGAAGAAGGAAGAAGATTAAGGTATGCCTTTGTCTTAGAATCAAATTATTAGATTTCTAGAGACATGGGTATGGAGATTAGTTCTCCTTTGATCTGGGTTTATTGCAAAAGAGCACATTAAGCCTTTGAATGTTGGGGGTTATGTGAGTAAAATGCAGATTGATGTAAGAAACTTGGAATCATCAAATTACATGATGTTTAAAAAGAATTGGTGGGCCTTAGGTAGTATTCTTGGATTTTAACAGGTTTTGTATTTCAAAGGTTAAACACCAACTCACATGTTGTGGAGTTGTTTTAGATGATTTCAAGTTAGTTTTTGAGGTATTATGAATTATAAAAGTTATATGGGTGAATTGGCATCAAAGTGGGAGAAATAACAAAATCTGGGCATTTCGAGTTGTCTACCGATTTACAATTGGAAGTTGTACCGGTACAAATTCTTACGGTGTTTGGCCCATGAAGTTGTACGGTAAGTTAAGTTGTACCAGTACCTGACGCATTCTGTTTCCTGTTTTGACAAGTTTTCGTATTTTGGCCATAACTTCCTCATTTCTTATCCGATTTGAGTATTCAAGTGGCTAAGTAAAATAGACTTCAAAATTAGAAACTTAAGAATGGAATCGCCAATTCTGATCCTAAGTGGCCCAAAAATTCCTCAAAGTGGGGCCATGTGCAAGAAAAATTCCTGCATCAGCTTTGGACATAAGTAGTCAGGTTGTTTCGGACGTAACTTGAAGTTTAAGTTATCGAATTGGGTGATTCAGTTGGAATGAACCCTTAGCACCTTAACTTTGAAAGGAGGGGGGATGAAGAGTGTGACTAATTCTAAAGTACGTTAAGTTATGCGATTAATTTGTAGTCGTATTCGTTTGAGTGTAGGTTAAAAAGTAAAGGCGGGATAGAATTATGGAAACTGGCATCCAGTTAGCAAGCAAAGAGGTGAGTGTTCTAAATCATTTTCCCAAATACTAATTAGTGTATTATTATTACAAATTGCTTTACACTGAGTATTTATGGTTTTGAATGCAAACCATTTTCAAAGAAGCAAATGAGATAAAAAGCAAGCAAATGGTTTGAGTTAAACCATTTTGAAAGCAAGCATTGTTTTAAATTGTAAAACCATAATTAAGCAAACAAGCAAGCAGTAAATGGTTTGAAAAGTTAAACCATTTTTGAAACAAGCGAAGCAACTAAGCAAATGGTTTGAATAATTAAACCATTTTCAAGCAAGCAACAATAAATGGTTGAGTGTAAAACCATTTTACAAAAGAGCAAGCAAACAACAAGCAATGAAAGTTTGTGAAAACAAGGCCTTCCCTAGTTCACCTTGAAACAAGCAGGTCGAGAAGGTATCCGAAATGCGTGCACGGTGGTGTTAGGATTTCATACATGCATTGTAGTTTTGCACAGTCGGCAAACTTAAGGACATACATCATGCATTTAAAGGAAATATTAGCGCGTCTGAGGGTATATAAGGTTATGAGCTCTAACTAAGTATGGTGATGGCGACACGAGGTCAGATTCCACCATATTCACTTAGGAAAATGAAAAAGGTGGCGCGGACAAAGGTCCTTCCAAACACGAGTTGAGCATAGATTCAATGTTTCACTAGAGGCATGATAAGAAAAATAGGCCTCCATTGGTTGATGTTTATAAGCATGATCTGGCTGTTTTGAAAAAATCAACCATTGGTTCCGGTCGCCAAGGCTTTGGGGGTTTTAAAGCAAGCACAGTTGACCCGGGCTCCGTTTAGATTTCAAAGCGATCGGTTGAGTAAGCTCAGGTAAGGTTTTATTTTCAAAGCATATTGGTTGAAACCAGTACATTTATAGAAAAAGTTTGACTTTTAAAACAAATGTTTGAGTAAGGTTTTAAGAACTTTCAAGCCTTGATAAAGCAAGTAGTGAAAAATTATGAGAAGTTTTATAACTACCTAAGCAAACAGAAATAAGAGTTTTACAAGCTTTTAAAGAAAAGCAAAATAAAGCAAGCAAGCAAAGAAAAGTTTTGAAAACTTTTAAAGCAAGCAAAGCAAAGAAAAGCTTATGGAAAATAATTGTAAAGAGAGTTTACATTTTGAGATGTTTTAGGAAAAACACTCCTTAAACTCGTTTAAAACATTAGTTTCATTTTAAAGCTATTTTCGATCTGAGTGCATAAGGCATTGGAGCACAATAAGTTGGTCGACATCGGTTTAAGTCTTTATTAATGATGGCAATATTTTGTAAGAACATACTTTGAATTTGTATATGGAACATATGTATGTACATGATTTAGTGTGATGGGAATGTGATGGTATCTTTGGTTGCCATATTTTTTGGATATAGTGTAAATTGGATGTATCTGGATTTGGAATTTAGACTATGTGCGTATCATGCTGCGAGTTTTTCATTTGCTAGATTTTGCAAATCTAAGTTATAAATTAAAAGAAAATTTTATAGGAGGGTTTAAGCAAGCATACGGCTTCGCTTCACAGGGATTTCTAGTCGTTGGGGAGTGTGACTGGGGATTTGTGGAGTGGCGCTACACTTTTAGCCGTGGGGTGGGGTGTGTCAATATGAGTTAGAAGTCATACAATTGACTTAGTTATATGCATAAGAGAGAGAAAATAAATGTAAAAAAAGATTGTGACGCGGTGTGTTATTGGTCGTTCACCTGTCTATATGTTCCCACTAAGTAGCTTAACGGGTGTTCAATCGCTGTGGAGTGCGAAGAGGAGATAAAGGGACAGGGACATTTCCACCAGCCGGTCTGGACCATCTCGAAATAGGTACTCACCAACACTATTTTCAACGATCTCTAATGTTTGTATTAGACATATATATAAGTGTTTGTAGTAAATGGGACTTAGTATATGTGTATAGATTTTGATGGACACCACTCCGGTGGTAGTTCTTTTGTATATGTAAATGATTTTTGGTTATTACAAAAATAGTTTGTATACCCACAAGTATAAGTTCAGCTATGAAAAAAAAAAATAGGTAAAGAGTCCCAGACATATGGTTCGCACCTGAAGCCCAGGTTCGGATCATGATCGAGTGGAATGGGAATCGGGCGTGACAAGCCATGAGCCATGGGATCATTTCCCCACACATGGCCAGTGTGAGTCATTCCAGCGTAAGTGGACCACATGGCTCTTGCCAAGTGTCACTCTCTTAGGTGCCATGTGGCATCCCCTAACCACACCATGTGTCATCCGACACCCCACGCCTCGAAAAACATGAAATTCAGGCTACCCTCGAATCAGGCAGTCGTAGTGGTAGCTAGATTTGTGAGACAATTTCAGCGAGGAGGATTCGTTTTATTACATTTGAGATCTAGAAGTCCGATTTATTCGACCAAAATTACCATTTTACCCTTCATCCAAAAATTTAGATTTTCCGGGGTTTCACACACAATCCTTTCAAAAAATGTTACAAACAAGTTTATTAAGGATCTTGCAAAAGGCCCTTTACAAACTATTACGACGTTTCATGGTTACTATGTATATGGTTATATCGAATTTACTAACACAACATGGTTCCATAGAGTCTACTATGAATATTAGGGTGCATTAGAGGCTCAAATTTAAGTGTTGATGAGAGTGATTATTATGAACAGTTAGAAGAAATCATGGAGTTGGAATACCTCGCTTTACCAATCAAAAGAACTGTATTATTCAAGTGCAATTGGTTTGACCCTACACTAAACTTGGGAATAAAGGTTCATAAAGAGTATAAGTTTGTACAAGTGAATAGAAAATGGAGGTTTAGGAGATATGAGCCATTTGTTTTAGTCGTCGGCGGGTGGGTGTATTTTGCAACTATCTGGCAAGGGCGTGACAAAGGCAATTGGTGGTCTATTTTCAAAATAAAAGTTAAGTTACATTGTGGATGTAGTTAGAAAGAAGCCAAAACAAATGAAAAGTCACCATTTGAGAGGATCGGGTTGATACCCACCATCATAGTCATATTCAATTGGATGAAGAATCAATTCCTTACATGATCAAAAGCTAGCATGTTTGTAGACCTTGAAGATGAAAAGTCGACGAAGATGATCCATTACTTGAGTCAACTGAATACGACTCTGATTCAAATGAAAATGAGGATTTATATGATGAAATGAATAAGGCCAGACTGTGATTAATATTTACTTTTGATTAGTACACATTTTGATTTTTGTTACATTTTTATTGAGTCTATTTTATTATTATTTGAATGAACAAAAAGTGAGGTTTAAGTGTGTGATGTTACATATTATTTGGACTGATTTTTGTTATATATATATATATATATATATATATGATATTTATTATGCGACCCTGGCTTTGATCAGGCAGAAAGGCAGAGTCAGGCAGAAACCGGGGGGCCGGTTTATTTCTTTTAGTTATCGTTTATTTAATTTTATTTTTAAAAATGTCAGGCAAGATCGGCAGGCAGAATGGCGGATCCGACCGGGCAGGTTTATAGGCGTTTTCATTTATCTTATCAAACATTTTTTTATTAAGTCGTTTAGTTCATGAAACGTTTTGATTTTAAGTGAAGCCCATAATCATTTAAAATATAAAGCAATTCGGTAAGCCCATACATTAACAAAATACATTTACAAAAGAAAAGCATTCTATGTCCTTTCAAGATGATACACAAAAGTAAGTTTCGGGGTTTAACCCTTTTTGTTTACAAAACACCACTTGTTCAAAAGATGATATGCCGAATTTATACACTTATGCGCCGTCTTGTCTCTCTATGACTCTGTGACTGCGCGATCTTAGGCTTCTTCTCTTTGCTTGCACGATACCTGCGCCAAAGTTAAAACTACACGTAAGCATTTTCAAATCTTAGTGGTTATCTGATTCTAATCCATATTCAATTTGCTTCGGCAAGCATTTATCATTAACCTTCTTGCTAATATATCGACATATACTCATGCTTTCAATGTACAAATCATTTACCATTTCATATCATATCATGTATTTCCAATGCCACAATTCATTTCATGAGATTCAAACATATTCATAAAATATCTCTATTTCACTCGTCAATGTTGGCTATTCACCTTGACTATTCGATTCTACAATTTCTAAGCGATTCCGTTTGATGAATCCCGCCCTTATTATCGACCGGTAATGTGTATACATTTACGTTCTATCTCCCATCTGGGATCACCGTTTGGTGCATCAATGCGTGGTATCACTTATTCGGTCTCTGCTATCATGCGGGATGCGTTTAGTGCATCCTGACGTTGGTATCAATTATTCGGTCTCCCATCTTGGGATGCCGTTTGTGCATCCGGCCGTGTTATCAATTCATCTGTGCGCCCGTCATGACGGATCTTAGATTGGTGCATCGCCAGTGGGACATTTCTTGATGCCATCGCCATCGCCGGCGGATGCGATTAGTGCATCAGCCGGTGAACATTGGATAATTTGGTGCCTTTGTGGATCAGGGTGGTGCATCGGCTGACGTTCATTTAGTATATTATTCACTTCACAATTCCGACGGATTCCGTTTGGGTGAATCCCGTCTTTATCATCATTCACTTTTCATTCGGTTATCGATTATCACATTCAATCTCATATTCACTTTCGTATTATTTTTCAAAGACATACTCAATCTACATAATCATATCACATACTCATTCATGAAATCGATTCATGTTCTCATTCATAGTTAATTGGTAAACTACCAAAATACTTGAATTATGGATAGAGTCAGAGAACGAACCAATTACTCGGTCTGTTTCTTTCGATGTCAATCCTAGGCGGGTTGTAGATCACCCTTTAATTAAATCTGATTTATTCACTCTTGATTATGCAAATAATGTTTTAAGCGAATATCGTTGAGGCAAAGCAAAGCTTTGCGAGTGATGGTGTAGTGCGATCGTTTTGACTTAGACTCATTCTTATTCACATGGAGTCTACTTTACTTAGGAAATTGGAATCATTTCGATCGGATTATCCAACTAAAGTTGGCATTTTCATGCCAACTAGTCGGTTTATCGGATTACACTTTGGGAACAGTTTGTACTAATTTTCCGGGGTCTTAACTCCATATTTGACTCTAGGTCTTTGTACTCATTTAAAGCTAAGGTGCTAAGGGTTCTATTCAACTGAAATCACCCAGGTCGAGACACCAGAAACTCTGGATACGTTCGAAACAGCCGGACTACTCTATGTCCAAAGTTGATGCAGGAATTTTCTTGCACATGGCCCACTTTGGTGATTACTGTGACACTTAGGATCATAATTTGTGATGCCTTCTCGTTAAGTTTGGTTCTCTTGAGTCTATTTTCACGTAGCCACTTGAATCACTCCGATCGGATAAAGTAGGAAGTTATAGCCAATCTGGCGGTTGGCTGCAGGAAAGCAGAACAAGTTGTACCAGTACAACCAACTTCTCTGGTGAACTTGGCCAAAAATGACCAGTAACGAGTTGTGTACCAGAGTAGAACTTCAATTGTGCAGTAGAAGACACCGATACCCAGTTTTGTTATTTTCTCCCATTTTTCCATACTTTTGAACCCCAAACCAAATCTATACTTAATATACACTTCAAATTCATCTTTTAACCTCAATTATCCTCAAATCATCTTTCAATGGATATCTTTCTTCCAAATTCTTTCATGAATCACTTTCAAACCCACTCCAATATGGTTTATGATCCATACACAGCAAATCATAAGGGTTAGTTAGGGTTGTTCTAAGCCTAACTCCATTGCCACAATTTCTGAATCCAGCAACCCCACAAGGAAGGATTCCCTATTTTCTTGTGTCATTTAGAGTTTTGTTAACCCTAATTCAATATCACTGGTTGGGGATGAAATCTAACCAAACCCTAGGATTTGGGTACAACAAATAACCATTAACCAAACAAAACCAAGGATCCATACTCAAGGTTAGTAGTTCCATACCTTGGCTTGCTTGATCACCTTCTTCCTCTTCTTCCTCTTCCTCTTCTTCTCTTCTTTTGCTCTCCTTTCCTCTCTTCACGGTTTGTTCTTTTTTCCTTTGGAACAAATTTTGGCTAAATTCCATGTTTTTCTTAGGCCTTGTTTGGCCATCAAAGCCATTTTGGATTGTTTACAATAATTGCCTTCAAGTCTTTCAACTCTTAGCCCCCGAATTTCTTCCTTTTTTTTCTATTTTGGCCTCTGTCTTCTAGGGAATTACTGTAATTCTATTATTTCTTCTTTGGCCCATAGTCTTTTCAATTTATAACTTTAAGCCCTTTTTGAATGATTTACATATGTTGTCTGTAAGTTTTAACTCAAATTTTTAGGTTCACTAAATTTGCTATTTACCATAATTGTCAATTCATCAATTTTCAGGAAAAGCCCAAGTTTGTGATTCATACCAGAATATATAATAACATTATTATAAAAATTCTAGAATTATTTTAGGCGTTACATTTATCTTCTATTTTCATTTTTTAAATTTAGGTGGAGCGAATCTATATACGTATAAAGTATTGTGAGCAAATTTTTCATTTACATTTTCTTTTAATAATTATGTTTAAATATTGCTACCTACTTTATATTCAATATTATTTATATATTTTTTGTATTATAGTACTATGGTTAGTAGACGTAATGGCAAAGGATATGCACATAAGAAACGATGGGGTGGCTATAGGACATTTAAGCGGTCATGGTATAGAGATAAAAGTGACACGTGAGGTTTATCACCATTAGCAACACCATCACCAGCATTCTCTCATGCAGTAGTTCCACAATCACTTGCCACACTTATAAAGGAGTCTACACAATCACCGGTGGCTCCAAATTCAAAATCACCAATATCAACTTCAACTTCTGGATCACAACCAATGCACACTCGTCTTAGATCTGCAACATTGTTGACACTCGGCTTTTTGGGTCAAGTCCCGAGGATCATGTATCGAGTTCACCAGAAGTTGTAAATGCTTCTTGTAGCAATGCTAAGCCACTTCTCACGATATGATATGGCTAGTAATTTTTACATATTATCAATATAAAATTACTGATAAGATAGCCTTTAATTTTTTGTAGTTTTAGCATTTGATTTATATATGATAACATATATATATATATATATGATTTTGCATGCATTGCAGTTTTACTCCCTCCCACAAGGCTTCGACGCAGATTACAAAGTGCATGAAGCAAAAATTTGACAAATAGGAATATACTTGGGCAACAGTGACAGGGGCTACCAAGGAATTCTATTGGAATGAATTTAAGGTAATACTTATTATAAATTTAAGGTAATGCTTATTATGAATCAACAATTATTATTATGGGACAGAGAATTATTTTTTGGGTTGCTTTTATTCAATTATACTTGATAACATTGTAAAACTTTTAATATTGTAGAGCGTTCACATATGAGTTTATCTCAAAACTGTATTCTACAAAGAAGGAATTTGGGGCCGTCAGTTTCAACGTCGATATTCTAGCACCCTTTAGTAGAGGCGGCCCAGTCTTTGCCTCCAAATGTTCCATAAGACATTTGGGATATCTGGAAGGCAAGTTGGAATACTCCTAAGTTCAAGAAAATGTGTTTGGCTGCATCAAAATGTCGATTAAGAGAGGTTGCACCGACACTGGAATATCTAGGCATATTGGGGGTTCTAAATCTACTATAGATCACTACTTAGATCTTGTAAATGATTATTAAATGCTTCATGATACTTACATTTCGGTTTAGAAATTGAATATAATTAGCACAACTATTGGTATATGTGCTGAAACCCCGAAAAAAAAAATCTAATTTTTTAGAAAATGACAAAATAATAAAATTGCCAAGATGGCTCAGGGAAGCCTGAAAAATTCTCTAGATCTCGGATGACGAAACAGATTGTGCCTTTGGACTCGCCTCGCAAAATCTAGTGACCTGAAAAAGTTTCATCAAATTTAAACAGATGAATTTTCACAGAATTTGGGTGGTAAGTCAGTGTGCAAGGATGAGATTATTTTAAAAAAATCTCAAAGTGGAAAAGGCTTTGGGCCAAGTTCCAATTAAAATGAATTGAATGAAAAATAAATGGTTTAGGGTGAAACAAGCCCAGGGATCGAGTGGACACGTGGTAGCTAAGGGCCACATATCAAACTTAACAATTAAGTTAAGATTTAGAAAATAAAAGAAAAAGGAAAGGGAAAAGGGGAAAGAAAAGGACATAAACGGAAGAGAGAGAGAGAGAGAGAGAGAGAGAGAGAGGAAATAGAGCTCTTCTTTCTCTTTGATCCAGGTCACGTTCAACGGGTCGTTAGACGGAAGTTCATCTACTCGACGAGAGCTACGCGTGGGTACTGAAATCATGGGATTTTGCCGAAGATTCAAGCGAGAAGTTTGGGAAATCAAATGTTTCGGGTTTAAGAAGTGTCCACGGGACTTCCTATATTTTCTTCTACACTCCAAGAGATAGGGATTTTTCCTACTTTGGTTTATTTTCCATTTTAGGGGCTGTTTGGTTGAGTTTTAATGCCCTAAGGGGCTGTTTGGCCTTTTGCTTGCTAAGGGAAATTTGTTTGTGAAATTAATGGGTTATGGGAATAGTGCCATGTTTTGACCTTATATGATGTCCAATTTTCGGGGCTGATTTTTGGTTAGAAAAAGGGAGAATTTGGACTAGTAACCTTCAAGGAAATTATAGCCCTATTTGACAACTTGATGTTAGGATTTTTAATCACCCAAATTGGACTTCTAGGGCTAAGTTATGATTATTTCATGGAATTGCTCCGTTGCCCTGTTTTTAAAGTAGAACCTCTTGTCCAGGTTTTGGGACTGATTTTCGGCTAGGAAAAAGTGAGAATTTGGACTAGAATCCTTCAATGAACTTGTATTTATATCTGAGAACTTGATTTTAGGCTTTGAATCCTGCCCAAATCCGGACCTACATAACTCAAGTTATGGTCCGTTCCCCAGAACTCTTATAAATTTAGGTTTGTTTAATGATTGTGTCGATTTTACCGCAATTGTAGTATATCATTGTTTTGAGTGGAGTGATATGCCAGTTTAGAAATTGTGTGGAAGTCAAATTGTATTGTTCTAATGGTTTGGCTTATGATAGCGTAATACGAATAAGGCCATTACATGAAGAGCATTGTAGGCTAGTTATGGATGTCTTGTCCTGGTCGGCTGGGGTTGATGGATGTCGTTGCCAGTGGTAGTGACAGCAGTCACTGCTTGTATGCGTGTATTGATATGTTAGCATGTATTGTATGATTTATTTGAATTTGTGCCCATGATATAAGTATCAAAATGATGCATGGATAATTATGTATGAGCAGGCTTGCACATATAGTACTCATTGTATATGTAGCATGGTATGAATAGGCAATGGCATGATTGCATTGCATTATGCACTAGTATGTCTCATGACATGGGTGTGAGTGCATGGTAAAGATCGACATTATGTTTGGTGTTGATGGTGGGCTCGGTAACATGGGACAACGTCCAAAATGAGTCGCACGGTTTTGAGGTTATCGGAGATTGTCTAGTGCTTTTAGAAATAAGCGATTTGTAGGAGCGTCCATAGCTTTAAAATAAGTTGTTATCGGAAGCTGTCTAAGGTCGGGTGTCAGAGATCGGGTGTCAGGATTCAAAAAGATTGTCGAGGTCGGAGACTATTTAGGGTCGGAGAAGCATCACGAAAGTCGGAGACTATCCTTTATCGGAGGCTATTACTTAATTGAGAAGTCAAAGGGCTTTGAATAGACGGTTATCGGAGGTTGTCAAGGATTTGAGTTTATAAAAACAAAAGCCTTTTGTTTTGCAGATAAAAGGGTCATTAGGTGAAACACTCCGATGACAAGTTTTCACATTTGGCGTATGCATGTGTGAAGAGGTCGTGAAGACTCGGGATATGGGATAGAGATTGAGTCACATTTCTCATCCGCGAGTATAAATGAACATTTGGGTAGGAGCGTGTATGTTTTACTTGAGATGTGTGGTTATTAATCATTGCATGTGCACTTAAGTGAGGGTAAGCTACTTGTAGGAATATTTCTCACAGTAGGCGTTCTTTCGCTCGTCGCGAGACTCATGCCCCAAATTACAAGGAGTTTATAGGGAGACGACACTCCAACGTGGTCGTGATTGTGAAGAAGGCCGACATGTGGCCTTGACAATACTTTTGTAAAAAGTATTTTATGTAAAAATAATTATAATTAAATTCTTTTGGACTATTGTATAAATAATTAGGATATGTAGTATGGTAAGAGGGCGTGATCAGAATCACCTGGACTGATGCTTGTTTCATTTTCATATTTTGATTTAAATATGAATGAATGGGTCCCAAATAAGGCGTATTGAGGTGGTGTCAAGTAAGCTATATTAGAGCAAATTTAATTTTAATATGTATTGCATATAAGAGTGTTGTAATAAACTCTTATGGATTATTGTGATATAGTTATATATTAGGGATATGGACAGATGGACCCTGTGTGGTCATTACTACTTCTGTTGAGACCCTGGATGGGTTATGGTTATATTGTTATACAGGTTATATGTTGGGTAGAGCTCCCCGAATGAAAGAGATTCTGCTCGATTTTTTTTTAATATGGATCCCGATAAATGGGATATATGATTAATGGTATTAGGTCACGAGGAAACCCATGGTGCGGATTGTGGGTTGTCAGGACATTTGGAAATTAGGGCGTTACAAATATAATCTGAAATAAGTGTATAATAACATTCTCAGGCAAAAGAGCGTCCTAATCAGACGGTGGATGACTATGATATTTTTTAAAAGATGCACAAGAAGAAGAAAGATGGAAACTTTATTTATCAGTGATCGAAAAATGTTGTTGTAAGTTAATGACATAATAATGATTTCTTTAGTTTCTATATTTAATATGCATTGCTTATTTTGAGATATTTACTTGTATGTAGGATGTGGTGATGTCACATTACAATGCTGAAACTCAAGATATGACCAACGAGGAATTTGTACAATCGATTGATAAAGACAAGATTTTTTACGAAGTCGTTGGACCACCAAAGAAGAAGCGAGTTTATGGACTTGGAAATAAAGGTTACATTGATAAACTCAGCGAAATGTCATATGATCGTGAGCATTTGAGGGTTGATTTATACAAGGAGGTGAGATCACGGTCACGAGAGATGAGAGATGAGCTTTAGATCTGCGGTCACGGGAGATTAAAGAAAGAAATGATGCAATTCAAAAAAAGCAGGAAGAGATGGAGCTGATGATGAGGCAGATACAACAACAGATGGAGAACGATTGGAAGCAAAAGCAACAAGAGATGGACCTGATGATATAGAGACATTTGAGAGCCAGTGGTTTTGTAGATCCAATTACCAATCCAAACCACACCATTAATGATCACGTTTAGGATGTGGATTAGGAGTAGATGATACTTAATTTATTACTATCTAGTAAACTTTGTTTTAGGTAAGGATCAAAATATCGGTAAACACGGATATATCGGTAATTGGATTTTACGGAAATATCGAAAATATTGGAAATATCGTAAATATCGGAAATATCGGTAAAATATCGGTGGATATTTTTACAAAAATATCGGTTCGATTAAAATTTTTCATATTTTAATTATATAGATGATGAGAAATGATTCATATCTTAATTAAGGTATATTAAAATCAAATGGATTAGTAATTATTAAATTAAATATATTTATATTTAATATATTATTCGAATATTATTATGTTAAAGATATATTATTTATTTGTTTTTTGTATTATTATAAATATTATAGGAACCATGAGGAGATTCAAAATGTATATATTATAATTTAAATTTTTAAAAGATATTTTACTTCTTTTCACTGCAAATTAATATTTGATTTAAAAATATTATAAGTTATAATGTAAAATAAAATATTATAATCATATGATGATAGGAATTATGAACAAATAAATAATAAGATAATATAAAAAAAGTTTGCACTATATATAATAAGTGCAATCAATGTAGCTTAGTGGTTGAGGGTATCTTTAGGCATTTTGGTAGCAGGAAACCTCAGAAGAAAAAAAAAAAAAAAAAAAAAAAAAAATTTGATTTTTTGGGCCGAGGAAAACGAGGGAAAATGGAAAACAAAATTTAGGTGGAGATATTTTGTCGATATAGATGATAGATATTTAGGCCGAGTATGGGAGTGATCGTACAGATGATCAAAGGGTAAATAATAATTGTATTAACATACTATCAAGTAAATTTAGTTATTTCATGTATATATAATTATAACTCATTCATATTTAAATATAAATATAAAATGTTATAAAAATAATACAATAAAGCAGAATTTATATTTATACTACTTTGGATCTAAAAATTATAGTTTTCAATATTTATTTTTTTAATAATATATATATATATATGTATATATAAGAAAAAATACCAAAAGAATCTAAAAGGATGTTATCTAACATTTACCAATGTTAACAATATAATATGTCATACATTTACCAACAAAATGAGAATTCGTTTGTATATTATCAACGGATAGACACTAAATTTAACAACAGATTACCATCCATTGGTAAAATATCTACGAATTACCAACTAATTTTATCAACGGATTATGTCTTACATTTATCAACAAAACAAGAATTTGTTTCTATCTTACCAACAAATTAACATAATCGTTCAACATTTACCAACTAATGGATAATCCGTTATAATTTTATCAATAGATTAACAAACGAAATATCGATGGATATAAGCTAATATTGAACAGGTTTATCATTAGTTGAGTAAATACCTGCAATTTTCAACGGATTATGTCTTACACATTTATCCTTGAAGGAGAATCAGTTTGCATATTATAGCAGTTAACATCAATACTCATCAAAATATTTACCGACAAATTGACAATCTGTTAAAATTTTATCATCAGATTAACAAACGGATAGACGTTATTACTTAATAATGGATTATTATCCGTTGGTACATCACCTACTAATTACCAACCGATTTTTGCCAAAAAAATAAAAAAATTTGTCAACGGATTATATTTCCCAAAAAATCGCCGTTATAAATTCATTGGCTCTCTCTTAATTGTCGGTTACTATCCCGATTGGTAAATTTATATGATTTATTTGCCAACAAATTTACTAATACATTGATAAAAGAAAAATATTGACAAAGGATTAAATTTCTCAACTTATCGCCGTTATTATCTTTGTTGGTGGTTACCAGAGGAACATAAAAATATCATAAACGTGTCGGTTTCTAATCAGGTTGGTAAATAAACCTACGGGATATTTATTTCTATGTTAGTAAAATTTAACGATGGGCACTTTACCTCTGAGACAAAAATCCATTGGTGATATGTTGGGAAGCTATGATTTACAGCAATTGATTTTCTCATTTAACAACAGATTTTTGATGTTGGTAAACGCCAATTTTTTTGTAGTAACAACAAGTCTCAAGTACATGATCCTATGAAAAAAAAGTCAACCTTGACACTATAGAAGAGTCAAGGATTACTTACATCAATTTACTACTACCCAGTAACTTGAAGGAACAGATCATATCACTATTACAGGAATTCATAGATTGCTTCTCTTGGAATTATGATGAAATGACATGATTGAATAGGAGCCTTGTGGAGCATCGCCTTCTCACTAGGACAAAGTTCCATCATTTTCAACAACCACCTAAAAGGATGTCCAAGGAAGTAGAGTTGAAGATAAACGAAGAAATTAAGAAACTCTTGAAGGCCAAGTTCATCAGGTCTACAAGGTATGTGCAGTGGTCAACATATATTGTTCATATAATGAAGAAAAATAGGAAACTTCGGGTATGTGTGGATTTTATAGATTTAAATGTTTCTACTCTAGATTATATATGTGATGCCTATTGCGGGACTTATTAGTTGACTCTTACTCTTGATAATGGTGTCCTTTATGGATAGTTTCTCTAGTTACAATCAGATTTTAATAGCAATCGAAATTATACCTAATACCGCCTTTAAATGCTTGGCTCTATAGGGAAATTTGAATGGCAGTCATGCCTTTTGGTCTCAAAAATGCAAGTGCAACTTACCAAAGGGCAATGAATGTCATTTTCCATAACATGCTAGGCCACCACATGGAAGTATACATTGATGATATTGTGGTTAAATCAAAAAGAGTCAATGAGCATGTGGACCATCTAAAGAAAAGCTTTGAGATGACGAGACATAATCAGTTGAAGCTTAACCCACTCAAATGTGCATTTAGAGTTCGTCCTAAGAATTTTCTTAGATTCCTAGTTCACCAAAGAGGGATAGAAGTGAATTAGAATAAAACCGGCTATTACTTCAGCTAAAGCTCCGTGGAAACAAGAAGAACTCCAAATGTTCTTGGAATTCGGAGTAAATTATTTAGAATATTTATCACTAACACAGTAGGTAAAACCAAGGAATTCTCTGATTTGGTAAAGCTAAAATATGTGGAAGAGTTTAGGTGAGAGGAATGGCATCAAGCCGCCTTTGACAAGATCAAAGAGTACATCTCTAAACCTCTTGTTTTAATGCCTCCTATACAAGGGCATCCACTTAAATTATATTTATCAACTGCAAATGAGTCAATAGGTTGTCTTTTGGCACAAAACAATTCTAAAGGCCATGAGCAGGTTGTATATTATTTCAATAGGGTCTTAAATCCAACAGAAACAAGATATACAACAATTGAAAAATTATGTTTGGCCTTATACTTTGCATGTACCAAACTGAGACATTACTTAATTAAGTCTCGAGTCTATGTGGTTTCTCATACTGACCTTATGAAGTACATGCTTAACTGACCACTAATTACAACGAGGATTGGTAAATTCTCCATTGCTTTGTTAGAATTCACCTTGATTTATTTTCCACAAATATCAGTCAAGGGACAAGCACTATGATATTTCCAAGCTGATCATCCTTCCTTAGAGATTGAGGCAAGAAAAGTGTGGAGTTAGGAATTTATGGAGCAGAAAAGGAACCTTGTATCCTCAAATTTGATGGTTGAAGCATAGAAAATTCAGTGGTGCGGAATAGTGATTATTCTCAAGGGAGTAAAGACTGCAATCTATCTTTCGACTGACCTTTGAATGGACCAACAATCAAGCCGAGTACAAAGTTTTGGTGATTGGCTTAGAGATCTTATTGGATCTTGAAGCAAAAGATGTTCGAGTCATTGGAGATTCTCAATTGGTCATTTGACAATTAACAAGGGAGTATAAATGCAACAGTTTGATTTGGCACCTTACTTCACTACTATCATTCAATTTTTAAACTCCTTGGGTAATGTGGAATTTGAACATGTGCTTAGGGAATCAAACTGGAGGCTGATGAACTTGCTCAAATAGCCTCTGGTTTAAAAATGGGTTAAACTCATTGTGATAGAGAAGAAGAATCACTAACAATTTTGGAAATGCAGGGATCAACCTAATTTATCTTAAATATTATGAACATTGCTAAGATTGGAGGAAACGAGTTTAAAAGTGTTGGAGACTCAAAACAAGAGGTTCCCAATAATAATATGGCTCAAGCTCATATTGTGTAGTAACTTTACCCTCAATGAATCTAAAGTTCATGATGAAAGGTTTGTTTAATACGCCCATACTACTTCTTACCTTTTCAAAAAGCAAAAATTGTGAATAAACACTAATTGGCATGAATCGATCTCTTCTAGCAGAAACATTGTAACTATGATGGTCATCTAAAGTACGTGGGATCTTACCCAGTGATGTCAATAGGAATTTACCTAGTCGCTGGGATTTCCCTAATGAAAGCTGATACAAACACTTCTATTTCAATTAGGTCACAAATGCCTCTTCCTAGTTCTCCCTAATGGCATCACGTTGACTATTGATCCATTATCAACCAACACCTTGGACATTGGCTTGCCATTCAAGTGTGCTCTCACATAGAGAGGCCTTATTTGCCTTGTCATTTCTACAATAGGTTTTTTAGGTATCACCTTCTAGGATTGTTTTCATCAGAGGAGTCAATGGTGATTACCCTTTGACTATCTATAGGAGATTGCACCTTTTTCACTTCTACTAGGCTTTCCTCCATATCCTTTGACTTTAAATTTAGCAAAGTTAGAGAAATGGTAGAACATTTCAAATAAATAGGGATTGTACTTATCAAAATAGTTATCAAATCCATTTCTTCAGCCATTTCTTTAGTATATCTGCAACTAGACTCATGGGGAGTAGGCATCACCTCTTCTTTAAGATTCTATGCTTCTTTTGGCTTTCCTTATAGCATTTCTTCAGGTAGTTGCCTTTTCTTCATAGCTCTCTATCTCTGCATTCTTCTTTTTTGGGTTCTGGTGAGCTTTTGAGGAATTTTTTATGTTTCACCCCATCCCATTTTTGTCCATGTGAGACAAGAGGAGGGACTACAAACCTTAGAGGCATTTTCCTCCTTGAAAGATTGTTCATGCCCTTTTCCCCTAGAGAAACATATCTCTCTTTTGGAGAAACATCATCTCCCTTGGAGAATTTCTCCTTTTTGATTTCCTGTTTTGAATGGTATGGATACCTTCCATTCTTTTCCCTTTCTCTGGCTGCAGACACTCTTCTTCTTGCTCTCAAATCATCCATATGAACCAAATATTGCTTAGGAATCCATACTTTTCTTATCCTTACACTTAGAGAAAATCTCCCAACCTTTTTTGCATTTAGCATTGTCCTCAAATTAGTAGCAACTATGTTGATTGACACTACTAGTGGATATGGATCCTCATCAATCACCATCACTTCCTTTTTTCTCAAGGAACTTCAGTATTCCCTTATTGATCATATCTTGGATAATATTCCTGAAACTCCAACAAGAATTAGTGTTATGATTCCAAGAGTTGTGATATTTACAATACACTTTTCCTCTAAGCTCATCTTTGTTAGGGAGTTAGTGATTTTGGGGAACTGTGATGAATTTCTCTTTCAATAGGAAATCCAAGATTTCCTCAGTCTTTACCACATCAAATGTATACTAGACTTATGTATTAGAGGCTTGTGACTTCTTCCATAAATTAGGTGTTTTCTTCACTAATAGAGGGCAAATGAATGAACCTATACTTATGAGATCTGCTACTACTACTTCTTCTGCATTAACTCTCAGCGTGGATTCCATGGAGGTCTTTCTCCATTGATTTTCTTCCTTGAGTAATTCTTCATATTCTGTTACATTAGCAGCAAGTTCATAGAAGTCTTTGAACTCCATACCCTTTGAGCCATCTTCACGTACCCTGTTTCTAGGAGATGAATTTTGCATCTATTCTCATTCTTTTGAAATGAGTAATGAATGAATACTAGTTCTCTTGCCCCAGGTTACCCTTGATAATTATGCTATGCAAATCTTAGGTTCAGCTCTAAAGAATTGTGTGTGGAATTGTCTCTCAATTTCCTACCAACTCATAATAGAATTCCTTGTTAATGTTGCATACCAAGTAAAAACAATTCATGTTAATGGGTTAGGAAATAACGTGGGTTTGAAGTAGGGGAAATTCTCATAGTTGGCCAATTCCCCACACTACATTATGAACTAATCACATGCTCTGAGGTGGATTCAAGAATAAAAATATCGGTTTTTACGGATATATCGGTACTTGGATTTTACGGATATATCGGATATATCGGAGATGTATCGGTATTTATAAATTATTCAAAATTTAAATATATATTCAATTTATATATCAAAATTAGTTTGAAGGTATATGAAATGAAGACCTTTCATTTTCTCTCCTATAGTCTTGGTTTTCTCCAATTTTTATAATAATTGTTATTACTTAATTATTAAGGAAGACATAAGAATTCCAATGGAGCCCTGTGATCTTCTTCACTTTTCTACAAATAATTAATGATAGAAGACATAGAATTACCGCGTGTCTTGATCTTTTCTGCTTTCTACAAAATAAATAATGATAGTAGTAATTATTAAGGAAGGCATCTGATAGAAAATGATATTAATTATTAAGAAAATACTTTTCATTTTTTCTCTCACATCTCTTCATCTACTATTTATTTGCTCTATAACGAGACACTCACTTTAAATATTGTTTTTTTTTTTTGAAAATTTTCTCAAAAAATCACCAATGGGGCCTATATATCGGCGATATATGTCTATATATCAGCCAATTTGGATGTTTTTTTTAATTTTTCACAAGCTTGCATTTTTGTGTTGGATTTGTGTTGGATATATCGATAAATTACCAATATATCGCCGATATTGAGCGATTTTTTTCGATTTTTCCAAGAAATGACTTTCATTTGCAAAAATCGGTAATGGGATATTAACACTCGAAATATCATTGATATATTGTCGATATTTCATTGTTTATTCTTTCCCCAGATTGGATTGTCCTCACCTAGAGAATAAAAAGAATTCGGGAATTCTATACCCCCTTGGGTAAAGATTTTCTCTATCCATTGCACATGAGAATAGCTTATGGGTCAGACCAATTTGTCTAAGGCCTAGTACGTATAGGTCTTGTGCTGCCTCTCTTATTGCCTCCAAGTTTAGTGGTGAAGGTGGCTGCATAAAAGATTGGAGAATTTGATGGCCTCTATTAGTACCTACCCATAAGGGTGGTTAGATAGTGCCCCTCGTGCCTCCAACAAAAAGAAGTGGTTCATTGTAGGCTCTCAGGTTGCATAACCAGGTTGGTGTTAGCAAGTAACATTTGAGGAGCCACTGTTTTAACAAGATTAGAATGTTCACCGTTGACATTCGCCTAAATTCCATCATCTCTCATATGGGAGAAAGATGGTGATTTTCAACCTTTGCAAGTGAGCAGTGAGATTCACCTGCTTCATGAAAATTCCTGGGGTGCTGCCCCACGAGCTCATCAAATAGTTGCCTTGTAGGTCTAGGAGCAATTTATTGTCTGTGTTGCCTCCTTCCTCCTATAGTTCCTGAGATTGCCTCGAGGATTTGCATTTGGGACTAAGATTGTTGCCTTAGTCCTTCCATCATTGTCTCACTTTGCTCTTGCACGCCTTTGGCTAGCAACTCCTGCAAGACCTTGGTTTGATCAAGCATCATCTTAGCTTGCTTAACCATTCCTTCTTCCATAAATTGTGTGATTCTTAGGTTTTGGTTCTTAATTTCCTCAGCAGAAAGCTGAAAATCGCCCGGTAGTGTTAGAAATGAATGATTACATCTACATTCCCTATGCCTTTTTCTTGCGATTAAATTTTGTCGATGAATGTTTCTCCCTAAAAGAAACTTACTTTGCATTTTCTCCTATTGTTCCACCATGGCTATAACTAGTCCCTCTTGTGCTTCTTTTACAGCATCAGATCATGAGTCCTAGAACTCCAAAACAATTTTACTTCTCAACTTTGGTGGCATCTTCAGCAAAGATAGGTCCCATTGGGCATGCCAAAAATATGTTGTGGTGATTTTATGATTTTCACACAAACATATAAAATAAAAGCATTGGTGCGGGCGGGCAGGGGGTAAAGTGTTTCAAAACTAAGAAGCCCAAGCCCGAAGCAAATCAGAAGCTTCTTGTGAATGACGAGTTCCCTGGTTCCCTTGACAATTCACCAAAATTTAAGTAGATAATGCCATAAATTTGTAAAGATTGCAAGAATAAAAGTTGGAGATAATGTTAAACTGCATTAGGAATTAATGGAACAAACAATGTTGAGGAATTAACTAGAACTTGAAAATAGATTGTTGAAATATGCTGAAGAATTGAAAGACATTTGGCTAGAGCTTGAAAATAGAATGCTGGAATTGATGAAAGCTAATAAATGTTGAAGTAGATTGTCATTTCTGCTTGTTGAGTTGATTGATTGATTGGTTGTTGGTTCATCACCGTCTTCTTGAGAGCTCATCTCCTTTTATAGGAGTCCTTGAATAACTGCTCAAGTCCTACATTTTCTCCACCCTCCCCACTTCGTTAAGTAACTACTCAAGTCTCCATTAGGGAGACTTATTTCTCAAGTAACTACTAATGTCTTCATTAGGGAGACTTACTCCTCAAGTTTTTTCTACCACTTTAAATAACTGTCCACATTATTTTATCATTTTTTATATTTGAAACAAAGTCTTGTTTGATTTTAAAAAAATTTTAAATTTTCCAGAAATATTCATGGACTTTTATATGTGCTTAAAATGGATTATCAGTGTCGTTTTTAATCATGGGCTTGACTTGGGCTCAGAAGCCTATATACCCCAATGGATCACATCAAATTTAATTTGTGTTCAAACAATTTAAAAAATTAATTTTAAAAGTAAAAATTACAAATAATTTCCTTTTTTAATATGTTGATGAACTTTGGCTCATTAAGGATATTTGTTAATTTAACCTCATGATGATACTTGAGGGTAGCATTTTTTTTTTTTTTGTCCCTGTTTTCTGCTCCAATGTTTACATTTCATCATTTGGGGTCATGGTTATGAGGACTGCACTTTTGTTCAAAAATAAACCTGCAATTGACAATTTTATTTCTAAGCTAAAGTCTAGTTATCATTGATTAGGATGTTAGTTTAAATAAAGTTGTTTAATACAAAAATGATTTTGTATTTGGATACATCGAGTCGTGGTTTGAAACCTGAAAAATAGTACTAGGAAAAAAAAAAGACAGGAATAAAAGAAAAGAAAGAAATTTTGGAGGAAAATAAATAATATATTACAAACTTAATAAATTAATTTCATATATTTATTTAAAATTATTTTATTTATTCCTCTTTATTATAATATAAGTAGTGAAATTTAGACATATATATATATATATATATATATATATATATATATATATATATATATATATATATAAGCGTGAAAGGGTATTTACTATGTTTGTAGGAGAGTTCCAAACCAAGCACTTTCTGTTGCAAATCAAAGGCTATTTTAGACTGGGAAACTCTTGAAACAGCAACCCTACTCTCCACCATTTTGCACATTCCCGATTTCCATCCCTCCAAGGCCTACGTTTCCAATTTCCCCAACCATAGCATCTCTCTGAGACAAACAGGAGGGAAGAAGAAGAAGACGAAGAGCTGCAATGGAAGGGGTATCTTACCAGCGTTTCCCAAAAATCAAGATCCGGGAACTCAAGGACGACTATGCCAAGTTCGAGCTCCGGGAGACCGATGCCAGCATGGCGAACGCCCTCCGCCGTGTCATGATCGCCGAAGTGCCCACCGTTGCCATTGACCTTGTCGAAATCGATGTTAACTCCTCTGTTCTAAATGACGAGTTCATCGCCCATCGACTCGGACTCATTCCTCTCACCAGTGAACGCGCCATGGCTATGCGATTCTCTCGCGACTGTGACGCCTGCGACGGTGATGGCCAGTGCGAGTTTTGCTCCGTCGAGTTCCATTTGCGCGCCAAATGCATCTCCGATGAAACCCTAGATGTTACTAGCAAGGACCTCATCAGCTCTGACCACACTGTTGTCCCTGTCGACTTCTCCGATTCCTCGGGCTACGATTCAGCCGATAAGAAGTATTTAAGTATTTTTGAGCTTTTAGGGTTTTAGGGGTTTTGAAATTTTGCGAAATGGCAGTGTTGTTGATGCTTTATTTTTGTGATTAGGGGAATTATAATCGTGAAGCTGCGACGAGGTCAAGAACTGAGGCTGAGAGCTATTGCGAGAAAGGGGATTGGGAAGGACCACGCGAAATGGTCACCGGCGGCTACAGTTACTTTTATGTACGAGCCTGAGATTCATATCAATGAAGATGGAATCTCTTTGACCTCGGAAGGCAGGTTGGGTTGAGGCGGTCCGCAAGGTTTTCGACGATCCTGTGCAACGGGTTTGGCTTCTGTTTCTTCGGCGGCTCCTTTTCCCCATATTTTGTACTATTGTCATGTGATAGTAAGTTTGTTTTATATCTTGATTTCTTTGAATTGATTCCTTCTTTGTTTGGAGGATTCTTTGATTTGATGATGTTTTTATTTGCATACGTTTGCTTTTCTGTATATCATTTTTGTGGATTTGCAGGTTTGGTGTTGCAATACCTTAGTGTTTGTTTGAATTTTTATTATATCTGGAAGTTCTTAATTCCAAATAATGATTTATTCTTAGAAAATTCTCCTGACTAAGTCTAGACAACTAAAAGCTTAGAATATTAATATAATAAATCAATAGTACCGGGAAAATAGGAAATGAAGAAAAGGTCAATATTGGGTTGAGTTGGCTGGGTGAGAGAAGAGGAGCTGACATGAGTGCCCAGCGTAGAGGTTCCATTGGGTGAGATCAAAGTTAGTTGGTGTAACAGCCACCATTTTGTTTCTCTCCTCTCCTAAAGACTTGATTTTATTGGAGTTGACATCAATAGGTTCTTCTCTTTTCTCATTCTAATACTTTAGGAAAGTTTGTGTGTGCTGGAAGATGGTTCCTCCATTTTGTATGTGGTTGTTACTAGGAGGCTAATACTACTGTAGATTGGGGTGCTGTTTGGTTGCTTTGAACCTTGTACTAGCATGAATAATTTATCTTTTGCTCATCCAATAAATGAGAAATATATTTTTGATCATTGAAGAGATAGAAAAGCGATAGGAATATTTTAGATCCTAGTGAGGGAGTGCACAAAATCAAGACCAGTTTACAATTGATACACCAATCAGACCAAGAATACAAAGAACTAATGGAGGAGTTTTATCATCCCCAAGTCTAAACTTTCTAAACCCTCAAAACATTTTCTGTTCTGTTCTCTCTAAAAAGACCACATCAAGCAAAGTGGAGCTAAATTCCAAAATTTCATTTGTTTCTTCTTCCTCCTGTATCCTCCATACTAACCAAATAATAATACCTCATGGAGCAATTTTAGCGCTACTCATGAAACCAAACAAATGAAACATCAAATGACACATAATGCTTAAAATAAATAATGACAGTGCTCATCAAGTCCGCATCGTCCATATAAAGGAAGCATCAATCTGCTAAAGGTCATTCTTTTTATGCTAATCCAAGCGGAAATTTTTTCCCAAACCACCTTCCACTCAAAGAAACCAACTTTAATTGGTGCTAACAATATCCAAACCTCCCTTATAGGAATCAAGTCTTTCCATCTTATTCAAGAATCCATAAAAAGAATGAACTAGACATTTTCTATTATTTTCTAACCTCTAACTAAAATTATTTAAGCAATCTACCCTCAAAACTACAGAATGGATAAGCAAGGGGAAAAAAGAACTATTTCCATTTCCTACTTATCAAAATAATAATAATAATAATAACAATAACAAACTATTTCCATTTCCTTGTCTGGTAGATTCCTTTGACGCAGGAGGTGCTTGATGATCATGGCTGTCTATCTCGTTCAAAATCCCAGCAACTCAAGGTTCTTGGGAAAATAATACCAAGTGTGACTGCTAGAGAATCCTTCAATATAATTAGATCACATATCAACCCCGGAAATTCAATCTAGTACCATCACCAATCACAATAGCCATGCTAGACTTAAAAAGCGTTGTATCATTAGGAAATCAAGTTAGACTATTTGAAGTTATGGTTTTCTTTTGCTTCCATAATATCAAATTTATATAAGAAGATATATGGTTAAGGTTAAACTATTTATTAATTATGAATATCTATCTTTTAACTAATTTTATAATGATATCAGATACAAAAAATTTATTAGTTTTTATGATCTAAACAGATTGTGATTTGTCTCTACCTTATGCATACATATTGCAAGTTTTGCAACAAACTCATTTTGTATTTGCAATTTGATTATCAGCTTTGTTAAATGTAAATTCTAAGTACTAACACTTTATTTTTATTTTTTCGCCCTTGAGGTGCTACTTGTATAAGTCTTTGTGGACTTGGTTTTTCCTTTTAAGTGTTTTTGGTACCTTGATTGCTTATCCAAAAATATTGGTAATACCTCTTGCCTCTTGCACTCATTTCCTTGGGTCAAATGGAAGAGTTAGGTGTATCCTACATGGTCTTTTTGTCTTTGTACATCCTTGTTTTTCATGGAGCCATCCTTTTAGACAAAATGTGTCCAAAACATAGTCATAGAGTATGTAGGGACTATTTTCAATTTGCATGCACGTGGATGAGTAGCTTTTTATGGTATCCTTAATTGCTTTTAAAAAGTATCTTTCGTTGCTTTAAAAATTGTTGAAAATAAATTATGTAAAAAGATTGTAACATGCTTAAGACATAAACACTTGGGAATGATTATTCGTGGAATACCTCCTCATACTTTGCATATGTGGGGAGGAAGATTCAAATTCCAGCCAATAATGTGTTTCCTTCATAATGCATCATGGGTTGACTTTCATATACTCTTTTTCAGGTTATAGTGGTTGATCCTGAGGCATACACGTATGACGATGAAGTGCTCAAGAAAGCAGAGGCTATGGGGAAGCCAGGTCTTGTGGAGATCTATGCCAAAGAAGATAGTTTATCTCTCACAGTTGAATCTTACTGGTGCAGCCGCTTCTCAGTTGGTGCAAATGCAATAGAAGTTCTTAAACAAAAGCTGATGCTGTGCGGCTATCAGAGAGCTACAGTAGAAGCTGATGATCAGTTTGGTGAACTGGGTGCTCATATGCGAGGAGGGTGATCATTTTTGGCAAGAAGGTTGTCATCTGATTAATTAGGTTTCTAGGACTTCCATTTACTTTATGGAATTTTCTTCAGAGAATTCTGTTCTGACTTCGATGTTTTCTCCTGCTCTTACTGTGCATTCCAATCTTGTTCCTTGTAAGTTTGCTTCGGGAGATAATTGGATTTTACTAACATTATAGAGGTTTCTATCAAACATGTCACCTGCTTTGAATTAAACCTGTAAGAATGCATTTACATGCCACATTGCATATATCCTTTTTGGTTATGGAACCATATTATTCTGTGCTTTTTGGATATTTAGAATCACAGGTTGATGGGAGTTCATTTTGGAACTAATAGGTTAATCTCTAAATAGGAGATTACATATTTTTCTGTGAGAGTGCCTTTATCTTGTCAACATGTTATTACCTATCAACGAAATATTGTACTTTTGGTAGTTACACTGAGTTTCATAACATATGGTCAATATTCTCACCTCATTGTATCCGATGGTTTATCAGGCATATCATTAGCTAGTCTTTGTCTTGGTTTCTGCATACTTGTTAACATTATTTGCATTGGAAACTTGTTTTTGACATGGTCATTTATTTACACAACTTTTGATGATTTTTACATTAGGACCCAACCCACAAGCTGTCATGTAATACAGTGATTTGCCCAGGATTCTCCAATATAATGTGAGTTTCACAGGTTGAATAACAGATTGAAAGTGGGTATTCTTTTTCTCTTGTACTAGGTCCGTGGCAGCTGCATAAGAAAATTTGAAATTATGGTTCTTTGGGGAGAAGAAAAGATTGGGGTTGGTTTATAAGAAACCGGTTCTTTCCTTCATACTAGAAGATATTAAATATTATGTGCTTATATGGACAAAGAATGTTCTATTCTTCCAGATGGAAAGAATCTCACCAGAGAGGTGACACTTCTGTTCTGAATTTGCCCCATGGATCTCAGTGATGAGCAGATTATATGATTCTCACAGCTTCAGCAGTAGATTGTTGGTTGGCCTTAATTTACAATTAAGAGGCAATTAAAGTTCATCATACCAACAATGATGATTCTTCAGCCTTCCCACTTGACAGGCTGTTTCTTGATGATTGTTGGTTAACAGGTTTAAATTAATCAATTAAAGGCCATCCCTGCAGGAAGTTAGGTTGAAGTTTGCAAATAGACACCATTTGTTGGGGGAGAATGAAAGTTTGGTATTCGTAGAAATTTAGGAAAAAGGTGTATTTTTCTTCAATAAACATAGAATATTTATTGGTTATGTTTACATCGTGGTTTGGTGAAACTATGGCTCTTTTTTGTTAGATAGGTTTAATGATTATTGAAGATTGAAGGGTATTGTGGTAGGAAGAATGGAGATTTTCACTCGCAGCATGATTTCAATATTAAATACTAGCTACTATGTTTTCAACTTTGACAGTTACTGTTGAACAGGGATTTCATTGGATGAAAAATTATTTAGCAGATATCCCGTATTATTATTTCATCCTTTTTTGCACATTATCTCACTACTCAGCATACTACTATTCTTGCCTTCTTTGTTTTGATTGTTTTTCTTCTGGTATTCACAAGTTGTGCATTATGTTCATATTAGTTTTGCTACATACCAAACCATTCTTTGATCTATCCTTATGATAGTTTTAACTTGTTACACTAGTACCTGGATAAGTTTTTTAAATACATTTCTTTCAATCGTCAAACTATCGTGACAGCAGCCTTACCTAATTAGCACATAAGTCACAAATTGGTCCTGAGGAGAGAATAAGCTGTACTGGAAGTTGAAACATAAAGTTTTCAAATTGGATTGGCATGTTTGTATCGCAAGAAAATGCTACTGGGAAATTACATTCTTCTGTAGTTTTTGGAGGACAGTAAGACCAAGGCCAAGGCTTCCCTAAAAAGATAAGTCCTCAAGAATGAGGGATATATTAGTTTGTTGCCTGATTTTATTTCCATTTACATAAGGAGTGCTCTTTCCAGGAAACTGCTCTCTTCAATGGGCATTTTGGGATACTCTACCAACCATTATTCCAATCCCATTTGCAGTTTTCAGTGTTGATCTCATCACTAGTGATGAATTGATGATGGCAGATATAAATTCCTTGATTGAGCAAGAATCAGATTAACTGTCGATTTCTTTTTTCTTTCCTTTACCAGCTACACACTTTTATGTAATGGTACAAGGATATATTAATAACATTTGTTACATCATATCTTGGCAATTTTTGTTACATTAAGGAAATCTACTATGGGTTTCTGTTTGGTTGGATGGAATGTGGGCCAGTTTTATCCCTATTTTCTAGCTGCAAATTAAGTCAGAAACCACCAGCAACCATTTGGAAATTAAAGTGAATGAGAAAAGATCTCAACTTTTCTAACAATACGTGATGCATAGCTTGTTTCACATTTTCAAGACTACCCTGTCGAGCAAGATTAGGAGCATAATATTTGTATTGTCACTGTCATCCATGCCTTTACTCCTGTGCTCTTTTTAGTGGCTCATCAGACCACCATAGTGGATACTATCCTAGTAGTTATGCAGGGAGAAAGGAGTTAAGGCCCTTTCAACCACCAGGTGAAATCCCACCAATTTAGAATGCTGGCTCCTAGTAGTTAATTTGTCTATAAATTTTTGGGTTTGAGTTACTCAAGAACTATAATACAAGTACAATTAGATTTTTAGGGCTTTATTGTAATAAACTCATATTAGAATTTTTTTTCTAAACCCTTAGGCCACGTTTAAATGGACTGAGTGACACTAATTTTGACAAAATTACAAGGTCACAAATAGTTTTGCAGACGCCGAGACTCACTCAACCTGCACAAACTTCACTGGCTGAGCTATTTATCTTGCTTTAACCCCCAATTAATTTGTCTCAATCTTGACTAAACTTTTAATAAAATATTTTATACATAAAATAAATTTAATGTAACTAAAAAATTTAACAAAATTATTGTTCAATATATTACTAAAACTGCTTATTTTTTCTTTCACTTCAACCACTATTTAAAAAAATTAACAGATTTTGCTTTAATGTGAATTCTCAAACTCGCCTGCTTACATTTTATTTTTTGTTTTATTTTTTATTTTTAATATTTTTATATTTGCTTTTTTTTATTTTTATTATATTAAAATTTAATATTTTTCATACAAATAAAATATGTGAATTTTTATAAAATTTATTATTAAAAACATTATAATAATAATTATTATTATATTAAAAGTATAAAAATAAAATAATAAAAAAATATTTTTAAAATATAATCTACGGCGCTATTATTATTATTTCTTATACACGATTCATATCAGCTTTCATCCGGCCCGTTTCTACCCCGAAACAATTTTTTTCTTTTCAAGCCACTTATTTTAAATTGAACTTGTACTTAAACTATTTTTAACTTTGTATTTATGAAAATCTCATATCCCTGAGCTTCATCGATAACCTATCACTTAAAATCTAAAACTTCCTACTTGGTTCTGAATTCACGAAACTTTTCTCAAGGTCACTAGATTTGCTGAGACAATTAACTGGCAAGGCTGTTTCATTATCCAAGATTCGTATAATTTTTCTGTGTTTTCCAACCCTACGAATTTATTATTTTATTAACATTTCTGGCTAATTTTTGAAAATTTCTAATTTTCTGCCATGTGAAAGTTATAGTATCAACTATCTGATCATAAAATAAACCTAAACCTATTAAAAACCCGATTAAAATTAAATTAAACCCGCCATTAAGAATTTATACTAGACTAACTCAAAATACTCTGTCCTGTTTGGCTATCCCACTACACCACTAAAAAACAACAACTAATACTTAATGCCACAAGACGTATTCAAGATTAGTTTCAAAATTTATTCAAAGATTAAGAAAAAACAAACACCACCTTAATCCCAGATGCACAAACGTATATGCGTGCTCCATAATTTATACCTGCACTAAACACGCACAAAATTAAATTGGTCTCCAGCTCCCACCGACCAGACAATTCCACCAAGACAAAATTAATCCTAATGCATCAAACATACTCAAGCAGATAGTCAATCGTTTGACCTTCGCTTGCTTCTCTAAACGATCATCGATTCCATCCCCTAGGGCCATTAGAGGATTACTCAACCCACCGCGTCCTACAGATTAAATAACGCACACATAGTTCTAATTCGACACTCATAATTATCTTAAAAGATAATAAAAACAGAACGCTTCCCCAAAACATACACCCTTTATAAGGCAGACATGTTTTATACAAGGGAAGATGGGGGTGGGGTGGGGGAGGGAGAGGACCACATCCGATAGACACTGAAGGTGGCTTGTAGTCTGAGTATTTTCTTTTTCTTCTTTTTTGTAAAGGAAGACTAACACATGAAATATTATAATGAACATTAAAACAAGAATTATAGAATCCATAACTAATATTTCCATAAATATTTTAAGAAAATTTGACTAATAAACATAAATCTATTATAATACTTTGCACACCTGCAACCCATTTGCTTTTATAAAATGACGATGGGCACTCCAAATATATCCATTAATAACATAATAGACTCATGTTATTGTTACCACAAGATACTTATTTAAAACCCAATACAGAGAAGTAGAATTAGAATTTGGGAGATAGGGATTGGTGAATAATAGGAGATGGGGATTGGGGGTTGTCTTATGGGCACTGTCAATAAAAGATCCCAAATCTTGCCTGATAATGACATGCATGGAAAGGCAAACACTGGTGCCTCACAGGTTTATCAGATAATGATCTTATAAAACTCCTATTGTCCTTTTCTTCTGACCCCATTTTAAATGGACTCCTGAGTGAGGGAGCCCTTGGCTAATCAGCCATGAGCCACCAATGGGGCAATAAATTTTACCCATTCGCCAATGGCAACACCACCTCAGATCTCACCATTATTTTTTCTTTATTCAATGTCCCTGTCCCTCTCTTCACATCTTTCTTCCTAAAAAACAATGATATGCATAGATTGTGTATCTACCTTGGTTGAGTTTGTGCCTTTACCTGGAGATTTTCATGTTTCCTTTTTTTCTCCAGGACATGTCTATAACTTTGTTTGTTTAGTTTCTTGCAAGTGTCAATTTATCCAATTTACTATGCTTAAAAACCTGAAAACGATACATACCCTTGATCTTTAATTTACTGATTGTGTGCTTATATTTGAGCTTAATCTTAACTATAGAGATGAAAAAGCTCGAGCATGATTTGCTGATTGCAGAGATGGACCACATATCCTATACATCTTCATGCCCATGGCTAAAAAATGGTATGGAATTTTTCAGATTATATAAAAGATGTTGACCACAAGAGAAAGAACCCACACATGACAGGTTTGATAAGAATGTTAGCATCATGCAACAACCATATTCTGGGATGAGAAGCAATAATTGGTGCACACAATTCTGGGTCACGCAGGGGTTGTGCAAACAGTTATGGTGTCTCTCAATTCTGAACCCTTTGAGGGGGCCATGGCTATCCTGTTCCCTGCCTCTTGATAGCAGGCCCTTCAAACCGTTGGATCCCCACTGGGGGGGCTTCTTGAATCTTGGGACTCTTTAAAGTTCTTACTCACGTTTAAACTGGCGATAACCTCAACTATCAAGATTTTTGAGTTAACATGACACATCAATCTCAATCTATTTTAAATCATTAAAAGTTCTTCAAGCTCGCGCTGATTAACTACGTGATAATCAACTCAACATCCATTCATGTTATAAAAGAAAAAAAACCCTTGAAGCGAAATTATTGAGGTTCCTGAAAATTTGAAGTGTCAAATGCTGGTGATGCTGCAATTGATAGTTATTTATTTCATGTTATCACATCGCCTTGAAAACACACCGTGACTCTGGGAGAGACGTTAATAAATATTATCGCGGCGAACGCAGTATGGATCATCAATTGCGTAAATATAAATTTTGTCAGCATACTATATGACACAATCACGATATTAATAAAGGAACGATTTTAAAGAAAATAAATTTGCATGTCCAATCTTATTGATATAAAGCAAAGAAAATAAATACATTCTCTTCTTAGACAACTGGTTTATTACCAAAATTATCATTTAAAAAAACATACACATGTGTTTCTTTCAAAATATTCACATAAACTAATCTTTTATTTTCAAACCACATTTGACGAATACGATTTTAAAAAAACAAAAGACTAGACGATAATATTTTTGAAAAATCTATACGCATAAGTTTTTTTTAAAAACACTACTTTAACAGCAAACTATGAATCACTTCCTTCTCATTTTTTCATCTCTCCTTCTCATCCTAATCACACCCCACCAAAGTTATAGAATTAATATAACACTCAAAGACTAATGCCAGATATAACGGACTTAAATTATTATGAACAATGGGCTTGTTTTTAAAAGCTCGTCTAATTAACCCCAAGAAATACAATAGGATTTAACGGTTAAAAAGCCCGTCCACATATCCCTAAATAAATATATATGTGGGCTAAAATTTTATTATAATATGATTTTAAAATTTATTTAAAATTAAAATAACTAACAATTTATTTATATTTAAAAATAATGATATTTTTATTTTTAAATTATGTTTAATATCTCCTATGTACCTTAAAATGATCAAAATAGATTCAAAATATCAAATCATGAATGTAAAAGAAAATAAATTTTATATGTACAAAATATCAAAATATTGAAATCTAATTTAAATATTATGTATAATTAATATACATGTCATTTATTTATAATAGTTACAACCTAATAAACATAATTTAAAATAGAATTAAAATTAAATTTTTAATAAAGAAAATGAGGGGTTTGGCGGTTAAAAGGTTGTGTGGGAGGAGAAAGATGAGAGAGAGGATAGAATATATTGGTGATCCTGAGGACAAGACATTTTAAGAGTTGTTATATGTTACAAGGACAAGATATTAACAAAGTCTAAATTGGCTTAATGAGAGAGAGATATAGAAAATAAAATACAGATGCCATATTTTTATCACATTTCATTGTATGTTTGCCTCTAATTTTAATTTATTATATGTTTAACTATAAGGAGAACAAAAGTTTTTATTTTTCTTAATATAATCTGATTTATTGCATTTAAACACAATTCCTCAAAGGACAAACACCTTTTTGGATTCAAATTTGTCGTTGTCTTCTTTGATATAGAACCTGAGGGTTAGCTAAACTAGTTCGACTTTGATTTTCTCCAATGATTATCAGTTGAAGATTACTGGAGACTTACCTCGCCATATTCCACTTAGGAAAATTCTTTTTATCCAAATTTTGTTTCAACATATGTGACATGTAGACACTTCTCTCATACTCTTCCATGGTTTTCCTTATTATGTCCAAAATCTCTGTGATAAGATAATGTAGTGCTAGCTTTATGTAAATAAGAGTGGTAACTGTAAGGTATACAAACTCAGATTGAAAGTGAGAAAAGAAATAAATAAACAATAATGGGGTAGATAGCAAAAGTAGCTAGCAACAGAAAAGAAGACATGCACTCGAAAGAGAATAATGGGAGGGGTCCCCACAGGATGATATGATAAGAATGAGATAGATAATGATTTCAATAATGGGAGATCAAACTGGACACCTACCCATTAGAGGTTCTCTTGGATTTATTCCATGGACTTTGAAAAGAAGCAGAGAGGGGGTTTACCATGGAACAACACGAAGGCTACATTTAAGTCAATGAATGCTGACTAACTTTTTTTTGGAAATTAAGATCAATGAAGATTAATAAAGATTGGGATAAGTCATACGGAATATTCTGGTATAAAGAGTGATGAAGGAATTCAGACTGACGACGACGGCTCCCGCTCATCCCTGCTCAACAGACGCGCTGATTTTAATCTGAACTTTACACATGTTATTATTTTTCAACCCAGACTTGCCGACGGTCATGATACACCCGCCCCGCCCGCCCCAACTGGCCTCGATTATATTTTAAAAAATATTTTTATTATTTATTTATATTTTAATATATAATTAATACGTCACAGCACATTAATTTATCGCTTAATAAATAATTTATAAAAATTTATAATAGATTTATTTTTTATGAAATATATTAATTTTAATATAATAAAAACAAAAAGCAAATATAAAATAAAATAAAAATAAAAACAAAAATCAAATGTAAACGGATCAAGCGGAATTTTCTATCCCCGTCTACCTATTTAATTTTTTAACAAAGAGTTTCGGATCAAAATAATCCAGCCTGAAAATAGACACGGTCATAACCCAAACTCTCCCACTATCCTTAAGAAGGAGCTGGCTGTTTCCTTTGAATGATTGAAGCTTATTTAATAAACACTTTTTCTTAAACAAAAACTAAAATTTTTCACTTTTTCTATTAAGAATTTTTTAAAAAAATTTCAACAATGCTCAAAATTTAAAAACAACAGCCTTATCATTAGTGTTCGACAAATTTTCAAAGATTAAAACAAAACAAACGCCACCTAGAAAGGAGTCTCTGCATGAAGATGTATGCTTGAGCCAACTAGAAGAGTATGTGAAGCCTAGACTCCCAATCTGCTCTCCAAGCATTATATGGTCTTCTGGGCAGCTAAAAATAGAAAAGCAAATGGTTTCGCTTCAGAAACAAACAAGTTAAAGTAATTTTGTGGAAGAGGTTGATGAATGATGAACCACCTATGAGGTGGAGGGTTTCAGCCAAAGGGCCACTGATTATCCAAACACACACACACCTAAAGATGACAGACTATAAAAAGTGGCATATGTTGTGATTTATGTAGCTAGTATTACTGGGCCTGCTGCTGCTGTTTTTCCGCCTAGGATGTTATTGCCACTTTCAACATCTACAGACTACAAATAAAACAAAACCTGTTTCTCAATGAGAGAGGCCCCACACCATATGGTCCCTTCTTTTGTGGTCAGTTCAAGCTTTACAGCTAGAACAAGAAAGGGCGGGGAAGACTATTGTATCAAGATTCAAGCACTCTCTCTCTCTCTCTTCTCCAACGATTTTGAAAGGAAAACTATGTTATGGTCTATTTACTATTTAAAAAATTAAGATTAAAATAAGTAAAACTATGTTTTTATTTTTAAAATATTTATTAAAAAATAAAATATTTGATAGCTTAATCCAATCAATAAATCTTAAGATAATTTTAGTGAATCTTTGCAGATTTACATTATACTAACACATATGATAAGATTTAGCATTTATCGGCATCATATTTAAAGCTTTTATAATTCTTTCTGCTTAAATATTTTTTAAATCAAAGAATGCTTTAATTCTTCTGCTTCAAGTTTCTTTTTTTTCCATAACTTTTCAAATAAATAAATCTAAGGTGTGTATATACCTAACATAGTTTTCCCATTTTGAAATCTCATTTGTTTTATTAATGAAGCAATAAGAGAGAGACCAGGTCAAAAGAGTGTTTTTGTAAGATCCAGCTATTATAGTTATTCTACAATTATTGGTGTGGGGGCAGACTGAGTTTTGGGGTGGTATTCTGGGAGGGGGAGGGGAGGGGCAGGTTATGCACATACATACATATATATATATATATATATATATATATACATATATATATATATATATATATATATATATATATATACTCACATTCTTAGCTCTCATGAATCATTATCAGCATGCATCCGCTACTGTCTACACCCACACAACCTTAAAGCAAGAACAAAAGTAGGACCAAAGACATCTCCTACAAAATCAAAGATTTTGTCTCCCAATTTCAAAATCCACCACCTTACCTTTTACCTGGATTGTGGAATGCTCCATCAAAATACATCCAAACCCCATCTCTCTCTCTCTCTCTCTCTCTCTCCTGCTTTTCTTTGTGGGTTTTTCCAAAATTTTTCAACCTCCTTGCTGTGGGAGTTGATTTTCTTTGTGGGTTTTTGTTCTTCCTGAAACTTCAACAAATGCCAGCTAGTTGCTTGAGGAAGCTGATTTTCTTGTGGGGAGTCAATGTTTTCCCCTGAATATCAATGTTTTCCCCACAATCTAATAATGTTGAAGGCATTACATACATTTCAAAGCTATAAACATGAAAATGACTCATCCCTTGTGGATTATGAAAAGTGAGACGCTTTTACCTAATGGCTCTCTCTCTCAAAAAAAACGATGAATGTATAACTTAGAAGGAAAAAAGAGGAAAAGGAAAAGACAGCTATGAAAGGGTATTGGCATGCTGAATTAAGAACCCACTGGAAATGTACATGATTAATCTTTGGGGCAATTTAGAGAAAAGGAATGGGTAAGAGAATGTACTTTACATTCTTGTTGGGGTATCCCAACTTTCACCGTACTATATCTCTAAAAGATTAATGCAGTTAGTCTAATCTCGGTTATAATAACAGTAATACATAAACAAAAAGATTCTAATACAATAAAGCTAAGGGAAGAAGAATCCTTATTGTTAAAAGTTGCCCAAGTATTGGCTGATAAGTCGGCCACTATGTCGTCCAATCTCTATATTGATCATAGCATATCGTATCACCAAGTTTTCAAGGCCAATTCATTTAATAGTGTTTTTTTTTATTATGATAGCCGTAACTGTTTAGACCAGCTTGTACTTAATTTTAATTCCATTTCCAGTTAACGACCAAATCAACAATCAATGGTAGCTCGAATTAATAATCATTGATAATTCCATCGTTATATGAACTGAACCATCCTCAAGATTTTCTTGAAGGGTGGATTGTAGAGATAAAAAAAATGAAATAGTTAGGAAGGGTTGGAAAAATGAGAGAGAGAGAGAAAGAGAGAGGTGGGGTTGCAACATGATCAGTACAGTTGACTAAGCGATGCCAGGTTCTGAATACAACAAAACACAATGGAACCCCACAAAATGCATTTTCTTCAACTATGGAAACAGTTGCCTCTTCTCCCTCCTTCTCCCTAAAACCATATATAAATTAATCAGTTTTGTTTGGGTAGGTCTAATGTTTATCAAGTAATGTAGTTCATAGAGGGCTCCATTTAAAAATAAAATTTGAACTTTCTAAAAGCTGACTGTTCCACTTAATTCAACTTCCAAAATATATGGGTTAAAGCTGTAACCCAAACCCTACTACACAAAGAGAATGGTAAACTTTTAGGACAAATAATTTTGAAAATTAGAACCACTTTGTAAGCTAATTAGACAGATGGATGCAAAAGACAAACTTAAAAATCACGTAAAGTGGGCGGGGGTAGACATTTCCATCATCTATCCCACAGAGGCAGCAAGGAAGTAGAGTTGAGGCAAAAAGTAGAGAAAATCTAAGGAGTGAATAATAGATGGTGCTTTAGGTCAGGATTAGGTGGTTACAGCCTATTGGTGACTAAGGTCATTTCAAATATATAACATAAATAAAAGTAGACTTGTATTCTGCTCTTCCAAGAGGTCAAACCCAATGGAAAAAGCCCCACATAAACCAAACCCCACTGGCCGACAACCTCTTTCTTCCTTCACAGTCTTTCATTTCTCTCCTCCCTTCCCTCTTGATATTTTTATTCAATATTTGACTTAAACTAACAGCCTCTCACTTCTTAGTCATGGACTTGTTATCTCTCTCATTCTAATATCTATGGTTATAACTAAGAGTCCTAGCAACCAAGCAAATGATAGAGACCAAAAATAATCAAACACCCACATACACAAAGATGACCAAAAATGTTTTGAATTTATGATAAAATGAAATATATATATATATATATATATATATATATATATATATATATATATATATATATATATATATATATATATATGTCCATATAAAGTATGTTGGGATAATCAAAGAGAGTTGCAGAGAAGACACAGATTCATAGCAGCATCCATGCTCAGTACAGAACTCTCTTTAAGATAGGTTGAGGAGGAAGTTCATGGTGGAGGTCCAGACATGGCAGAGACAATTAAACTTGCTCCATAATAGACATAATATAATACTTCATATATATATATATGATATATATGCTCCGATTAACGAGGACTGCTGCCAATGACATCCACAAAGACTCTGTTCAGTGATGGCAACCTCATCTGCTTCTCCTGTGTTCTGCTTTTCTTGAAAATCGGGTCGGCTGGAGAAGATGAAGACAGTGACATCCCACAGCCCACAGAATCGTCTGAGCGACAGAACGAAATAGCCATGCATCCATAACACCATTTGGGCTGCCGGGAATATTTAAAATTTGCGCTTGTGGGTTTGTTGTTTTGGGTATAGAAATTAAAAGCTGATATCGTATGATGAGTTGACAGCACCAGTCACTTTATCCTGCTGGAATTTTTGGGATTTTTTCGACGATGATTAGATGATAATTAAGATTGATAAGTAATACAACAACAACAACAACAGCCATGAAAGGCAGACACACACCTTGTCAATTTTGAGGATGCCCAGGAGCTGGTTTTGGTATTCAATGGGGTTGCAGGGCTCGACATGATTTATTACGTGAAGCATTGTTGCAGTAGCCAATACTGAAGGAAGGTAACTGACGAACCCTCGAATCTGTAAAATCATCACACAAACGTATTAACTCTTAATGATGAAAGCTCATCAGAAGATTTTCTTTATTCCTTGGTACTACTATCTATTTCAAATATGGTCATTGATTAAAAAAACTTAAAAAACCCAATTTTAATATAGATCTTCATTATTTTTAATCTGAAATGTTATCTAAGAACAATACTTTTTTCTTTTAAGAGAATGTAATATTACGAGATGGAGTTAAAAAATAACTCATTCTTGAATAGACAAATGTAAATATTTAGCATGATATGAGAGAGATGGAGCAAAGACATTTTGTCTAACAGGTTATTTTCCAAGAAAAAAAACATGGTTATTTGATGCTTTTAACCAAAAATATTCAAATCTCATCGACTGATCAAAAGAGGCGGCTAGGAAATGCTTACCGGCGACGACGGAGAGGAGGAGACGCTCACACCGGTGGAGGAACTCCCAGTGGAGATGGGTCTTCAAGCCGAGCCTTCTTATGATATGATCAATGAAGGAGAGTGGGGTGACTGGGTTCATCTTCCACTGAAGAGTTGAGAGAACCAGAAGCTCCATTCTCTGAATTGTTTTGGCTTCAAACACATACTTTGTGTCCTCAACCTGAAACGTTTCACAAAACCCAGATTCAAACCTAAAGCAATCAATCCAACAAAAAATGGACACATCCAGTGGTTCCTTTTTTTTTTTTTTTTTTTTTTTTATTGAGACTCGACATACTTGCAGGTCTAGGAGGAGAGGCACTTGGGTTTCTTCCACCTTGTCAGCCAAGGAGAGACAAGTCACGGCCGCAAGCTGGTTCATCCATGGCTTATCTCCCTGAAAATGGCGACTTGAGAGAAACCTATCCAAGTAGTTAACGGCCAGAATCGCAGTCAGAGCTGAGAATCCGTAATGGCCATTCACCTTCATCATCCACTCCACCATTTCCCGCCGAGATACAGCGAGGAAGCACTGAGACTCCATTGCTGCTGCTGCCTTTCTTAGAGAAGAGGACAGAAGCTCTGTCTCCCAAAACAAGTCATGTTCAGCAAAACAGGGGTACAAGAGTAGAAGAAGGATCTGTCCATCATAATCAACATTGCCATATTTATCTTTGTAAACACTATTTTCAGCTGTCTCTTCCCATCTCTCCTCCTCACAGTAGAGAGCGTCCAAGAGAAAAGAAGAGTTAGGAGGTGTTTGGTGATGATGATGATGTTGTTTTATTGTCATCTTCTGCTGAGAAGAAGAGGGTTGGGTCCTCTTCTCATTATACAAAAGAAAGGCTTACACCACCCACCATACACATCTCTCTCTCTCTTAACTTTCTATATCTCTGTGAGCAGACTGTATATAATAGAAAGAGAGAGAGTTAGAGAGAGAAAGTGAGAGAGAGTATGAGTAGAGAGAAGGAGGGAAGAGGAAGGGATTTATCAGAGTGGGCTCTACAGCTTGTCCTTTATAATATTGAATTCTGTGGTTTTCTCTCTCTATCTCTCCCTCCCTCCTTTTTCACTTTTTAGGCTGTGTTGTGCTATGGGCAAAATGCAACGGGCACACACACCCAAGCCGGACCCCATGAAAACTACTCTTATTCCATCCCTTCCATTGTAATAAATTAATATCTGCCCTTTTTTTCCCAAATTAATATCTGCCCTGTTTTTTCCCCAATTAATTGGCAAATATTTTTTTTTAAATAAAAAATATGGAATAAAGGAATTGGTGCAGTAATTTGTGAAAGAGGCCAAAATGAAGAGTTGACTCCCATTTGTCTTCTTTGGTTTTCCTGGCCTCTGATACAATCAATTGGGGAGTTGGGACTTTTTTTTTTAATCTTTAATATTTATTTTAAAAAATATTAAAGAAATAAAAAAGGACAAAATGATGGGGAGGGGGAAAAGTACAAAAAGAAGACGCAGAGTAAAAGAAAAACACAAAATAATAATAATAATAAAAGAAGAGGGTTGCAATTTATATCGAACGGGCCACGGCCGTTGAGTTTGCCAGTTAAGATTGATGCTGCAGATGGAGGAGGACACTGACTCAGTGAGTGAACAGAGATCGTGAGGTAAGTATTCAGTATTCAGTATTCAGTATTCAGGTATTCAGTATTCAGCCTTCGCGCGCGTGCATTCACGCTACCTTTGGTGGGGCCCCAAACCTCATTTTTCGCATGTAAATCAATCCGGTTAGCCCCTCCATACAGATGTCAATGGGTCTGGTTGTTTTTTTTTATTCTCACTATGAATATTTATAGTTCGGTTTTTGTGAGTTTGAGACGAGATAATTGGGTTTTAATAAAGTGGATGGGTGCGGGTTTTGCTTACTCGCACCCCGCCCAACCCTAGTTATAGGTTATTAAAAACGTTTTAAATTGTTTTATTTTATTTATATTTTTAATAAATAATAATAATAGATTTTTTAATAAATAAAATTATAATATCTTATTATTTATAATTTATTATTTTTATATATAATTAAAATAAATATTGTGTAAGAATATATAAATAGGTAGAGATTTTATTTATGTTAGAGCTATTCTAATCTATTATTTATAAGAATAAGATAGAAATACTGTACGATTTTATTATTTAGATGATAATATCTTTATTAAGGAAATAAGGTATCCAAAACTATGGGACATGTTTTGTAGTTTATTTAAAATCTAAATCATATTTGGTTTGTCCGATATTTCTATTAAGTACTAATTCAATCTACTTTTTTATAAATAACTATTTACAATCTACTTTTTTATAAATGACTATTTAATAATATAAATATATGTGATTCATTTAGAGACGCGGAACTTTTTCATTCCACGTATTAGCCGTTTGTTAGAGCTTTAGAAGCACATTTAATTTTAATTTTTAATGTAAATATTTACAAAATTTAAACACATGTTTAAAATTTTTTAAAACAACTTAACAATATTTTATTTAAAAAATGTTTTATAAGTGATTCTCTTGCAAATAGAAAAGTAAAATTAGTGTCAATAAAAACTAGCTCAAGTAGTTAAAAACTTAGACTGACATACAGACAAATTTATAAGGTTTTGAGGTTTGGGACTCGACTTTGTGTCCCAGGTGATAAGGACTTAAGGAGGAAGCTTTTGAAGGAAGCTCATTGTTTTAGGCTTGTCATCCATCCAAGATGTATAAAGACTTGAAACATAACTATTGGTGGTCAGGTATGAAGAGATATATTACTCGATTTATGGCTCAATATTTAGTGTGTCAACGGGTTAAAGTTGAGCGCTAACGACCAACAGGGTCCTTAGAACCGCATGCTATTCCATAATTAATCGAAAGATATCATAATGATTTTGTTATCTAAGCACACTACTTTGTGGTAATAATGCTATTTAGCGATTATAAACGATCAACAAGTGTTCGTTCATTTCGCCTATCAAAGGTTAACTTTTCCTTAGAGTGATTAGCTTATTTGTATGTCAAGGAGATTCGAGATGTACGGGGTATCGATTTCCACAGTTTTGATAGAGACTCGTTTATTTCTAGATTTCGTGTAGCTCCATAGAAAGCTTTGTGTGACTAAGTCGACTTTTGAAGACTGCCTTCATCCTGGGGATCGACGCCTAATCGAAAAATGGTGATCTCGATTTTGGAAGACTTATCGAGAGCTGTTTTGACCCAAAGTAATTGGGATGACTATTTGCCTCTGTGAGTTTGAATTATAATAATAGCTTTTCAGCTAGTATCGGATGACACCTTTAAGGTTGTATGGTATAGAGATGTCAATCTTCTATTTGTCGGGATGATGTCGAAAGGAAGCTAGTTTGAACTCGCATAATTGACAATTGAGAAGACTCGCTTGATTAAAGTGGATGTAAAAGTTATGTTGACAATCTTAAATGAGACTCGTTTTGTGTAGCGACTAATGCTTTCCTAGCGCTTTTACTTAAATACGTGGATGATTTGGAAAAAATGAAAGCTTAGTCCTCATTTTCATGTCTGCTTGATACTAGGATAGTAGATTTCAGCGATATAGAGTAGCCTTACCTTCAAGTTTGTCAAAAGTTCATAATGTTTTCCATATTTCGACCTTAAAGAAATATGTTTTTTAACCTTCTCATGTGGTGGAATTGGAGTCTATTCAGATTTCTGAGGACTTAACTTATGAAGAGGTACCTATTCGAATTGTAGACGTGATAGATAAGGTGTTACGATATACAATACCAAGTCGTAAAGGTGATAAGATAAAGAATCATGATATCCGGTGAAGCTACTTTAGCTTAAGAGAGGATTAAATGAAAGCACAAGCATTCAACTATTTCGAGATTCTCGAGTATGTCAAGTTTAGAGGATCAAACTTTTATTAAGAGGAGGATGTATTAACAATAAAAAAAGGCAACAAATAATTTTAATGAAGGGTAGCTTTGTAAATTCCTTAGGGAATCCCTAAGTATAAAAAAATAACATTCATTCATTAGATCTTTTATTTATCTCTACGCAGGCTCTCCCAATCGTAGAACTCCATAATCTGTGGTTTGACGAAGGGTTTCCAAGTTTCTTATTCGTAAGAATTCCGGGGAAACTTAAGATTGGACAGAGAGTTGAAACATGAAAAGTAGGATCTTTTATCTTTTCTCGTTATCCTTCTGTATACCCTTATGCATATTCTATGTTTTTGTGTTTTATCAATCTTGAAAATTTGATTTTTATTAAGTTTAAAGAAAAAAAAAATAAAGAGATGAAGGTGATTAAAGTACCATTATAGAAATCAAGAAAAAAAAATGTAGAATAAGAAAAATAAAATAAAAAGGGAAGAAGGTAGTAGGGAACCATTGTAAAAATTAAAAAAAAAAGGAAAAAAAAAAAGAGAAAGAGAGAGAGAGGAAGGTGGTAGGAACCATTATATAAATCAAATAAATAAGTAAATAATAAAAATAAAGAAGTAAGCTTGGTGACCATCCCTAGGTATGATGAATGAGTCTTATGTGATCTAAAAAGACAAAAAAAAAAAAAAAAGAAGAGTTATTTGGATTATGACATGAGCTTTTGAGAAGCACAAAAAAAAAAAAAAAATCATATTTAGATAGGCATAGTGGAAAAACAAAAATTGTCATGTGCTTCAAAACTTAGTTATGAAATGCCCAAAAAATTTAGATAATTATAAATTTCACTAAAAATTATAACAATAATAATAGTAATAATATAAAAATATAAAATAAAATAAGAATAAAAGGTTCGTATTTTAATGGTTTATGTTCGTTATTCGTTTTATGTGAATTAGACTCTTAGTTTGATATTTTCAGAGTTATTCAGGAATTATGATTTTGGTTTGAGGTAAGGGAAAATTAATGCAGTTTTTTTTAATGTATTTTTATACATACCATTCAAAAATGTTCACTTAGTTTTTGCTTAAAATCTGAATCAAATATATTTTGCATAAAAAAAATATATATGTTGGACCTTATGTTTTGTTATGATATAAATTATGAAGATATTATGTTTTGTGTATGAAATTATTGAAACTATGTTTTGACTCTGGTAGTTCAACCCTTTCAACGAAAATAATAGTTGACATTTACATTCCTCGGTCGCACGTACTGACGGAACTCCAACCTTTGGGTGGGGGTTTCGCTAGAGTACTACTGCATTTCACACGTTTCGAAGCATGCTTCACCTTAAATGAATAATTTGAGCACAAATTTAATTACATGAAAGCTCTCACACTATTGGACACCGCTCGATATTTCGTGGACTGCGAAAAGTTTTAATTTGAATATCTAAATGAATTTGATATGAAAATGCTTGGATTCGAAGGGAAACGATTTTGCTTAAATATTTGAATGTATTGACAAAAAAAAAAATGAAAATGACCGATGATAATATCTTTTATTTTTGCTAGTGATTTGAAAATATTTGATCCATGAATAGCATTAATCTACCTTATTGGGCTTCTAGCTCATTCCTTATTTGTTGACTATTTTTCAAGTACTATTAGTTCGGGCGATGAGTGATTGGCTAGGATGGGATTCGTGGATTTTTTTATATTTTGAATTTCATCATGGATTTCGTTTAGTTGATGAATTTGTGTTCATTTGGATTATTTGATTTTTCAAAGTTGTTAGAAGTGTTTGGATAATTGTTTTTAGACTTTATGTTAATTTATAATTGAAGGTGGATATTTAAAAAGTTTTTATTAGTATGGAAATTCTGAATTCCAGGATGTTATAATTTTTTACTTTCATGAACATATATGTAGTTGGATTTAAATCAATTACAAAGTCATGATTGTGTCTCTTTCTTGAAATTTAAATTTTGTACTAATATTTTTTTTTTAAATCTCTACCTTAATTACTTAATTAACATAAAGATAAAAACAAGAGATGCATTATATAAGTGAAAAGATATATTAAAAAAAAAAGTAAAATAGTGTTACAACTTTTTTTGACAGTGTTTTGATAATATTTTATTAAAAGTATTTTTAGAATAAATCAAATGCAGATTTTTAGTCAAATATTTTACTCAAGATTCATTAAAAAGGGAATTGCAACCATCTATTTTAAAGTTTTTACATTATATTAGATCAAACAATATTCCATTGAAAGGACGAAAGCAAAGCCCTAGTGATAGGCCTTATGGTACATTTGGTACAACTTTAATTTAAAGCAACATCACTTTCGATTGTACTAATACGAAAGAAAGAAGAATGATAATATATAAAATTCAAAGAGTCTATTTTGTTTAAAAAAGTAAAAGTTTTGACGTGATGCATTTGTATTATACAAACTTAATATGCTTTTCGTGGGTTTTGAATTGATTATAAATAAGTTTGCATTAAATTCGAGTTGGTATAAATGGAATCAAATTGCTAAATAAGTAATTATTAAGTTAATTTCATTATAAGAATTTAATTTGAATGAACCCGTATTATTAACTAAATCATATCTTGTAAACTATTTAACTCATATTTGGTTTATTTTAAATATATTTTTAATAAAATAAGTTAATTGAATCATATAAGACACGTTGGTTTTAGCATTAATAATATAGACATATTTAGGTCATATATAATGTTTAAGGAGACAGTGTGCTAACTCCAAAATATAATGGTTTTTTAAACTTGAAATTTGAAGGGGATTTCAAAATAATATTATTATAATAAAAAATAGTTGGAAGTTTGTCAAAACCTAAACATGTAGAATTTTGCCATATTTATAAGGAAGTGAATAGAACAACAACATATTGTTTATCGAAGAAAGATGTTTTTACAATAATTGTCCTAATATTTTGTTTTAAAATTTTCAAAGAATGTTAGAAAATTTACTTTTTGTAGGTTTTCTTACTTGCTTGTAGTCTTCCTTCCCCAAAATAATAATAATAATATTATTATTATATACGTATACAAGTTTAATTTCAAGCAAATTATTTATTTAAATCAAATCGAATTTGTACTCGAAAATACCACTTATATGGCTCGTGGGGACACGGCAAGCCGTGGAGCGTAGTTTAAAAAATTAATTCGTAGAACACAGTAATTACTGTCTGAGAAAGACAAAGAAAAAAGTCATAAATGATGCTGTCTTGTATGGCAGTGGCAGAGCTCAAAGCTCATATATATATATATATATATATATATATATATATATATATATATATATATATATATATAATTTATATAATCCGTACATTATCCCTTGACATGCTCCATAAGCTTATTTTGATTTTATTTTCTTGTATCCTATAATTTTTATTTTAATAATATTATACCATTAAAATAAATATAAAACCCATTAGTATTTCAGTGAGAACTTTTGTTAATGAAGCTCCAAAACATGAAACAATGGGTGAGAAAAAAAAAATCCAAGCAAAAAAAAAAAAAAAGAAGAAGAAAAAGTCATTGAATGGGGAGGAGGAGACAATAAAGCTGGAGAGAATTTATGATCTGAGACTGGGATAGAGGGGCCAGATCATTAACCACTCATTTGTCCAAGGCATTTAAAATGGAATGAGAAGAATTATTTTGATGATTATGGGGGAAGAAATAAGAATTAAAGAAAGAGAGTGTGTTTAGGGGGGGATGTGAATATCCATGAAAAGCTTGAGTAAAACACTAAAACTAGAGTGTAATGCCCAAACCTTGGGGTGTGTAATGAGTTGTAACACCACACCACACCCACCTTCTCCAATTCCTGACACTGCCTGCCTTGTCTATTGTATATAACATCACTGATCACACCCCTATATATGCTCCAAGATTCTATTACTATTGTACTACTTTTTACTTTTCCTACACACACAGAGTATAGTCATAGACCTCTAAGTGTCTTACCCTCATGAGAATTTCTTTTTTATGTTGTTAAGATACTAATGGAGAAGGGAAAAAACAAAAGAAAAAAAAAGGACATGAATGAATCATAAATGGTAATGGTATGGAATTTTATAAAATGTTTGACCCACCCATTAGTTTATCTTAAAGTTTGAACATGGAATGACTGAAATGAACAAAACTCTTGGGCATTTGATGTTGAATGTCTCTATATTCAAGAATCTCCGGATTTATTCTCATTTTCTAAATTCCTCAAAATATTTAGCGGTTCTCATTTCCGAATTTACCCTTAACTTTAATTTAAAGCTATATCATTTTAAGATTGTTAAATGGAAGGAGCATATCAACATTCATAAATGATAAATGATATATCGAATGAATTATTGAATTGGGAAAATTGGGTGCTTAGATGGCAGCTATCATTGACTAAATCTTCACAAATATGACAACTGCCACAATGTAAACCACCACCTCTCATTTTCAAATAATTTAGTAAAAGTCCAACTTAATGTTATAGAATGAAATGTTGTTAATTATGTTACACTTTTGTAGTTTCATGCTCTCTTAATTATAGATATTATAAATTAGGGTGCTAATTTTCAAGAGTTGATGTGTTCTAGTATGACTTTTGAATCCAAGAAGAATGAATGTCTTTGAATTATTGATTTAGTGGGTTAAAGAAAGGTGAATTGAACCAATTGCATGCCTTATTGATCCAACATTGGTTTATAGCTACCTAATTCTATTTCCACAAAGCATATAAGAGTCTTTCAAGGTGGTGGAAAAAGAATAGCAGCAGGCTTAACTAAATTTAAGAACCAATTGTTGAAAAAGGGAATTGGAAGCAAGAACTTGACCATTTGAGGAGTAGAGAGTAGCCTGGTTTTTGCTCACTAAAACTTGGAAATTGGCCACCACTTTTTGGGATTTGCTAAAACTTCTTCTCTTTTTACCAATGTTAAGGTTAAGGTGAACCACTTGATGTGACTTTGATTCCCCATTTATGGACAAATACTCAACAAAGGAACAGGGTCCAATAAATCCAATTAACCTGTGAATGGATGGACCTCCTTCTATTTGTCATTGTTGAGGGATGGTAAGACAAATAAAACCAGCCTTGGACAATAATCACAGTTTAAAAACAAAAAACAAATAAATCCAATCAACCTGTGAATGGATGGACCTCCTTCTATATGGCATTGTTGAGGGTTGGCAAGACATTTAAAACCAGCCTTGCAATCATCACAGTTTAAAAACAAAAAACAAATAAATCCAATTAACCTGTGAATGGATGGACCTCCTTCTATATGGCATTGTTGAGGGTTGGCAAGACATATAAAACCAGCCTTGGACAATCATCACAGTTTAAAAACAAAAAACAAATAAACCCACAATACCCATTTTTGCATAATTTATGGTTCTTTAAAAAACCTCTTCCAATTAAACAAAATATATAAGATCCTGATACTATGTCAAATTACCAATTTTATAAGTTTGCTCGGATGAAAAACAATTCTTAAAAAGAAAAAAGATTGGATATGTTTGCTTATAATTTTTGAAAACTATTTTTTATTCTAAAAAAATTAAGAAAACAAAGAAAACACAGAATATTTTTTGTTCACAATTTTTTTTAAAAACACATAAAATATTAAATTCAAATAATAATAATAACAATTTTCATGGGAAAACAATGTTTTCTACATTTTAAATAACTGTTCTAAAAAAGTTTAAAAACATAGACAAACCCATAAATTCTACTTCCTTTAGCATGTATACTTTGAAATTAGAGGTCATGTGTACCATCTTTTCAATTTTAGAATAGTACATAAAAACCATCTACTCAAAAATAAATAAGCAAAGTCAACAAAATAAAAATAAAAAATAGGGAAGTGATGCTTGAAAAACAGTGCTATTGAAAATTGCAAAGGGGAACTGAACAAAGGACTACAGTTACAACAGAGACAATGAGAAAAAAGAGGGATGGGGGTGTTGGCCAGTCTAGCTTAACTTACCCAGACAAGGGTCAATTATCACTACAGTTGTTACACTAATAATTCCACTGGTAGCATATATCATCTTCTTATAATATCCCAACCACAAACACCAAAAGATTCAAAACAACAAAAAAGGCAGTACCCCCTACTGCATCATTTTTCCTTACAAGTCAAACCAGCCCCACTACTTCTTGTTTTGGTTCTTGGACATGGATGCACTTCAATCACTAAAAAATATCAAAGGGTAAGTTTGATTCCCCTGCTTTCAAAGCATTTTCGAAAATAGCTTTTAAAAAATACATGTAATATTATTTCACGTTATTCAAAATTGTTTTTATCATATGAATTAGTGTTTTGTATTTTTCAGAAAAAAAAATTTGATTGGGAATCAAATATGTTTTCCTGATTTTCTTATTCTTTTTGTTTTTTAGAATAGAAAACGATTTTCAAAACCTATAACCAAGTAGACCCTCCCATTGCTAAAAATCATCAATCATCTCAACCCACATTCCTATCTTGATGTTTTTGAAGATGCATGAATCCCTCTGCGAAATGCCTTATTGTTAACAACAATAGGAGCACTAATTGTCACGCGCCTAATTGTCACGTTAACTACGGCGATCGTCTCACATGTATTAAATTCTCGAGACCCACCGCCACACCACACATCTTACCTTTACGTTGACGGCTTCGCCGCTCAAGCCATCAGAGAGCGGTTCCAGCCCCAACTTAACTGTGTTTCTGCACTTAATCTAAAGCAGTTTCACTGATCCACTCAGACGCACTCATTCGGAGCCGGGCCTCACACCATTAAACTCAAAAACCATCAAAGACGCTGGGATCTTCAATGTTTCAATCGGTGTCACGAACGCCCACACACGTTCCGCCATAATTCACCTTGATCATTAGCCACTAGTTGGTGATATTTTCAATCCATGCGCTAAATTCAGTTTTAGCATCAATGTTCTATCTTCTTCCTTTTAGGTATGGACAATGATGATGATACAATGCTGTATTTTATGATGCCTCACTCTACTTTTGAAGAAATATGCATATATATATATATATATATATATATATATATATGTATATTTGAGTACTTTGTTTATTTGAATCATATTAGAATCACAAGCACTATGTGAAATGGTGATTGGTGTGGTGGGTGACTTTATTGAACTAGATCTCTAATCATTCATGAAAAGTTATTGGCAATGGTCTTTCTCCTGTCTTTTTATGACCCACAATATGATAAAGAAGGAAGAATTCAGTAAAGCTCCTTCCCCCAACCCCCCCTCCAACCTCTCCCACTTGAGGTAATTGTGGATTGTGTTTGATTATCTTCCTTTTTTCACAGTGCATGCTTTGAGGGCTCATAACATGTATAGCACTTGAGAGGTTTGGTTTGTCATCCACTACCAATAGGGGTACCTTTTCAAACACACCAATAATAGCCCCCATGGCTTTGACCAAGGGAGGAAAAAAGAGAGCCCCATCTCAACAACATAAAAGTGATGAGTAGGGCTGAGCTTTTGACTCACCCACAGCTAGTTTCAACCACTCCCCTTGAAAAGGCCTTGTGGAGGCAGATGGGTTTGGAAGTGGAACCATCTACCTTCTGTTCCCTGTGGGTCCCACCTAAAGACATCTCAATTGCTTTGTCCTAAATGCTACTACACCAAGTGAACGATTATCTTCATATTGGGTAAATTGCAACATCTCGATCGAAAAATAGTTGAATTATTTGAATTTAATTCAATAAAACTCGAATCAATTAAAAATTAATGTATAAGCATACTTGAACTCAATTGGACTTGAAATCAATTCAATTAATAAAATTATAAAACTCGATTAAGTTTACAAGCAACTCTAATCGAGTATTATGAAACTCGAACTTGACTCAATTAACTTTGAGTCGAATTTAAGTATTATATAAGTCGAGATAAAGTAGCTCATGAGTAATTTGACTCGATTACATCCCTACCCCGTACAGTAAGAATTTGTGGACTGTCGATCATAAGCACCGTAATTGACTGGAAGCAAAGATAAGGGGAAACATAAACAAAAACTCTAGAAGCCCAAAACTTGGATTGAGGCATGTGGAATTAGTTTTCTTGGATTGAGGCATGTGGAATTAGTTTTCTTGGTCCCAAGTAGCTTTATATTTATGGTTCATTAATCATTCCACCACATGCTAAGGTACTCCTAGCTTGGGGAGGACAGGCTTGAATGCGTACACGGAGTTTTAATTGTTTGTTTTTTCTGGGCAGACATCAAGTAGGTTCATTCTTTAATGTGTTTGGTACTCCAAAATTAAATAAACAAACAAAAGAATAAAGTTTGTCCAATCAAATATAAAAAAAGAAAAGGAAAAGGAAATTCCCCAAGCAAAAAGGCCATGGTGGAAGCAAAAAGATGGGAATTTTTCTTTATCTGTTTTCAATGGTTATATTCCATTCTGTAAATGAAAATTCTCATGCAATATAGCAGTATGAAAAAAAGAAGAGGGGCCCAAACCCAACCTCGAGAATGTCCCAAAAGGGCTAAAAGGAAAAAGCTGAGGCTAAAATTAAAGAACCAAGCAACGCCCATTGCCCAGAAAGAAAGAAAGAAAGAAAAAACCCCAAATTACCACTAGATAAAGTTTGATTCATACAGCCTGCAAGCTTTCAAATTCTTGTCTTCTTCCTATCCTGTTGATAATGAGAAGGTGAAGGAGAAGAAATTGGCAACTTCATTCAAACTTATGATCGAATTCAAGCCTTCCAAGTGCTTTGGATTTGTGATACAAACAGCTGACGAGCTTTCTTATTATTATTATTATTATTATTTTGTCCCAAAATATTCATTTATTTCAGTCAAAGATACAAATAACATAGCATCACTTCTCATCGATAATCTCAAACCGATGCTTAAAAAGTTTTGAAGGTGGTGAAACATGCTGAACTAGCAGCCAAAACAAAGAATTTATATCATCAAACACTTGGAAGCAGTGAGCCTAGGAATTTCTTATCATAACCACTGAAATCTTTTAACATTTGAGAGAAAAGCCAGGAATATAACACAATGTACTGGAATCCTTGGTGTTATATAGGTTAGGGTAACTACCAAACAACAATCATACAGTCTACACATTAAGGCACTCATCTCATTCCAGGTCTTCACTTGGACATGCATTTAAGCTCAGTATCGCGGCGGAGGGTACAATCCAGGGTAAGGACCTATTGAAAGACAGAACAGCGATTTAGCATTGAAGATGAGATGACAATAGAGCAAGATGTGAAGTTGAAAAAGACAATCACCTGGAGGATAAAATGGTGAGGCTTGTGGAGGTGGTGGAGGATAACCTGCTGGTGGTGGGGGATAAGCTGAAGGTGGTGGGTATGGTTGTGGAGGATAAGCTGAAGGCTGAGGGGGAGGAGGGTATGGTGATGGCGGATACGTTCCTGAATTTGGTGGATACGAAGGATAGGGTGATGGGGCTGGGTATGCCGGTGATGGGGCTGGATAAGGAGGACCTGCAGATACTGGCGGAGGTACCGAGTATAGAGAGACTTGGGGTGCAGGAGGTGCTACATACGGTGGTGCTGATGGTGCAAAGCCGGTTTCTGGTTTCTGCAATGCCCGACAATGCAAAAAATGGTTAATTATCTCACACAACAGTAAATTAAAAAGTTCATAGTATTTTATCATTAAAAAGAAGTGGGAAAACAGGAGATCTTACTTTGGCATTTGAATAATGCAAAATCAGTCGTACTTCTCCCGCATATCTGTAATGGATAAAAACAATGATTCAGAAGTCTGGAAGTTGCTATGCAAAATGGTATTCACACTAGTGTTAATTTTCTGTCAGGTTGTAAATCTACACATAAATAAGCAACAAGCTAGATCCAAATAGACATTGACGATGCTGTTAACATCACTTCTTTAATACAAAACCTTTTTGCATGATTTCTGCGTAGGTAAAACAGTGTCACATTTTGATGTGTTCAACTACTTCAGTGGGAAACGCATAACAGAACTTTCAGGAACAAAGCATGCACAGCAGTCTTCTCCTCCCTAGCCCACATAATATGACCACCAGTTCCGAAGGATATAGGTTATACAGAATTTTCAGAAACCAACTTATTGTTCACCTCATATAGGATGCCTTCACCACATTGGCTAAGATAGAAAGGTTCTCCATTGCTGTTCTATTCTCATTCTTTCATCAAAATTTCACTGTTTTCTTATAGAACTTGAGGATTTATAACAATGACTATACAGTTGAGTCAGCCTACTGGTCTCCAAGCTATCAGATCAACAGGTCATTGTTTTCAAGCCCGGCCCAACCTACCCTTCCCTCAATGAGCATGACATTTGCCACCACAACAAAGATAGGGAAGCCCAGCCTCATCTCTCCTCATTTAAAATATATACACACACATGTAGGCATAAACACCTGGGCACTTCATTACCACTCACCAGAGTTCAATTATGATTGTGCTTTGATGCATATTCACTCAGCTAACCAATCTGTGGCTACAATTCATGTATTGCAGAAACCTAGAGCCATGATGAATGACCACAGAAAGTTATGGAATACTTTCTACGATCAACTCAACATTGTGTCCCTTCCAATGGTTTTTTCAAACTAGAGATATTTGCTAGGAGGTTACTAAGTTGGGTGCCCCCTACCAATCCAAAAATAGAAACAGTTAGGTGGCCTCTTGTAATTTGACTTAATTATCGAATAATAATTTATCAACACTTAGATGCTGTCAAGGTTGAAATTGGAAGTTTTTTTTTCTTAATCTAACATGTCTTTCTCAGGTCCTAAACCATGGTGTCTTTTTAGGGGGATCCTTAGAATTCCGAGGACTTGTAGAATGAACTAGAACAAAATCTAATTTGCATGAATTCATACACAATCACCTCGGGTGCAAGCACAAACTATACACTGTCATTTTTTTTTTATCAGTACAAACTATACACTGTCATGATGTCAGAAACTAAAGAAACACATTCTGAGCTCAAAAGACACCATCCAACATCTAGTGCATAGCATGGCGTCCGAACAGAAAATATTGATTACTGTGATGTTCATCATGTAGATAAGAAACCATGCCTTACCCTCTGTTAAGACGAGGATCCTACAGATGAAACACAGCCTCCTCCACAGGAAAAAATTACCCTGGATAGATGGAGAGAGAGAGGGACTTCACTAGAACTATGATGAACATTTAACCCCTAAGGATAATATTCCAGCCTAACAACGTAATAAGTTTATTACATAGTAAAAGTTATAAAATTTAAAATAAGTGCTGACCATTCTAAAACCTGGGAATTGGAAATTTTTATTTATGTTGAAGTAAAGAGAGAGAAGTGTCTCTCTCCCTCTCTCTCTCCCTCTCTCTTTTATTTTTCTTTTTTCTTTTTTTGATAGGAAAGCTAAAGAGAGGAATGTTAGAATACCCCCATGTCCTGTATTACATATAACTGATATGATAAATGTAAGTTTCTTATAAACTACAGATGATTAATCAGTAATCATTTATTTCACATAACAAAGTTTTCTCATAATCCACCATACTAAAAAATTAGAACAAAAGAAAATGATCCTACAAATGGTGTCTGTTAAAAGCGTACTCTCTCTTTTGCCTTTTGATAGGCTCGTTAGAAGTTAAAATACTGCCAATTCCCCCATACATGGAAACCAATAGTTAGGGCTACAAATGAGGCAAACTGAGCTCCTCCTTTTGCACAATCGAAACACAAGTATGATGCAAAAACCAATATGAAGAACAGAACCCCTAATCCTTTTATCCAGCCCATTCCTTAGAATTTCCATTTCAGGCCATTCTTTGATATAGAAGAGGCATAGTATTGACACTTCCTGAAATCATAGGATGCTTGAAACTTAATCCGCAACATTGAAATATTCTGTGGCTGTGATTGATTTTAAGCATGTAATGACTAAGATTTGAAAACATGGTCGAATAGTCCATTTCATTAAATTGTTCATTACTTGAAAGGGGTAATTTGGATTTACCTGCCAGTCTTAGTCTGTAGCGGCCAGGCAGTGTCATCGTAACCCTGGGAAAGAACCTTCTGCAATTGAACCCTAGAATCACAAAATTATCCAATTCCAAAATCAAAATTCTTCAAAAAATCACAATTCTATCAATGTTTGTATTACTTACTTTCCGTTGCCAATAAAGTCGTCGTAAGTAAGGGTATTGCTATTCCAAACAACAACATTCACCTCGCGAAGGCCTTCGATTAATGTAAACACAAATTTCTCTTGAAATGTAGGGTTCTTGCCACCATCTATACCAATCAAAATCAACTCAGAATCAGAAAATGCAAACCAACCAATTGTTGCAGCAAAATACAAGGAAACCATCATAAAAATTACAAGTCCACACAACTCTGCTTAAATAGAAGTATTTGGATGATTTGTTGTGAAAATTCTTAATTTTCTTCCTTGTTTACCAAGAAAACAACAAAGAGTGTTGCAACAGATCAGCATCCCAAAGGCAACAAAAAAAAAGAAGAAGCTCTAACACAGCATATAGATCCATAAAGACATACAAAAAACTGAAGAAAAATGAAAAATAAAAAAGGGCAACCTGTGCAGGTTCTTGTACGGAACTTGTTGCTACCATATTCAAGGCAAACATACGGATCTTGCCTTGAAATCCATTCGGTGTCCTTCAATTTATTGCATCCAACAACTGCATTCCGAACCAAAAAACTTGTAAATCAGCAGAAGAAGAAGATGATGATGGGCTGCCCCTGGGCGCTCTTCTTTTGATGAATATATTTGCTTTTATCCATCAAAAAAAGAAGAAGAAGAAGAAGAAGGTGATGATGAAGAAAAAGAAGAAAACAACGAAAATAATTGAAATTGAAGACATGGGCTGCCATGAAATCACCTGTAATCTCAAGAAGCTGGCCCTGAATACCAAAATTCGACATGGGAGGGTGACCTGCAGATGAGGTTGAAAAGTAAAACATTGACTCCGTCAGACCTCCCTTTATATATATATATAAAAGATAATAACAATGTCACAATCAATTAAAGTGGAGACTTTTTGAATTATGATTTGTGATCCCCTCTAATTTTCTATTAGTCTTTTGGATTTAGATCAAGAAGTTCTCAATATTTATAGTGGAATTTGAAAGGTCGTTGTTTCCACGAATCTACAGTGAAATATCTGCTGTTCAAACGTGCCTCCGGTTTCTTTCTGGATTTCCTAGGAAATTTGCTACAAAATGCAAACAAATGAGACGGAATACGGATCGACCCGATTTTGGTCAATCGTAATTCGTAGGATCGTCCCGATTTTGGTCAACCGTAGGCTAATATGGGCTGGACTTGATTAACCCAACCCTATAAATCATGGGTCAAAATCAATTAATATGGGCTGAAATAGTTAAAATATTAAAAATTAATATTATAATTTTCTAAATATTTTATAAAATAAATTTTTGTTTAAAATAATTATAATTTTCTTTTTATGTTTTTAAAAGACTGTATAATAAATTATTTTAATTACTTTTAAATTATTTTCATAATATTATTTTATTTTATTAAAACAATTAAAATTACTATAATAATAACTATTATATTTTCTTTAAAAAATATTTTTAATAATAAAAAACATGTATTTTTCATAACTAATTTATAACTAAACATTTTAATTACACTAACCTTTCCTATGTCGGGACCTTTTCCTTCCCTATGCCCTACCTTTTTTTAAAAGGTGAGTGCTTAACATCTTTTAGTAAAAATAACATATATTAGTTGTTTTCCTTCTTTTCACTTGATTTTCTAACATACCCTTTTACTTAATAATTACTTCTTTTTTTAAAATCATTTCTTATTTTTACTTAATAATATATAATAAAATTATTAATTTATTACTTAGTTTGATAAAAGTATATCCGAAATAAATATACTGTAAATTTTTATTGTGTAATATGAAATAAAAATTATGTTAGAAAAATTCTCTATAAGCCTTGTGTGATAAATATTTTTTTTCCAATTTTATAATTAATAATGAGATTTTATGTTCTGGAGCTTGTAAAATCATCCATTTTCTTCTTTTTTTTTTAAAATAATATTGAATAAAATTTTGTTAGTTGACAACAATAATAAATTAAGAAATATTAAAAATTAAAAAAAATATATATTAAAACTAAAATACTTTGATTTTGAATATAATTAAAACAAAAAAAATTTAAAAAAATTATTTCTCATTGTATGTTCAACTCTTTTTGCTTTTTATTAGTATAATTTAACCGAATGAGGTCAATATTTTATTTTTATATTATTAGTTTTAATTGTACTTTTTAATTTTAGTTGTTATTTATTGACCTAAAATAAATTCTCATCATTCAAAAGTTTATCAGTGTTATTCATCGGATAAGTGAAAGAGTATCATAAGAAATATTTATTTAATTTGGAAAAAAAGTGTATATATTTTAAACTATCTCTAAATAAATGAGAATGTAACTGTTTAAAATAATTGAAGATTTTTTTCTATATTTTTTAAACGAGTAAATTAAAAGTAAATTAGATGGATACGACCAAGTGGATGTGCATCATTGCATGGACCGAGTCAATTCTGATTTAGAAGCAGTATATATATATATATATATATATATATATATATATATATATATATATATATATATATATATATATATATATATATATATATTTTATAACCTTGTGATTATGTTAATCCAAACAGACCATTGAGTTTGGTATTTATATAAATCAAATATCTAAACCATTAATATGGTTAACCAAATCTTTGATTAACCAAAAAACCGATATATTATATACATTATATATTATATAATACTAATATTATATATTATATACATTGTATTTTACTATAATATATAATATAAAAACAATATTAAATGTTTTTTTGAAAGAAAAAAAATAATTTTATTGATTCAAACTTATAATGAATCGATGAATTTAATGACTAAAATATCTACGATTCCAGTTTTTTAACTTATTAACGATTATAATTTGAATCGCACTCACACAAATAAAGTGTTTTAACAAAACAACGAAAAATACTACATTGTAACAAACAAACGACTAACCAAATGCCTTTATAAGAGGCGACAACATAAAAAACATGATAAAACCTAAATTTTTATAAAAAAAAACCATTTTATTGATCAAGAAAGAGATGCAGAGTGATGATTTCAGGTTAAAAATAGTAAAAAAAAATAACCCCTCATTGTTTAAGAAAAATTGGCTAAAAGAGAATCATATGAGAGAAAATGAGATGATGCATGGATGACTAGGAAAACAATATTAAATATTATGTTTTTTTTTAAAGGATACTAATATTATACTAAAATTATATATTATATAAATTATATTTTATAATTTTAGTATAAATTAGGTTTTTTTTTTGGTCAATTAATTGAAACCACGATTTTTATGTTTTGTAAACTGAAATTGAAATCCAACCCAAAACCAAAACCAAAATCAAAATCGAAACTAAAACCGATATTTATATAAACCAAAAATCAAAATCAAATCGATCAGTTCGATTAACCTATTTTTCGGTTTGGTTATTCAATCGATTTAATTTTTTAGATTTTTTTTATTCACTCAAAATCTTATGTGTTTAAATTTACCTGCACGACTAATCCCATGTTATACCAAAATTAAAATCTCTGACAATCTTGAGGGGAATCGAATTGATGACTATTTGAGAGAAGCGCAAGACCCGATGAACCGAGCTACCACATAAAGTTAAATTTAGACATATTTCATGGAAATGTTTGTCATTTTGATCATTGGATGGGTCGTGTTTCAATTTTCACCGACCCATCATTGACCATTAATTACCCCACCTATTAACTCAACCATATAACAAATTAACATCAACTTTCTTTTCTTCCTTTCAAGATCATTCATTTATGGAAAATACTCGATGACATCATTTTTAAAAATAGAAAGTTTTTTAAAATAAATTTAGAAAATATAAAAGTTAAATTATATAAATACTTATTACCCGCTTTCCTCTCTTTCTTATAATCCGTTCAAAAATTACTATCCTTATAAAATTTTGGTCACTTTTTTTTTATATCAATGGGCAACACACTTTATTTATATAGCTGACTTTTGTTAGAGGACCCATGAAGAATATTACTTCTAAAATTTATATTGATTTCTCATTGTATTTTCATTTCTTTTGGCCATATTTATATATTTTACTAGTATAATTTGGCCAAATGAGGTCAATATTTTATTTTTATATTATTAGTTTTAATTGTATTTTTTTAAATTTTAGTTGTTATTTTATTGACCTCAGATCAATTCTCATCATTCAAAAGTTTATTGGTGTTGTTCACCGGATAAGTGGAAGAGTATCATCAGAAGAAATAATTATTCAATTTGGAAAAAAGGAATGTATTTTAAAAAAATCTCTAAATGAATAAGAATGTGACTATTTAAAACAATTGAAGAATTTTTTTTTTTATATTTTTAAAACGAGTGAATTAATAGTCAATTTCCATTATTTTTTTTCCTTTTTGATAACCTTGCTTGCCAACCAATTAACACGGGCTAGGACAATTAATTCTAGAAGACTATGTTTTTTCCATATTTCTTGGAAAGAGCAACATTTGTTAGACGACCCATTCATTGGAGCTATTCCGATCAGAAGCCTCAATTTCCAACTCTAAATCGACATTTTCTTTATATTTGAAAATGATGAGAGTTTCAATTCAAAATTACTATTCATTCTTCAAAATCTTTATTTTTTCAAATAAAAATATTATATATGAAATACTTTTATTTTTATTTAAACATAAATACAAGATTATATTAAATAAAAATATATTAAAAACCTAAAAATATATTTTAAACTAATAAATATTATATTATATTATAGAGCATCATATTACATGCAACATTAATAAAAAATACATAATAAAATTACATTAATACTCCGAAATAAATATATTAAAAACATTTTGAAATGGAAAATAATTCAAAATTTTAATGAAATTCAATAGCAAATTGAGTTCTCAAAAAAATTTTAGTGTGAAAAGATAACGATGATAAAAAATTGTTATGGATTAGGAAATAACTTCAAAACTTTGGTATTCTTATAAACATTTATTTATTTATTTAAAAAAAAAAATGCTCACTGACATTTTCCTTGCATGTGAAATCACAATCTCTTTAGTCTTTAGACAGATTCGTTAATCGTCTTATTCTGTTATTCGTTCAACACGTTTGCAAAGATTAAATCAATTTACTCTATCCATCCACGACAGGAGAACGAAATAACCGACTATTAAAACTTCTGGAATAAGAAATAGAGATGGGCTTTTCAAACACTCCTAAATTTCTAAACCATCCATTTCCTGTTCCAATGAATTTCATAATTTCATTCTTATTTTTCCAACTAATTTGGTGCTCTTAATTTTAGGAATTCATTTCACTTTTTAGCTTTCTTAGAACAAACATGCCACCATTTTCCTTTTCTTAATATTTTTTTTTTGAAATAAAAAATAATTTTATTTGTTAAAGCTAGCAATACATCGTTATAAATGCAAATAACAAATTGCTAAAAAGATGAAATAATATTTAAATTAATAACATAATAAATCAACTCAAAACCTAAAAATGACTCAAATTCTACAACATACTATTTTTCCATGTCTGTTGATCAAATATGATTTACCCGTTTAAATTGCTCACACAAAAATAAAACACCACAATAAGATAATGAAAAACAAACGTCACAATAAGACTATGTCCCTTTTCTTAATACTTCCTTAGAATAGAAAAAGAAAAGAAAAGAAAAGAAGAAGCAGCAATCCAGACGAGGCGTTGAAAGACATGAATGGGACTAAACCAAAATAACAACCTTTTGCTTTTACAGGGTAGATGAGTATGAACATGTAAAGCATGATTTACAGCTTATTCTTATCAATTCTGAGTCACCAAACCAATAAAACAGCAACCGGACTCTGATACTAAAATGGAAACGAATGGAATGAACAATCACCCTGTTTCCAGGAAGTGGTGTACATTTTGAATTGCTTACAGGTGGTCATTTATGTACAGATATTTCAGAATCAAGGCTATCAACCTCAAACTCTTGCTTTACTCACTTTCATAGTCTTCATCATCTCCAAATGTAAAAACAGAAGCATCAGCAGCCATTGCCTTGAACTCGCTCACCCTTTCTGGGTTAGGGACCTCATGCTCTGAGGTTGCTCCGCCAACTGAATCACTTTTTCGTTCACCAGCATCATGGTGGATCGGTGTGGTTCCCGAGGTTCCAAGCGACACCTGTTCAGTCTTTTGTGTCATACTAGCAATTTGGTCTGGACTAGTCTTAGTTTCTGAACTGGATGTTCTAGGAGCGACGCTTTGTTGTTCAGCCGCATGAGCCTGCCTGCTTTTTGAAGACCCTGATTCTTCGATCTCACCATCTGAAAACACATCATCTTTATCCTTGCTTCCTGGGTCTTTACTCGCGTTTGGAGTGGCATTTGCCCCATCAACTGAGGCAGAACCAGTACCCGAGAATCCATCCGATTTCTTGACATCAGTTTCAGTTTTGGGCGCTGCTGCTGGAACAGAGCCATCATGGTCTATCAGCACAACCTCGACTTGGAATCCTGGGGATGGCAATTTCCTCTGGTGGACATAAACACAGATTACTTTATTAAGTACACTGCTGGATAAACCATTGGCAACCGGAACACTGTTATTTACTATTGGAAAAGAAGCCATTTTCACCTTGTCAAACCCATCAAGATCGTCAGGGTTCAGAATTTTTCTGTTTTCCATCATTGTGGTGTTTAACCAACTGCCCAAATCAGAAGGGATGAGGTAACACCTTTTAGCTGCAATTCAGAAAAAGCACAAAAAAGAGGCTATCCCATTTCTAGGGTATGATGAACAGTTTACAAACCAGTAGAAATCTCCTTGGCGGTCATGAAAATGGATTTTAAAATCCCCAGCCAATGGAGTCAAACCAGGCTCCCCTGGAAGTGCAAAGACCATTATCCCTTTCTTCGGTGCACTGAACCAAAACTCTTCTGGCTGAACAAACGAATATAATGTGTGAAAACTCGATCTTTGACTTAATACTCCCAAACCCAAACCCAAACCCAAACCCAAATAATAATGTAATTTGATAGTGCCATCAATTTTCTTTATGTTGTTAAGGAATAGCCACCAATCCATATAATTTAAAGGACTTACTGACAGGTCCTTGGTTCGTGGATGCTTTTTGGTGGAGAAGAGAACACCTACACATAAAGGAAAGAAAAAAAAACATCACATGAATTTGACATATAGGAACACATAAGTATATATTGGAAAAGTATAGGTGAAATGAGTTCAAAATCCAGATAACACCTTCAACAAAAAGAACTGAAAGTTGCAGCTCAGATTTCAAAGATCACAAATTATTAATGAAAATGCTATATTCTTCATGCTATACTAAAATATCAAGAAAATAAAAATATAAATAGAAATTGCTTTCAGCAAAGAACCAAAAGATCTTGATATCCTAATACAATATCTTAAACATCCAAACATGGAAGAACAAAAGAAGTCTGCAGAAAAAGCCAAAAAAATAGGACGGAATTAAGAACTCTAACAATTATTTCACACCAGTTAAAATAAAAATAACACTAAAAAAATAGTAAACTCTTATATAAGAAGAATGAGTTTACTTTGTCTTCAATAGATAATTTTTAAATATAAGATAGTGAAAATTCTTTAATACAAATTTTTTTTAAACGTTTTTAAAATTCATTATATTTTCAGAGCAAGTTCCAAAGGGTCCTTGTATTTTATAAATGTGATGCTATCATGCTATCATTATCAATCTCTAAAAATAAAAAAACAAGAAGTTAATCCACTCCACACCTGCGCCTGCTTAATACCTAAAATTTTCAACTTTATCCAAAAATCTGCAATACGAAAATTTTCAATGTATTCTAATTCACTTTCATTTTCGTAAAATACGCTTCATATTCGACCATCGTAAATATCGTTGCCATTTTCAACCCACTCGCCGACTGACCAAAACAAGCGAAAATGTACTTACACGCTTTCTCTCGATTCATATATAAATGTCGAAAATAATAATTCATTTTCGTTAAAATTGTTGCCTTATTCGTAACTAAACGCTGCGCTTTCCTTGTTTTCTAAAATATTGCAGAAATGTAAAATTTTTCTACCTACTAAACGCGCTAGCGAATTCTTAAAATTTTCCTCGACCAAGAAAGACATCAGTCTCCATCTGGATTATCACTGCCATGTTGGACATGTTTGTTTAAAAAAATTAAAACAAAATACAATTAAATAACAATAAAGAAGTGATCCAAAGCAGATTTTGATGGGAATCAAATGGCCATCACTTTGAAGAAAAAAAAGAAAAAAATATATTCTGATGGGAAGGAGATATTATTGATAGATACCTCAACGTAAGTAATGCAGATAATTTGACAAGATCAAATGAGGAAAGGATGCATTTTTCAGCAAAAGTGGAAAAACTCCAGTAATATATGGGCAATAAGCAAAGGAGGTAAGAACATTCCGACACCAAAGGAATAATACTGCATACCATTATGATCAGAGACAGTAATGGAGGGCCTAATCCAATAGGGGCACCTGTGAAGCCGAAATCCCCTGAGCATGCACCTGGAGAAATGTAATCTTAGTGTGATTCAAGAATCAAAGAAGCAAATTGACAAATATATAATGAGAAAGATACCTGCGCCCAGGCTGGTTTTCACCATTGAAGTATGTTAAGATCCGTTCAAAATATTTGACATACCTCTGGAAAAGGCACAAAGAAAAATATGCTCTTATCAACAAACAGAAAAACTATAGAGAAACAAAGCTTTTTTATAAGGAAAAATGAAAAAGATACTGACAATCTGACTGGGTAGAATGAGTCCTTTCCCATCAAAACATCTTTTCTGGTTGTAGTAATCAATGGACTCCTCTGCTGTAGGGAAGAACTACATAAAAAAGGCAAATAAGTTGAATTTAAACCAAGCAGCAGAAAAAAAGAAATAAAAATTGAACTCTCCACTGACTAATTGCCTCAAGGTTAACTGGTGATAGGACATGTTGTAATGACCTCACCTTCAGGAATAGAAGAAGGCTAGAAATCATTAATCCTGTCCTCGCCATTCCAGCTTTACAGTGCACAACCACAACATTCTCAATGTCTTCCTTCAACCACAAGTATGCACTTTGACAAAATGAAGTTATGAGTTGAATTGGGGGGCAATTATGGTCATCAAATGGAAAACTAGCCACCTGGGAACAAAGTAAATACATCAAATATATGAAGCTGGCATACAACTTTCACTATTGCTTTTTCAACCAGTAACATGCTCAATAAGACTAATCTTTCTAAATATTCAAATGTTAATAGTAATATGACAGAAGATGCTCATTGTTGGTTTCTTTCAGAACTTAATGAGAAAAGCACCAAAATCTATAATTTATTAGGTCTTTATATTTTATTAGGATTGGTCATGGAAGTTTATAATCATTGATTCAAATTTCTACTCGTTTAAACCCTCTTTTTTTTTTGACAACAACCTCTAATTTAATCAAGAAAGAGAGAACAAGAAAGAGAGACATATTCCTATTAAGAAATGAAATCTTATTTGGAAAGAGGGCCTTTGTCAGTCTATACAGCCGACCTAAGGGGCCTTTCAAACTAATAATTAAAATTAATGAGTTTTAGTCAGCTACCAAGTTTCTTTTATGATTGTTTTACATCAAGTACATTTGCCTGTGAAATCCAATTTGTGATTTAAGCATGATGATTTGTGTGATTGACATTTTTTTCTTCTTTTTCAGCCATCCTTTGGAAAGAGAGAACAAGAAAGAGAGACATATTCCTATTAAGAAATGAAATCTTATTTGGAAAGAGGACATTTGCCAGTCTATACAGCCGACCTAAGGGGCCTTTCAAACTAATAATTAAAATTAATGAGTTTTAGTCAGCTACCAAGTTTCTTTTATGATTGTTTTACATCAAGTACATTTGACTGTGAAATCCAATTTGTGATTTAAGCATGATGATTTGTGTGATTGACATTTTTTTCTTCTTTTTCAGCCATCCTTTCAACTCATTTGCCACATTCCAGAACTTGAGAATTCTTGCATGCTGGGAATTTTGTTCTTGCATGAGACTTGGTATCAGGGTCCAAAGATCACAACTTAGGGAAAATTGACAAACCACAACAAATTGATTTCATAATGAATATAGATGAGAAACCCAATTTTGAGAGCTAGAAGTCAACATACTTCTCAGCATAGAATTAAATCAATATTGTTCCAAACAGGCAACTACCTATGCTCTAAATGAGGAAGCATGTTTCAGAGATAAAGTAGAGCAAAAATGGGTTCAACTTGGGCAGGATCTTCTGTGCAAATGAAAATGTGTTAAAGGATTAGGGTTAGAGAGAATATCCTTGAGAAATAAAGCCCTTCCAGGCAAGTGCTTGTGGAGGTTTCCTTAGAGAGAACAATCCTTTTTGGAATGGGGTCATCCGAAGTATTTGTGAGTTGCACTCTAATGGCAAGGATGCCAACACTGTTGTTAGGTGGTCACAACTATTGCCCTTGGGGAGCTGTTTCTCAAGTCTTTAATTATCTTTCTAGTTTCACTTGATACATGGTGGGAGATGGCATAAAAATTTTGTTTTAGGAAGGGGAGGATACTTGGTTGCGCAAACACCCTATCAAGCTTCTATTTCCAAATCTTTTCAGAATTACAAGGAACAGAAATATGTATGTTTCCTCAGTGGTAGATAATTCGTTCTTGTAATTTCGATTTTCATCAGAACCTTCTAATCTAAAGATTGAAGATCTAAGTAGCCTCCTTTCATCCCTGTTTCATGTGTACATATCACCATCCTTCCTCGATGAAAGTGTTTGGCCATTGGCCCATTGACATCAGCAAGACTTTTCTTTATGAACTCTTTCTATAGAGCTCTCTTAGTCTTACCTCGCCCTCCTATGAAGACATTTTTTTTGTTCTTGCTAAGTTAAACTGGAGCTCAAACACTCCACAAAAAGTGAAGGCTTTTACTTAGCTTGTGGCCAATAAGAAGGTTACAAATACCTTGCTTCAATAGAAGAGACCCTAAAGGCTCTTAGCCTGGACTTTTGCGTTAGGTGCTTGAAGAGTAGTGAACAATTATTACAATTCTATCATCTTTTTTCTCCATTGTCCCACTGCACTAGAAGTAATTCAACAAAAAGCGAGGGTACAACGAAGTACACCAGAAGTGTGCAAAGAGTGCCTAAGAAATCCACAACAAAGAGCAAAGGAACAACCAAGGTGGAATATCCAAAGAAGTTTCTCTCCCTTAATAAGTACCTAACCACTCAACAAAATCCATTAGACATCATCTATGCACATTTTTACCCACAAGAGAAGACTACTAAGCTAATTAGACATCCCTCATCCTTGAACAACATTATCCTTCTACATAGTTCAAAACAAAGTTTTAAAAGTACGAAAAGCTGTAATAAGGTATGCTTGTAGTCTTATACAGGCAGAAGTCTTGAGGCTTTGATAAGCTTTTGATTTCACAACATATAATTATTTATATTTTAAAATATATAAAATAAATATAAAATAAAAACATGAAAACACCATTAGAATTATTAAAAAAAGTTTTACTAGTTCACTACTTTCAAAAACCATAAATAAAGTCATAAAATAGAAAATAGATTCAACTATACTAATAGTTTCAAACTTTAACAAAAAGCCATAACCAAGTCATGAAATAAGAACTAGAGTAAATTATTTCAATTTAAATCCTCCTCTCCAAGGGCATCATAAGTAGGAAAATGTCCACTATCATGTATCCTACTCTACGGGAATCTTTCATCTTCATCAATGGTGTCAAATTGAACTCCTTCTCTTGCCTTTGCCTCCACTTGTACCTAGGCAAATTATTAATTATGCCAGAAATATTATAAGTTTTTTTATTAAATTTAATCCAAATTTATGACTTCACTTCGAGTACTTACGGCATCATATGCTTCCTTTGCAGGAATGCGAAGAAATCATAGGATCCGATGATGCTTCGAATCATTTTCGAAATGGACGACACAACTCTAATAAAGATCAACAAAGGAATAACTCATCATCCCGAAGCCAACAAAGATCAACTAGGAGGGAGGGATCTTCTTTCTCCGCAATCCACTCATCATCCGAATCAATCTCCTCTACCAAAATCGGATCCAACATTTGTTTCCTTTTATGAGAGCTTCGTTCTCGATCTAGTATTGTACCTTACATGCACTAGAGCATTCAACCTTTGATGTTCAAGTCTATTTCTTTTTTTTTGTATGTATCTACAAATAATAAAATAAAGAAATTTATGTGTTAAAATGAAATAAAGTTCTCTAACATTGGAAATAGAAGCCTATGTATAAAAATTCACAAAAAATAGAAATATTGCAGTTAATGTGCTCCAATTTCTTTCACATCCCGAAGCACTACAAGTAAGGCTAAGGACTTGAATAGCGAACTTTTGTAACTCTGGTGTTGAACCCCCAAAACACATCCACCAACTTGTAGGACTTCTTAATGTTCGAGAATCAATTGCAATATGACTCCCAAATTCACCCATTACTTGGTCAAATGAGTCAGCGAGATATCGACTTTTAAACGTTCTTGATAATCCAACATCTATCCATGCATTCAAATAATCCTTCCTCCGCATCATCAACATTAGAGAAGCATCCACAGTACCGCGATTGAGGATTAAGATAGTAGCTTTGTTATGTAAAGGTCGATGAAGTTGCGGAGTCCATCTTGCATCATTTTTTCTCCAAATTGGGCCATATTTTCTCTCACGCCATGATTAAATGTAATCTTCTCATGCTTGAGATCATCAGCTCCATAAATATAACCCATTGGTAGTCTTTCCTCACGAATCAACCTCTCTCAAGACACTAACTAATGGAGCAGTGGTCTTTATGCAAAAGCAACATGAGGCGAAAATTTGGATCAAAAAAACACTATACTTTGAGCTTTCACGCCTTCTACCTTTTTAGCCCATTTGGCGACACCATTTTACGAGAACATTGCTATAAGAGCTTGCTTTTGCTTATAAAGGCTTTGAAGAGTAAGAAATAAATGCAGCCGTGTAATTGTTGGGCGAAGAAGTTCATGGTTTTGTAAATGTTCTCATCAAGCTAAGAACCCAAGTATGCCCATATATGAACTTCACCCTACTTGCCTAGCTCGAGCAAGTGTATCATATTTACCTTTAAATATCCTCGACATCAAATCGATACAATGTGAAGCACAAGAGTCCATACAATCTTCTCACTTTTTCCATAAGCCTCATTTAGGCATTCACATAATTAGAGGCATTATCGGTGATAGCTTGCAACATTCTCCTCCCCGATTTCTTGACCCGTCATCAAGATATTTGAACATCAATTCCCCATTTTTTTATTGTATCGAAGCATCGATTGATTTCTGTAAACCAGAAGTGCCGGCGGAATTTATTCACCAAAAATTGATAAGACACCTCTCTTTCCATACGTCAACCATCGACATAATTGAACATCCGGTGTTTCCAAGCTCTTTTGTGATCTTCCATAATGATACGCCGGTCATTCACCTCTTCTTTAAGAATCAATGTCCTCAATTCGATTGCATAGATGGAAGCTTAAACCGAGCCCAAGGTACAGCGGCATCCATCATAGGAATCCAATAAGGATCATTCACAGTGTTAAATGGGAGACCTTTTGAATACATAAACCTACCAATTTTTCTACACACTTCCTTCCTTTCTTCTTGCTTCCACCTTGAATTCAAAATACTTTGATGAGGTTATTGAGTGGTAGAGATTTATCCATAGGTCCCCCTAGGAATAGGTTCCCGCTCCCTCCCACTTCCACTAAGGCACGATTGTTTTGGACGAGGCACTCTCATGCATTGAAGTTGGACCCATACCAATTTCTTGGAGCAATTCTACATTTCTTTTATTGATCCTTAAAATTGGCCAATGCATCTTGCATTCAATCTAACATCTTCACTAACTTTGGGGCATGGTTTCATACCATGATGAGTTCCGGCTAAGTGATGCTTGAGTCTATTCACCCCTCCCACGCATCTTTGATTGCAAAATTTACATCTCAAATATTGCTCCCCGGAAACTTCAATAACATATTTCCACACAAAATATTTTCTTGAAATTTTCAAATCGGAGGAACTCATTCTAAAAAAATACGATAATAATATTCACATTTCTATATAACAATATAATTGACAAAAAAAATAATAACAAGACATGAGGTGAAGAATTTAAAAATTAAATTCGAATTTAATTAGTTTAAATTTAAAAAGACTATTTTTAGAAATTAAGAATGAAATTCAGAATTTAATTGGTTTAAATTTAAAAAGACTATTTTTAAGGAAATTAAGAATGAAATTTAGAATTCATTAGTTTAAATTTTAAAAAACCAATATTTTCTTGAAGAATTTAAAATTCAAGAATTTAATTGGCTTAATTGTTCAAAATGAGTTTCAAGAGTGGCTATTTGATTTAAAAAAAAAAAAATTTGATGAAGAAAACAGAGTAGCACAACTACTGGATATGGATGATCAAATAGATTTAATTGATAAAAAAAATTGATGAAACCCATTTTATCCGTAAAAATGAGCTCAAGTCAAACTTCTCGCTTTGGCTTAAATAAAAAAAAATTAAGAAACGAGGAGCGAGGGTGAGTTTTCGGGTGGAGAGATGAAGAGAGATGGGAAAGGGAAAGAAAGGGCTCGGGAGAGATGGAGAGATAGAAGAGAGGGAGAGATTGAAGAGAGATGGGATGAAGAAATGAAGAAGAGGAGAGCGCAACAGAGGAGCAGATGGCGCAATTTTCGGGATGAGATAGAAAGAAAGGGGCGATGGAAGAGATGGAGAGATGAAGAGAGGAGAGATTGAAGAGAGAGATGGGATGAAGAGATGAAGAAGAGAAGAAAGCAAGACATACCTAGAGTGGAGATGGGCCAGGATGATCGGTGCATCACGCTTAGGTAGGGTTTATTCTTCCAGTTTTCTCCCCAAAATAGTTTGCGTTTTCTTTTTTTTCCTTCGGTAGGAGAAAAGTGATCGGCGATTAGGTTTTTATTTTCGCTTTTTGAAGGCCATAAGCTCCCAAGCGTCGCATCCCTCTTCCAAGGTGTGAAAACGCGATCAAGCGCGCCTCGAACCGCGGCCTTGTCTACGCCTATCGTGTGTTTGGCTTTTTTTCAGACGCCTCAAGGCGGTTTCTCTGCGCCTCGCCCTGAGGAGCGCATCAAGGCACGCCTAGAAAACGCCTTTGAAGACCTTGGTTCAAAATATGCACAAACAAAAAACTCCATCCAAACATATTTTTACAACAAAATAATCATACCAACCAAGCAAAGTCTTTCTCACAGTGACGGCTTGGATCTATGAAATCTTGAACAAGGAAAACCACAACTACCAAAGAACTTTTGCCTTGTGGAAGTGAAGAAGGAGATGTTAATTGATTCTCGTCTGATTTAGACAAGAAGCATCTATTAACAAAAGTCCACAATCTTTTCTGTAGAAAATCAAATGTCAAAACCTTTCTTCAACAAGCTTTCATGCAGACTTGCTTTGTGACGATAGATTCCATATCATCCCTAGAAGAAAGTGAGCACCTCACATCAATATAGGATTAAGGGGCTTCATAAAGTTTCTTTCCCAGAAGTCATCCATCTACCCTACCCTCCTCTTCACTCTCCCATTTCTCATTATTACCAATGCTGTGCCATTGAAGGAGCAAAATCCTTTGTAATAGACTTTCATAACTCAACCCCCTTACCCTCCTCGACTTCACAAGATCTCAGCTAGTAAAGACTTAGAATTTCCAGGAAGAAGGTTTAGTCAGAGACTCATGATATTTTTTTTAAAAGATATTCTTGTCAGAACTCCAAGAATTACCCGACCTAAAGAGTGTGATGCGCCGAATCAAGATGCTTGAAAGCTTAATGTTTTCAGGTTTTATTCTTTTATTTCAGTTTTTATATAATGCTAATAAAGTTCCACAATCTTCTTTTGAAATCTCTCTTTTCCCACAAACTAACTTGCGCCCTTGTGACCCAAATGATATGCAATTCTTTCTTTTCCTATGAACCTTTGACATCCCTACACCAACCCCTGGTCCTGGGGTCATAAGTTTATGGGACTATCAAATTAGCAAGGATGCCGTGATAATAAGATTTCAACAGTAATTACCTCTGGGGTCATGGTTTTTTGGCGTTTTCCTATTTTCATTCTATCACTCTTTACTTATCAAAAAAGATTTATAAACTAATTACAATACCACATAGTTGCTGTAGCACAGTATAAACATTCACTTGAAGAATCAGTTGTAGTCAGTTCTAGTAATCTATTGGCGAAATGGGGTTGGAATTCTTGGTCAGTGCAATCCTAGAAACTCAAGTTGTTAATTCAACCTGCAATCTCCTTCGGTATGTTGCTATATCTATGCTATATTATGGCTAAAAAATATGAAACTAGATATTTTCACCTGTTGCAGCAACTGTACAGCAGAGGTTCCTTTTGCTGCATCATCTAATACCAATGTAAAATAAGTCATATATTTCCAAGGGTTAAATTGCAGAAACTGTAAAAGGCCAATGTTACTGGTACTCACCAAAATGGACACAAGTGTTTATAACAAATCAAAAGAATCACAATGATGAATATATATATATTTTTGAGGTACAACTCTTAAATAGTAATTTAGACGAGTGCTGCAGCTCTACTTACCTCAGCCCTGAGTTTAAAACCCCATACACTTACCTCTCCACACTATGTAAAAGGTCACATAATTCTCCCATGAAATAGTATGACCTAATAACAATAATTCAAAACTGAAACTGAAGAGAGAAAGAGAGAGTACAAATATTAAGCTTGAACAACCACAAAATCGTCAAGCCTATCATCAAACCACTGATGCAGCACCAAAAAGAAAATGCTAGAAGAACAAGGTAAGATTAAAATAATTCTAGGAATCACTCCTAGAAACCTGAGGCTTCACACTAGGGGCTCTTTGTATCATACAAAGAGATTGAAATAACCCTAGGAATCACTTTTATGAACCCTAGGAATCACTCCTAGGAATCCTAGGCATCACATCATTGGGATCTTTGCATCACACAAAGACACTTATATTTGCTGGAAATTCTTTATTCATTCATTCATTGACCAAGACTGAATACAACCATATACATAGGTGATTCTAGGGACCCATTACTCTTGGAACTACCATCTAGTAAATGAACTTGAAACTAACAACTTTGACTTGACTTCTAGGACCTCATAAATACTATTGGAAAATGACAATCATAGAAAATGATAACCCTTGGAAAAAATCACAACCATTGAAAAATCACAACCAACCCATTATATAAGATTCCAACTAAGCCCCTTATCAACCATTGGTGACTGCCACTTGCTCCATCAACCACATCAAGCAAACCAACGTGCCAACTTGATCTTTCCATGTGCCTAGATGTTCCATCATCAATAACTTTTCAGCCGACAATAATTAATATAAATGCCATTTTAGGTTACTTTTTGATGGGTAATGCCATTTTAGATTACAATTTCCCAAGCATCTTATAACTGTCGAGTACTTTTATATCACGAATAAATTGTCAAGGTGGATAACATAAAAGTCCATATCCTTCACTTCAAAACTGGAAAAATGTAAAATTAAGTAACGAATAATAACAAACCTTTCCTTCAAACAAGGATGCATCATACAGTCTCTCTAAGCAAAGATTGTATACTTTGTATTTGCCCTGCGTATAGAAAGTTCAATCAAAAAACAAGAAAAAAAGATCCCAACAACAAGACATGGGTAGTCAATTTTGCCACTACATCTAGCCAACTGCAATATACTTTCCTCATCACAACCAAATGGCACAATTAATGATATAGTTTTTATTCCATCTCTACTGGAAACATTAGCAGTGTTGCAAATTAGGCTTGTGAACAGATGAAGCCCAGATGTGACAAGGACGTCATCAAATCCAAACAGTTAAAAAATTGTGTGAAGGTAAAGTGATCTGATTATACTACAAGCACATTATATTTAACAATATATCATGTTCTGACTTACATAGGCAAATATTTGGCACAACCCCAAGGTACAAAATAATTTCAGACTACTGAAAAGAATAAAAAGTCCCTCACTGAATTTCACAATCAATCATTTCAAAATAACAAAGATGAACACAGATAGATCTTTTTTCATCCAGAATGAGGCACATATATTTACTAGGAGGCAAGCTTTCACTTGACAACACCTAATTGAACCACAAGTCATGGCCCAAAAAAGAAAAGCCTATATAAACAAGCAGCGCAAATTGTACAATAAGGTAAAAAGCAACCAGAGTCAAAAGCCAAGGATTGTCTCCAATACTTAGTTGAAATTTACAGTCAAAATTAAGCACATGCAATGAAAAGAGACCTAAATGGAACTAGCATGCAGGAATCTATACCAGAATATGGTAGCACAGCAAAAGCATAAATAAAGAAAGAAAAATAATTAGGGATAAGACTATACCGACCACAACATGAGAAGAAGACTTGGAAAATGAATCCAGTCTCAAAACAGATACAAATATTGAAAATAAAAAACTTTACTTCCGAAAAATTTGACAACCAATCATAGGGAAAATTCTATTAAGGGCCCAGTGAAATAAAATTAAGTGATACTATTATGCAACTACTGAATGTAATGTGGGGTCCCCGATCAATAATGTGGGTTTCATCACAATAAAAGATATCAGACACACTAGTCTAAAATTGAAGTTGAACTGTTGAAGCCTTGAAAGCCACGACACTTACATAACACTATGAACCTAAGATGAAACCATATCAATCAAAAAATGCAAAATTACCTTGTGATGGGTTTCAAAGAACTTGATCACTTCCTCCATATGGTTTCGGTAGAATCCCTGTGTAACATTTTCCCCAGATGGTTTGAATGTCAACAACATAATTGAAATGAATTAAGCACAGGTTCACTTTAATCTTCTTACCTCAACATATCCAAAGAAACCAGAGCTCATATCACCAGCAGGGAACCCCATAGCAATTATATTCTCGGTGATGTATGTCATATCCAAGTCAAACCCTCCCTCCTTAAAAAACAGGTAAAGAGGCATATTTAAACAATGATGCATAAATTTGTTCAGAAATAGAGTTTAAAGCCAAAATAATTTTTTTTTTTTTAAATACACATATTGACTTCTTTTCAAAATATTCATCAAACTAGTCTTTTTGTGTTTTGAAAACCGCATTCACCAACTACGGTTTTGAAAATTAACCTTACAACCGCATTCACCAACTATGGTTTTAAAATTAACATAAGCGTAGTTGGTAATCGATTTCACTCTTTCTTAAAACATGATTGGTAGATACGGTTTAAAAATAACAAAACCATGATTGGTGAATGCGGTTTCAAGGTTAATTTTTAAAACTGTAGTTGGTGAATGCGGTTTCAAAAGACAAAAATACTAGTTTGGTGATTATTTTGAAAAGAAGTCTGTTATTTTAAAAAAAAAATGAATTACTTTTATATCAAACTCTCAGAAAAATTTTATTTTTCGAAAATGATGCATACTTAATAGCAAATATAAGCTCAAAGAAAAATTTGTACAACTACTGTTATATTTAGGGTACAAGATTTTTTTTTCCTGATAAGTTAGGGAACAGGTATTTATTGCAGTTACATGCCTAGGAGTTGATGTCATCAAACACTCATACCTTATTATTCATGGACCCTATACTCAGGCACTAGTTTAGAGGATTATATATGATCACACACCATATTTGAACTTAGGAACATGGCCCATAAAATACGTTAATATCATCAAAAAACTCTTTGAGGGAGCAATAATGTAGGCCCCGAATAAATGAATGAGAGGCAATTGAGATTTGATAAAAGAACTTAATCAAAGAGGATATCTTTTTTATTGCTTATTGATGAATTTATTTGGTCTATTCAAGAAGATGCTCCCGTTTTCTTTGATAGGAAAATAAGATTTGTATTACAAGAGAGAAAGTACACACATTGTATACATAATGGACAGAATACCAAAAAATAAGGCATGATGACACAAAAACCAGCTACAGTGCCCTAATGTGTACCGATCAATAAAAAAATTGAAAATCGAAAAGGAACCTGACAAGGAAGAATTTACAAAAGATACATCAACAAAAAGGATTTGTATTTATTATAATTAGAGTCAACTTAAGTTAAATAGTTTGCGTCAAATTAAAATTAGTAGTTAGAAACTTAGAATCAAACCAGGATTAGAGGAGTTTGAGTGAAATTACGATTAGAATTATAATAAGTTATTAGAATTTTAGTACAATTTGGATTTCTTAGAAAAGCCTATAAATAGGGCTAACTGATGTAAATCAAGGAGAAGAGATTTTTGATTGAGTAATAATATTTCATTTTATTAGTAATCTTTGCAAGTTTTAATTGCAAGATTCCATTGATGTTCTTTTAGGTGAGACTCTAAGAAGGCCTTAGTGAGATTTTAAGGTTTCCATCTATTCTCTATTGATAAAAAAAAAAGGTTTCCATCTATTCTCTTCTCACTCCATTCTTCCTAATTTTGTTATTTATTCTTCTCCATCATAAAATTAAATATCATTCCACTCCTTAAAGTACCCTAAATAATAAAAACCCTAGCCCACCTTTCATGTAGGCAACCTTCCTAGGGTTGTCCTACATCAAAACCATCCTCCATATGCAACTAAACCCAATCCTAAAAAAGACACCTGAAAGAACCTATATTAAAGATACATGAAAGAATTTTATTTTTTTATTTTTTATTTTTGGACAGCTTGAAAACGAAGTAAATGATAATAGAAATAATTTTTACTGTTTCGCCCATCCTTTCAATGTTATCAAAGGCCCTCCTATTCCTCTTTTGCTATATTATCCGAAAAAGACACAACAGAGAAACCTTCCAAGCCTTTTCCCTCTATTTAGCAAAAAAGGACCTGTGCCAACTCAAGAGGACTTCTCTAACTAAGGAGTGCATTACCTATTATATACTGATAGCGTAAATATTAATGGACATAGAAGACAAGCTTTTGAACAATGAATGAAGACATAGTCACTTATTTCTTCAAATTCTTTGCACAAAGCAACATTTATTAGGAATCCTCCAACCCCTATTTTTTTATAAGTAAAAGCAAAGTGTATTAGAAAAGAGACGCTGAATAGGGGACTCAAAATAACAAAAAGATACACCCACCCCCTAACAAAAAACCAAAAAGCATGTATAAAAACTCCCCCACCTCAACTTGAACCCACCCAATCATTGAAATTCATGAAGGTCATAGGACCATCCACAAAAAACAATTTGGTCTCCGACCAAAGAAGGTGTTCAAAAAAAGGCATAACCTTTTTGTAAGGACAACCTTCATCCCCAAAAAAAACATCATTCCTAGCCTTCTAAAGTGCCCAACAAAATACACAAGGCTCGTTTCCAAACTCTTCTCATGCTGTGTTGAAAGAATAACTCAGCCAAAGGGTGCCACAGAATTGTAGGGATAACCTAAGACACCCAAAAGAGGGCCTTCAGCACCTCTGCTTGCACACAATACCCATTTCAAGAAGGTTCCTGTCATTGAAAATCTACAAAACCATTTCCCTAAAAAAACATATGAGATGGAAAATTCTCCTATTCCCAAACCCTCATTATGCTTCTCCAAGAAAACAATAGACCAATTCACCACGTGCAACTTTTGTTCCAAAGACTCCCCACAAAAAGTCTCTTTGTATATTCTCCAATCAAAGAAGCAACTTTTGTTCCAAAGACTCCCCACAAAGAATCTCTTTGTATATTCTCAATCAAAGAACTAACCTTTTGAGATGACAAGATATACATGAAGTAATCAATAGTTGGATAAAGTGCACTCCATCAAAGTTAACCTTCCACCTTTTGAAAGATCCTATCAACTACACATTACTGAGCTTTCACAAATCCTTTTCCTGCCCTCCCAAATCCCTAGAAGACATAAAAGGGGCTCCCGAGAGAAGCCCTAAATAAGTAGTTAGAAAAGCACCCACCTCACAACCTAAAGCTCCAACAAGATCCTCTAAGTTTAAGACTTCCTCGATAAGGATAAGCTCACATTTCTCCGAGTTAATATTTTTTACCAGACAAAGCCTCAAACCACATAAGAATCCAAATCAAGTACTAAAGGTTTTCCTTCCCTGGCCAAGCTCCCAAAATTAAAAATGGTCATTCCCAAATGACAAATAAAAATCTCAACCCACTCCTAACCCTTATCCATATTTGGTTGCTGATGAAACAATTTTAGCTACCCAAAATAGAAGCACAATAATTCTAGGTTAGAACCACAAAAGCCAAAATTTAAAAAATCTAAAGGATTTAAGTAAAGCAAGGCTAAGAATATAAAGTGTAATTCTAGTAAAACTAGCTTATAGAAACAAAGGACTGGTGAAAGCAAATCATTAAAAGCTACATTTTTTTTTATGAGTAAAAGCAGATACATATATTCATCATCAAAAAATCATTAAAGATAGCAAAAGCTATGTTACATAGAGTTCTGTCACGGATGTTGGATGTGGGTTTTTTTGTAAATAAGCACAGCATATATTACCAAAAAAAACAAAGTATACAGGGAGTATACAAAGCAGCCCAGAAAATACACAAAAAAGGGGCCGAAACCCAAAAATCTCACCAGCCCTCTAGTGGAGGCCAACTACTCCTAAAAACCTATAATAGAAGAAGCCTCTTCTCCTACATACATCCTATTCCAACTCCACGGATTAAAAATAAAAGAACATTTTAATCTCAATACAGCTAAAGTCCCATCTTTAAAAGCTATACGATCGTCTATCAACTGTACATTTGTAAATCTATCAACTAGACAGAAACTGTACATTAATCTATCCAACACAGAATTTATAAATCTTGAGAAGGACTGATTTGATGTCGCATAATTTTCCAATTGCAAACTGCTATTTACCGATAAAAAAAAAAAAAAAAAATTTCCAATTGCAAACATTTATAGCAAAATATTGAATGCCTATAAGGGTTGGAAAGCTGAACAGTGAACATATATTACTAATATTAAGTAAATTTAAACTTAAATTGAGTTATTGATAATTGATTTTACATTTTTGATATCATCCAACTTAATAAAGTTGACTGCTCTGTAGTTCCCATTAAGCATTGGCTAAGGTAATCCCCACACCCACACCCACCCCCAACCCCATCAATCCCACACTAAAAATACCCAAAAAACAGGTCATGAATCAAAGTCAAAAACACAAATTCTTACCTCATTGGCTGATACATGGAGAAGTAATCCTCATGAGACAAATATTTAAGTAGTTTTATTTTTGTAACATTCATGAAATTCCAATCTTTGTGATACTTTTGGATATGATAACAACGACCAAACTTTTGACTAACCAATCCTACAATTACACTAGAAGAAATTTTTAAGAAGTATTCAGAAAAAAAAGTCATTATGTGTTTTGAGATGCAATTGATGAGTATCTATGCAACCAATGCACTAAAAAACGAGATTAAAATACGGTTTCACTTTTACACAAAAAGTTTGCAATAAGCGTGAAAATGGTCTAAATGAAGACCAAGACCATAGTCCCAGCTGTGCCTCAAAGAAATTTAAGAATGAAGCACGTGCAAAAGAGCAACTCCAAATGACAAACAATACAAAAAATCAGAAGGAAAGTTCGTGAACTTGGAATTTTAATAGAATAAAAAACAATGTAAGAACCTATAAAAAAACAATGTAAGAGAAGTTACAATTATTACAACAAAGCTACCTGATATCTTCGTTTATTTTGGGAGACCGCATGACGAGCCTTGACCTGCACAGCCTTCACTGCATTCTTAGATGAGTCAACTATTCCTTTTGTCAATGTTCCAAATAAGCTAGGTTGTGCTGATGTTGAAGATCCATCAGGACTATCTTCAGATGTGGGAGCTTTTGGAGACAAGCGCAATCCAATCCCACTAGTGAAACGTGCAAGGTTGATTTTGCGAGTATTTCGGTGGAGATTCATCTTGTCCCCCAGCCAATGACTGAGGAATTTTCAAGTTTTTGGCCCATGATGATAGCCTAGATGGTGCATCACCTGCAGCTTTATCAGGTCCAGAACCTGTAGAAACAGAAGTTTGGACTTCTGGCACTTTAGGAAGAGGCAAATTCGATGACTCAGTAGATTCTGACTCCATTCCACCAACCAAGAGATCTCAATAGAGGTTAAAGACAGAAGTTGAACCCAGCGTGAATATTTCACACTAAATCATGTGGAATAGAGCTTTGCAAGAAAAAAAAAAGAAAAAATTTTGATAGGTCAGAACAGCAAGAAAATGAAGAAAAGAAAAATGATACAAAAGACTTAAAAATAAGAGATGTTATAGGGATGGCAATGGGGCGTGTCACCCCTATCCTATTCCCGTTCCTAATTGCATTGTCGTATCCCATTCCCGGCTCAAACCCGTCTCGGGTCGGAGTCACCGTTCCCATCCCCGCTTAACAACAAGATTGATAAACCCGTCCCTACTCCGCCCCGCCCCAATAAGCCTTTATGGGAAAAAAAAGGAGAAAAAGAAGAAGAAGAAGAAGAAGATGATGATGATGATGCATGTCTTCAGAGCGATTTTGGTTGTTCAACAAAATTTGACTCCCTTCACTCAAACTTGCATTAATGAAATATCAACAAAATTCCATTTGGAAGTTTTGCAGGTAAAAGTTTCACCTAAAATTGCTTCCATTGATGCTCCCACAAAATTAGAAACCCAGGGTGGCCACCAAAATCGGCCACACTTATAGACAATATTTCTTTTGCTCTTCAGAGAGACGCTTTTGTCGGAACACTCATGTCAAACCAAAATCTGTCGGGTATGCTTTAGACCTTGCTATCATCAAAGGTGGAAAGAGCAATGAGGAAGAGAGTATCCAATGAAGACCACGATTTCGTGAGGAAGGAAGATCTTGATAACCAAGGGTTTCAGTCGATGCGATTAGGGAAGAAATCTCTTGCACCCTCACAATCCTTTCAACAGACGCGCATCTTCTATGTCTTGGGTGAAACTTGAAGAAGAAGAATGAAGAAGAAGAGAAGGAAGAAGTGGAGGTGGAGAAAGGAGGAGATGGTCATTCCGCTAGGAGTAAATTTTAAGGTGCTTAAATATATGGGCATTTTGGAATTGAGCGGGTAATTGAAGGATGACTTTGTAAATGTGTACTTGTGGCAAGGTGAGGGGGGAATAAATTGAAGGAAATACACACATTTCGGGTTTTAAACAAATTCTCAAACTTCATTTGTCGACTTAGGCCCGATTAAGAAAGTCTCATACCCATCCCAATAGGAACGAGGCAGGTCAGGTTAGTCAAGCACGGGTATAAATTGTCATTCCCATACGTGTAGAGACATTAAGGCTGCAACTCAAAGGGGTTGGGTTGGGTTATGAGTCAACTCAAGCTAAACCCGAACATGAAATATAGGAACCCGAATATAACCCAACCTGACTTCCAACCCGATGAGCTCAACCCAAACTGAAATTATGAAACTCGAGTTAAGCTCAAGTTGATTTTATGTTGGTCGGGTTAATCAAGTTGATCACGTTACATTAGGTTGAGTTAAAAATTTTATTGAATTACAGAACTATTTGACACCTCTATATTTATTACAAAATTATTAATTTATTGAAATACAAAAAGGGAAAAAATATTTTTAAAACATTAGCTTGAAGAAAGCACAATCCCATGTTGGATCAGTTAAATAAAGTAGGAAATGTCGAAATGGTAAAAAATGGTTTTTATAGGTCCTCCGTTCCCAGGATATTATTTACGTCCCCCTGTTCTTGCAAAATGGGGTTTTGCCATCTACGAGATGCTACTTTAGCTGAAATCCTATTGACATAGATTGGTTTTAGCTTACGTATCATCTCTTCTTCAATCTTATTCTTATTACTTCTAACTTCAGGTGTAGGTTCTCTCGATGAGGAAGGTCTCGCATTGTCTAAGTTACTATTTCTTATTATGTGAGTGTGTATACTTGGGTTCGAGTTGGGTTAGGTTACCTAAGCCATTGGCCTAAGCCCAACCAGAATTTTAATTAGGCTGATAAAATTGAACTCAATCCCAACCTTAATTATAAAAATTGAGTGCTGATCCGCCCGAGCATCGGGTTGGATTGGGTTAATCCGCCCAGAGATTGCAACCCTAGAAACATCACAAGAGCTGAGCTTTCAAGTTTCGGTATTCGAGAAAACATATGTTTGCAAATAAGAGCATGTCATCCACAATGCATGCATCATTGTTGGAGATAATCATTATCATCAACCTTCATTTTCCTTCCCTTAAGCATTTCATGCACCCTTGCCTTCTTTCTTCATGTTCCTTTTTTTGTTGCACCAAGAATGGGTGATGGAGGTTTTGGGAAAGTGGGCTTGGAGGTTTGCAGAGGAGGAAAACTCAACCTAGAAATTTGGCATAAGTGCTAAGTATGGCTACAGAGATGGGGATTGGTTCACTCCTTTACCCAGAGGCAACCACGGTATAGGACTCTGGAAATATATTGCTAAAGAATCTAGTTAGCTAAAGAAAGATTGCATTTTTAAGATGGGGGATGGTAGAAAAATCAAAATTTGGGAAGACACCTGGTGTGGTAGTGAGACTTTATGTGAAGCTTTCCCGGTTCTTTACACCATTGCAAGCACTAAAGGGGGCTAAAGCTATAGATGTGTGGGTGGTTCCTGGGGGTTTAGGTGCTTGGGACCCAAAGTTTTTGAGGCCATTCAATGATTGGGAGATGGATGCTATTTAGGCTTTCATTGTTTTAACAAGCAACAGTGCTATTGCTCCTTTGATAAAGAATAAACTAATTTGGATGGGGAATGTTTCTAGTTGCTTCACAGTTAAGGCTTACTTTAATCACTTGGAAGGTGTCTCCCCATTTCAGTCCCTACCAAAATGCTTTGGAATCCCTATGTCCCACATAAGGTGGTTTTGCTTGGGGCTTGGTGGGGCAAGGTCCTCGTTGCATCCTACTTAAAGAGAAGGGGAGGTTTTCACTAGCAAGCAAATGCCACCGTTACGTGGGAGGAAGGAAGTGGGAGCATATTCTTTTTATCGATAGAGAGTGGAGCATATTCTAATCCATTGTCCTTCAATTTTGGGTCAGTGGATTGATCTTCTTTCTGCTTTTGGTGTTTATTGGGCCAGTCCTACCTAGTCAAATACCTACTTAGCGGATTTACACTTTAGATGGGAAAAGAAGCCCAGAGTTATTTCAAGGCGACACCTCGATTATTTTTGGGCCATCTGGAAGGAAAGGAATCATCTTTGAAGATGTCACCTTTTCAACACTCAGATTGAAGATCTCTTTTATTCGGTCACTTTATACTTGGGCTGGTTGTATTCCAACTGCGGATATCTCTTTTATGAGGATACTTTTATTCAAATACTATGGCTATGACTAGGTTGTTGGCTTATTGGGCTGGTTTGTTTTGCTTTTCCCCTCAACCTTCTCTGTTTGGCTCTAGGGGCCTTTCTTGTATGTTCCCTGTATACACTTTTTTTATCAATATATTTTGCTCTTTATTGATCAAAAAAAAGAAAAAAAGAATGGGTGATGGATTTTCTTCTTTTCATCAAGCTAAAACACTTTCCATTCTTTCAAGTGTTGTGCTATACGCCCAGTGTTTCTAACATATCCTGGTGCGCTAGACAACTATTAAATGCTCTTCTTTTTAATTCTACCAAGGTACTTGTGACCCCAACACAGCCAGAACCACACTGAGTGCATAAGTGCTTTGGACAATAGTGACTCCTAAACTTGTATTTGGTAAGAAACAATGGAACTTGCAGGTTATCGCTCTATCTTATTAACAATATTTAGACTTTGTTTAGTGGCTTATACCCGAATTTTCATCAGCAAAGTTTAGAACCAATTTTAAATTAGATACGCCTCATGTCTGCAGGATGTGTTCAACCTTCATTTTCCATCAACACTGTTAATAGACTAACCACAACTAAAATCTTTCTTAAATTCATTGCATGTAATAATCAATTATGTTCTGCATTCCATATCTGACACATGATGGACTTGGTTAAAAATTTTGGAGCCCATTTTTTTGTAAGTAAGCAAATTCATTAAAACAAAAAGAGCCACCGAAGTGGCAACTCAGAGAGATACAAAGAGAACAAACCACCTCACAAAAGCAATAGCAGTCACTACAACTAAGCACAGCCAGACCAAGCAAAAACAAACAGTCTACATAGGAAAGCGAGCTTCGACCCAACCCTCCACACCCAACTAAAAAAACTGGCCAAAAATAAAAACTGACCAACAGCAGAAAATCATCTTGAACCCAACCAATCTATGAATCCCAAGCAAAGAGAGGTTTATTGATGTGAGATTTGATCTCTGCCCAAAGGAAATGCAGAAAATAATTTTTTAACTTCTGGATGGGCAGCTCAACATCATCAAAAACAAACCTATTCCTTGTTTTTCAAATTATCTAAAGGAGGAATAAAGGTGCAGCTTTCCACACCTCCTTCCTTTTCTTCCCCACAAAGGACCCCTTCCATCCCTCCAAAGATTGTCTAGTTGATGGTGAAAAACCCAACCACTGCGAAGATGGCAAAGAGCAAACCCCACAACACCCGTGTCTGACACAATGAAGGATATGATCTATTGACGCTCATCTTCTTGGCACAAGAAACACCTATTTGCAAGGTTTTTTCCTCTCTTTGAAGCTGATCAAGGCTAAGACCTTTCCCCAAGTTGCCTCCCATGCAAAAAAACAAACTCTAGGTTGTATTTTGGAGTTCCAAATGAGTTTTGCTGGGAATGAGAGAGATTGATCTGGTTCCAACAATCTAAAGAGAGACTTCTTGAGAACAGTCCATTTCTTTTCCTTTGACCAAGACATCTTGTCCTCCAAACCCTCTTGTACTTGCTTCCGGCTTAGGCAAGACAAAAACCTATCCACTTCTTCCAATTCTCAATCATTGAAGAGTCCTGAGAAGAGTGGGTTCCACAACCTCCCACTCTCCCTGCTCCAAACATCCGAAACTAAGGCATCTTTTAGAAGTGGTACAATAGCAAAGCTAGATACTCAACAAAAGGGTGTAGGCCTCGCACCACTGGCCTTCCAAAAAGCACCCTCCCTGCTTCCCACTACACCAGAAATATTGCTAGTAACAACATGCCAATTTTCCTAATCAAGCCCCACACTCAAACCTCATAACCAGCCCTCACCTCCTTGGTGCACCAGCCCCCTTGTTCCTCCCCACACTTCCCCCTTGTTGGTTTCTTATGTGGTTTGAGGCTATATCGGGATTAAAAGATTAACTTGAACAAAAGTGAAAAATTTTTGGTAGGCTCGAGGGGTGATGTTGAAGATATGGCTGCTGAGATTGGCATAAGGCTGGTTGTTTGCCTTCCATTTATTTGGGGTTACCTAGTTTGTCGTTTACATCGGCGGGCGCTTAGATGGAGGGAGGAGAGACTCAAAGAGGCTAGCTATGGAAGAGACTTGAGTCTGCAGAGAAGAATTACGTAGATACTAAAGCACAATGGCCAACTTTACGCATCTACTCGGCGTCTTTTGTTCCTTATCCCTAGGTTGGTTAGGACAAATAATTGAACAAACTAAAGGGACTTTTTATGGGCAAGGTGATTTTGAAAACGCCCCTCATTTAGTGAAGTGGATGATGATTTTGCTTGGGGAAAGAGAAAGGAGGGTTGGGGGTTATGAAGCTCTCTATTTTCAAATTTGGAGCCCATTATGAACAAATATCAAGTCAAATCCTCCAGTTTGGTACTTCATGGCATATAACATTCTTTTGGCCATGTAAAAAAAATCCATCTTTGTAATTGGAGTCGAAATCCCAAAAGGTATATCCCAAGATTTCAAAATTGAAATCATCCCGCCCAAGAAAAAATATCCACCTGGAATCTATGACTACAGAATGAATTATTCATATCATTCCATCCCCAGTTTCCATTCCGTCCAGAAAAGGCATCCAACTGCAACCTTTGAGCGCAAAATGAAATTATTCAAATCATTCCACTTCCCCAGTTTGAATAGTACGATAATGAAGCAAACATTCCACGTGGCAAAAAAGCCCTCCCACTACATGGCCCTACATTTCAATGCCCTGACCCTAAATTGCACCAAAAGGAAAGAAAATTCTACAGTATGATAAATTGTATCAATCTGTAATCCAAACAAAAAACAGAAACAAATTCAAGATTTAACAACAACGCACAATATGAATTCGAAGTCATCTACGAATAATCACAAATTCCCAATGAAACGCCACCGCAAACAAATCTCCAAACTTGAAAAAAATGTACGAAATTCAGATCGATCTGGAGAAAGATCAGCAACTTACCAGGAATGAAATCTGAGGGTGTAAAGGGTGAAATCCAAGGTTGGATCTAAGCAGAATGGTTTGTAGATTTTGTAGGGTTTCAGAGATTGAAGATGGAGTAGAAGGGTGTCTTGGAAATGACCCACTTCTCAGCTTCCTAGTAACGTGATTCCTTGGTCAACGTGTGATGTAGCGGCGACAGTTTGATTGAGTGAGAGATCTTGGTATTTCTATTCCGAGGGATGATTTTATTTTTCGATATTTACATTTTTTTCAGATAAAATTTTAATTTTTATAGATTATAATCAAACGATGTAAAATTTATTTTTGATATAAAAATAATTATTTTTGATAAACAATACAAAAATTATTATTTATCATAGTAATTTTATCATTTTCATTTTTTGTAAATATGTAAATATGTTATATATATATATATATATATATATATATATATATATATATATATATATATATATATTAAACAAGTCTTTTATTTTATAATAATAATAATGGTGATTTGATTAAAAACTTTTGAAACTATATTTCAAAATATAATCATAATCATTTATTAATTTTTTATCTCATATTTTGGAAAAATTATCTCATTATTTTCGTAAAATAGCCTCTTTTTTTTTTTAAATATATAAATACATGAAATGTAGAAAATTACATTTTTTTTTTTCTATTATGAGTCATTCTAAAGAAAAAACATAAAATAATTTCATCTACAGTTTTAGTTATTTGAGGTCTTTTAACCAAATATTTATTATTTGAAAAAAAAATCAAATATTTCTACTAATAAATTTATATCATTGTTAAACAAGTACTTACCTAAATTATTGTAATATAATATATAATGAAATAAAAACAAATCATAATTTTTTATAATTTATAAATAATTGAATACAATCCCTTTTAAAATGTTTTTAGTTTAATTGAATATAATGAAATAAATTATTTGTAATTCTTTTTTTACAACTAAACACTTTGGGCTATAACCCCTGTTATGTGACTAACTGTGGGTTCTGACCCCCTCCCATTTCTATATCCCGATTTTTCAAACATCGAGTTTTCTACCACACGAGTTTGATATTATGAGTACCATGGGTTTTAAACTCACTAATGGGCCTAGAGGCCCCGCGACTGGTCCATACTCCGCCCGACCCACGACAAGTACTTCAAACCCACCTTCCATATTAAACCGATAGCAAGACTACTTGGGACGGAACCGTGCCCGTCAGAGCCGGTGTCTTCAAGAGGCGCCTTGTGGCGTACCCCATCTGGGAGTTCCAAGTCCCCAACCACCCATCCTCACTTACTGGGCAGCTTCACTGCTGGACGAATTCGACAAAGACTGTAAATATGCAAATGTATTTATCCACTATCTCCTAGCTTCCAAATCCTATTTTCCTTGAAAGATTAATCATTAATAGTTAAGATACTGAGCAAGCGAAAAGAGATTTTGTTTCTAAGAAAAGGAGATTCTTTCCGAATAAAGGGGGGAGGGATTTGTGAACCACTTTCATAAATCGCAGTGACCTAATGACGCAGTTAAGTAGGGTAATCACAATTGTAAACTTCATTCTACTTCCGTATTCTTGTCAATTTAATCATCTGAGATCTGCTATTCATCAGAGTCACGATCGCCCATTTTACAAGGTTCAATCCGCCGCACGCGAACCTCGCAAAAAGCGCGATCCGCGACGATGGTTCAAAGCAAGTGTGGGAAATGCACGCTTCCCGTAATATATACGAGACGATCTGCTGAATGAAGCATTTAATGTGTTCACGACGCCTCCACCCTACAAATAGGGTATAGGGTCATGATAGCGCTTTTGTTTATCGCTTTCTCTGAGTTTTATGATTTATACGATTTTTCCTTTCCTACGCTTCCGCGAACTTTCCTTTCAAAGGAGCATTCGGAGACTCTTGACTCTTTGACGACTGTCGATTTTCTGGTGGGTGTTCGCATCTCAAATCTTCTTTTTATCGTTGGTTTGTTTTAGTGTTTTTGTGGTCAGTGTCCTACTAAGTTCCGGTTTTAGTTCGTGCTTTCCTAGGTTTTGTCAAATTTGGATGTAAACTCCTGGGGTTCTTTTTTATCTCGCGAGGGTTTCATTTCCCTCCTTCGCTTACCCGACCTTAAGTCGACCTCTCTTCTATATATATATATATATATATATATATATATATATATATATATATATATATATATATATATATATATATATATATATATATATATATATATATATATTTTTTTTTTTTTTTTTTTTTTTTTTTTTTTTTTTTTTTTCTACTATAGAATCTACAAGAGTACATGGCTATGCTCCTAGCTACCAAGATCTGAGGGACTCCTCAGAAAACACCTAATACAAGCAAATTAGTTGTTTGTTTCAGAGGAACTATGTCAGAGCAACTGTTCCTACCGAACGGCCCGAGATGTCAGATGGCCCGACTACCTCAACTGTAGGGGAGATAGATAACGCCATCTACTTCACCCAATAAGAGTCGTAGGACTCTCGCTTTCCTCGGCTCCATTGTCAGAAGGCCAGACTTTACCTGGGCACCTTATGCACCCGTACACCCAAATGTTTTTTCGGATTCTAACTGGCCATAGCGGTGTTGAACTCTCTCATTATCCGAAATCTCCTCAAGGGAGATTATGATTTACACTTTGAAGCTTGGGATCGGGGGCCGCCTATGTAACGCCTCGTCCCCTGCCTAAGCGGACGACAAAACGCCACCCGAGACTAGGACTCCTTTACCCGATTTCTTGATATTGGTGGGCTCATTCAGTCATATAAATCATAATATCATATTGGCATAACTTAAATCCATAAATTCTTCCATAATAACATAAACTGTAATACTACCACCGTAGTGGTGTGTAAATTGTTCTTTACATATATTCTTGAGTCTCATTTACTTGTACTTACACAAAATGTACTATCTCCAAAATATTACATTTACAATACAAAAACCGGAAACCACCATATGGTGGACTCACATTGCTTTGTGTTTTATTGCACTGAGAATCTGCGAGATGCCTTGGATGTCCTTTTCAGTACCTACACGGATAAAACACCTGTACTAAGCTTATAGTTTAGTGGGAAACAGATAATAGATATATGACTGCTTGGGGTGGTCCACATACATATAACAACATGGATTTATTAGAGTTTACGTATAATAGAGTTTTCATATAACATAATTCTTATAACGGGGTTTTCATATCTCCTGTAGGAGTTCAGAACAGAGATCTTATACAGAAGGTACCCGTAGGTACATTACAGTCAATCCCGATTCTTATGCTTTCTTGTTCGTTATTCAGATTAACTATCATATAAATGTTTGTCTGTATAAACGAGAAATAATGAATGAGGAGAGTACGACACTTTATAGGTGCCGGTGCGGTGCAGTGTTGAGCAGAGGCGTGCACGCACGTAGCGAAGTGTCGTGGCAAAGTGTCATAGCACTAATAAAGTGCTATTCATTATTTATTAGTCTTCAGCAAACATAATTATATATATTATTAGAGCACATTATATTGTTCTTAATCACATTAGCAAATAAGGGGTAAGACATAATGTTTGCCTAACAACAGGATCGCCAAGGCGAAGCGAATACATATACGGACCCTTTCATTCACTTATTAGGGTCCTCCATTAATCCCATGGATGATTGTTAGAATTAACGGAAGAGAGAAAACAAAACAGGATTCACAGGTACGCCTAGGTGAAGCAATGCTACGCCTAGGCAGAGAGGTTCGCCTAAGCGAAAGCACTACTACGCCTAGGCAGATCAGAAAGTTCAAAAATTCAGGACTTGCAGTTGCTTTAAGTAGTGACCATTCCTGAGCGAGCATCAGCCGCTGGGTGAAAGGTGTAAGAGTAGAAATCGATGGCGAGTTTGGCCATTTTTCATGTCGAATCTTTAACGAGCGAACCCGACCCTGGCCGACTTAAACTACGACAAAATGCACATGTATTGAAGAGTTAGGGTTTTCCTAACCCAAACATAGACAAAGAAAGAGTTAGGATAGTTTCCTAACCTTAATCTTCTTGTAATCTTCTCCTATCTTCCTTTTCTTCCTTTCTTCTTACTTGGACCAGAAACACCAAGAAATTGAGAACTCAACCCTAAACTTCTCGCTCCTCTCCAAATCGTAGCCCTAGCCAAAGCTAACAAAAATCAACATGAGAACTTGTCTCATTCCAAGACAAGTTTGGTCTTATCCCCAATTTGGCTTAAGGCCATGTTTGGCTTTATCACATTTAGACTTAAGTTTTTAGCTCTTGCATTTTAGTCCTTTATCTTTCTTTCATTTGCAAATCAACTTATCACAATTCCTACTTTAACATATACTCTTCTTACATAATGACCTTTCAGTCCTTAATGTGACATTTGACCAATTTACCCTTCACTCTTTAATATTTTCAGTTATATCATTTTTCACTTTTAGCATTTAAATTCCAAAAAATTTAAATTTGACTTTTATTATACCTCAAACATGTAATAAAACTACTAGGGTATAATTTGGGGTGTTACAACCTATCTATGTCGGTCCACAGTCCTTGGCTTCAATTTATGTCAGGCTCCTTGGTGGTTAGCCGACCCGAGCCTATATACTTTACGCCATATTTGGTTTCGTGTTTCGTATTCACAGATTACCTATTCTACTACCAATTGAGAGTCGTTGCATATGAGGGGTTTCTCTGATGATAATGATTGAGCGAGATCGATCCTAGCTAGGATTGCTTCATACTCCATCTCATTATTGGACACGGGGAAGTCTAGTTGTATGACATGCTCTATTTATTTTCACGAGTTAGGGGATTTTTTTAGTTACAAGCGACACCAACTCGGTTTGGCGAGAGGCTCAAAGTCCACATTAAGGATCCCATGACCATTTATTATCCTAGACCACATTCGGTTAGGGTAGTTATGTTCTGAATCTGTAAATACACTTGCCCTTTAGTGCCAAGTGAGGTTTATCTTGAATCACAGAACACACTTATTTCGATCGCCCACTTAGACCCATCCTCCTTATTGATTCAGGCTGGTGTATAGTGTTTCGTAGAGGGAGATTAGTCAGCACGATGATAGGGTGTGCCTGAAAGTAGGGGCAAAGCTTCTTGGCTGCCACATGTAGGGCCAGTGTCGCTTGTTCAAGATGGGTATATCCAGTTTCAACTTATGCCAGGGATTTTCTTATGAAGAATATCGGTCTTTGTTTTCGGTTTTCATCTTCTTTGAACAATGTTATTGCTTCACCCAGGACTTGACCTTTGCTAGGTAAAGATAAAGTGTATCTCCTGCCCCTGGGCTAGCTAGGATTGGTGGTTCGGTAAGATACTGTTTGATAGCCATAAGGGTTTGGTCACACTCCTCATTCCAGTAGGCCCCTTTGGCTCCCTTTAGGGTGGTGAAAAATGGTTTAACTTTGTCAGAGTGAAGCGGGATGTCATGCTTTACGAGGAGGTACGCTAGTCGGTTAGTTGCTGAACCCCCTTTTTGGAAGTAGGAGTCTGGGAGTCCATTATTGTTTTGATTTGAAGGGGATTGGCCTCAATCCCTCTTTGGGTCACCGTGAAGCCTAAGAACTGGCATGCACTGACTTTGAACGCACATTTCAAAGGGTTGAGTTTCATGACATACCTTCGTAGTAGCTCAAAGGCTTCTTGTAGGTGCTTGGTGTGGTTGAAGTGTTCTTTGAATTTTGCTAGTATGTCATCGATATAGGCTTCCATGGTGTTGCCCAACAAGTTGGAATATCTTAGTCACCAACCTTTGGTAAGTCTCCCCGATATTCTTTAGACTAAAGGGCATCACATTATAGCAGTACAACCCGTGCAGGGTGATGAAGGCCGTTTTCTTTGAGTTAGGCGGGTGCATGGCAATCTGATGATATCCAGAGAAGGCATCCAGACACGACAGTATTCCGTGTTCGGCTGCGACGTCAACAATCTGATCTATACGTGGCAAGAAGGCGCGACGCCCCCGAAACACGGGGAATGCATTGACCAACTGTCAACCCGTGGAAGACTTGTAGGATATACAATAACATGACCCATTCGGGGCCCAATATAACAAGCCGTGACCCGATACCACAACGGTATGTCTCCTTCTGAGACCCATAATTTAACAAAAAGTGACGAGTCTCACACGGGGAGTTCTGAAAATACAACTTATGGGATACTCCTGATAACACTTATTATCAAGACCCAATATAGCACAATGACTACGAAGTCCATTTAACAGTAAAGTGGCCAGCCAAGACTACATTCTCTTACTAAAAAATATACTAGGCTATATACCATAGTCCTTAAGAGTTTAATTACAACACTCTTGCTCTGAAAATACATGCTAAAACTAGTTGGTTCCGACATCTTTAAAAATGATTACAAAGCCACGGCACCAGACTTTCTTCACGGTTGCGGCCTCAGTGGCGATAGATCCACCGGTGTACTCCTGTCCTGAAAGGGGGATCCCATAAAGGGTGAGTTATGCTCAGCATAGTAAATTCCTACAGAGGCTATTCCCCACCTAAGTGCATATGCAATGGTCATGTTCACAATTCACATTCACATTCCAAGTAAAAACATGCAATTTCTACTATGGAACCCTACATGTCATGAAATGATGGGACTCAATCTTACCATGCACCGAGTTCTTACCGACTCTTAGCACACCATACGATGTCAAAGTGTGATAAAACCCATCATTGTGGATTACATCCAATGATCATTTTACAACAAAATTCATTTGTTTTTCAAACCAATACTTTTTGGATGTTACACCTCAATGATCATTTATATTCAAAATCAGGTGTCTTTTTATGGGTAGCGAATTTCCGGGGTCTCACCGCAGGCTTCACAAGCCTTCCTACACTTTCACGGGCTTTCACTGTTGGACACATATGTATAACAAAAAATAATGGGGCTTTCACGAGGGGGTATCTATCCCTACTTGCTATTACCCGACACATATTTTCATTTTCATGTATGCAATTGTGCAACCCTGTTGGGCGTTATCCCACCGTACCGAGCCCACCCAATTAAACACCAAACACAGTGTTGATTACAACCATGCACTCACACCCATTTCATGCGATGTCCCCGTGCATATGCAATGCAATGTGCCATTTCATGCCTATACCATGTCACATATATGATGAATGCTATATGGACAGAGATTCTACTCATGTATATCACTACATACATCATGGACAATTATATCAATCAACCTTAAGTTTGCGATCCGCATTTCCTTATCAACATATTTGCACACACGTATCAACATCAACAAGTCATCTTTGCTTGACACTGACTGGCACCTTTGTGTTAGGAAAGGGTATCGGCTATGCTCTAAACCTGATTAAGCGAGGTTATAAAACATTCAACTTGAAATATAATTATATAATTTAACATATATTACAAAACCATACTATCATACCCCACTGTTTGAGGCATTCAAAATATCACTTACATATTATTTACAAATTCTTTTCATTGCACCCAAAAGTTTATATACAACATATTGCTTAGAATAAAACGTTAAATAGAAACGCTGCAGGTGAGCACCTATCGCTAAGGTTGCCTCTGATGTTGATGTGGAATGTGCTGTCTCTAAATTTGCCTTCGGTACACACGAGATAAATACTTGTACTAAGCATGAAAACTTGGTAAGTCTTTATACATGGATAACCACTAACCATAAATCATCAAGTTCTAATACTCATGCAACTTGTTGTACATATATATATATATATATATATATATATATATATATATATATATATATATATATATATATATATATACTTGTAAGTTACAATAATCCATGAACTTACCACGATTAAATAATTGTATTCCTTATGTTAATCTCATGTGCTATGTTAACTTCTTGTGCTTTATCTATCGAATTCCATATCATTTCAATCATAGTATTAGTGACTATTCAGGTTTTGTACTTCCATTATATTTTACAAATTACTTCCGATGTTTATGATTCATGTTTTATTTATCAATATCACTTTATCTCTTTTTACATTTTTCATGCCTACATATTTCAAGAAGTAGATCTGAAAGAGCGTATGTACAGGGTACTATCAGCATGCCGAGGCAGTGATCTCTATCTGTGCTTTACTATATGACCCAAAATGGGGTCCATGTCATCAACCCAAGCAGGGCCAACTATATCTATATGCTTTAGCATTGTATCCACAATAAATATCCATTTATCCATCTGCACGGTCATAAGTAAGCAATCGGTTTATTACGTTTTATTATATCCAGTATCGTGAATAACTATTGTTATCATGCATATGAGATATTCACTATCCATTATTCTCATCTTCATAAAAGTACTTTCACATATCTTGTCATCCTTATGAATATAGTCTATGCTTCTTTATATACGACTATACATGTAATATATTTTCTTCTTGTGGCTAGAATTCATGTCCTTTATTATTCCATTCTATTTATTCCATATTATTTAGCATTAAATCATATAACTTTTAGTCAAATTCTTTATCTCACTTAGTTAAGTTATACTGACTTGTTTTCATACAAAACCATCTCCACTAATACTTTGGGAGTATATAAGAGACATTTGGATGTCTCAAAATCCTATAGGAAAGGGCATGAAAATCATTTCCCAAAACAGGGTCCCATTTCACCTAATTTTTTTAGGTACAATGAGTTCAAAATCTCAACATGCTTCCTTCATACACATTGTTCCTCTATGAATCTATTTTACTCATAAATTGGAGTCTCCAGTGAATCATCCAAACTCGAGTTATGACATTTTAATGCCAATGCAGTATGTTTACTTGATTGCCCAATGTAGAGTTGAGACCCAATTTCGAGGGGTCTTAACTCCATAATTTGATACTAGTTCCTTCTACTCATTTGAAAGCTAATGTGCTAAGGGTTCTTCTCAAATTGGAATAATCCAATTTGGAGCACCAAAACTTAAGATATGTCCTAAACAACCATAACTGCTCTGTTTTCAAAATAGAATTAGTAACTGGTCTTTAGACCCAAATTAGAGGGTCTTAAAGTCATAGTAATACTTTAGGCTCTTCTTGGAAAATGTAGTCACAGGTCTTAGGTTTCCTCTCCAACTGAAATTTCCTAAATTGGGTCACTTAGGGTTTTGGAGAAATTTTGATAGCATCTCACAAAACCCCAGGCATTCTTTATACTAAAACTCCTTGATGAGTATAGTTTATACTCATTTTATCCCTATGTTTTACTTATATTTTTAGTAGTTTTATTATATGAATAAGTGATCTAATGCTCTAATGTTCAATTTTGTGATTAGGTCATCCATGAGCCAATATGGAGCAAAAACAAAGATAAAAACCAAAAATCAACCAAACTTGACACATGCGTGATAGCTGCGTGTTTTGATGTTTTTAGCTGTATCATGATACCCAATTGCTACAATATTGATATGAATAAATAGGAAACTTCTCAGGCTTTCCAAAGAGACCTTATTCACTCCATTTGGACTTCTTAAATGAATATGAGTTATGACTCTTAGTATTTGAAGGAATAAGAGAAGAGAGCTCAAAAGTGACAAGTTGGAGAATTTTGTATATTCAATCTTTATAATGATTTCCAAAGTGCTTTTCCTGGACATATCTAGATTCTACACTTCAATATCTTTCCAACGGTACCAAGAACACTCAAATCGGAGTTCGGATGACAAAGTTATGGTCTCACGAAGTTGGAGGCGAACGGGAAAGCTACGACAACGTCGCGACATTGCGGGGCTGCGAGAAGCGCAGCATCGGCGTCGCGACGTTGTGGAAACAACGCTGCGTTAGGGTGGATTTTAGCCCATTTTGAGCCCATAATTGTGGGTTTAAAACTCAAACCTGAAGGAGACAAGAATAGGCGGCTAGGGCTCGGAAAGGGGACTTGTCCACACTTTGGGACGAGGAGGAGGTTTGGAGGCGGTTTTGAAGATTTGGGAGAGATCATGAGATACATGGAAGAAAATTCAGGACTTCGCCATCATTTGATCATTATAGTTCCTTCTTCCTCTTTTCTCATGTTTTATCCCTAAGTTTTATGATGTATCAAACCTCTATCATGATTAAATTTGTAAATCTGGGTTTTGGTTGTATATTGAACATAGTTTCTCATTTATTGTCAAATATTCAGTTTTCTATTGTTTCTTGTGAATGCACCTCTATTGATTCATACTTGGTTCTATTTACATATTGATTTCTGGCTAATCTCAATGTGGTGAGTGGTTCTTTGCATTTTCATGAAACAATAGAGTAGAATTTTGACTTAGATTTAAGAGGATTGTCCAGGTGCACCAAGTATAAGGAATTTATCATATACTTAGTATCCCATAGTTCTGAACTTCATTAGTTAGATTTAGAAATTTCATTAGTTTAGTTTAAATTCTGTTTACTATCACAATTGTTAGTTTGGATATTAAATATTATAATTTTGGTACTTAGCATCCACATTTTCCTTGGCAGATCGATATCATATAGGTACACTTTATTACGCAACAAGTATATACTTCTTGCGAGATAAACTCTCTTTTTTATATTTGTCTACATAATTTTATATACGCATCACAAAATACGCCTATCACTCCTCAATTGGGGATCCTAAACAAATATGATGCTCAATAGCCAGCTTAATGAATTGATTTTCAAGGGAGTCTACTTTGTTCTCTTAGTCACCTCGAGCTTTAACTCTCCTTTCCTTCTTCGCTTCTCCTCTTGCTCATTTTTACAAACCTTGGGATCTTAGAAGCAAAATGGTGGAGGAGAACCAACTAACAAGGATCGGTTTTTCTCTCCCTTTTCTTCATCTTTCTCTTTTCCTTTTCTCCTTTTCCTCCTCACCATTTGGTCATACATAAGAATAAGACTTAAGCCTTTCTCTCCGTTCTTTTGATGTTTCACAAAGTGTTCTAGAATGGGGCATGTCCCATTCCCATTAGTTCACTCCTCTTTAGTTATTTGGTCCTCTTATAACATATAATTCATTTCTCTATCTCAAGCAGCCAACCACTTCTTCTTCATCATTTATTCCCGCTCTATGTCCTGTATCGAAATTACCATTCTACCTTGGTCTTTAAAAATTAATTCTATTTATATACATCTTTTTTTTTTTTTAATAATCCTTTATTAGCATCAAACTACTAGGGTTAACCCGGGGTGTTTTACAATTCCTCCCCCTTAAAATAATTTTATCTAGAAATTCATACCGAATAAAGAGTTGCGAGATCTTGAGGCTTTCATTGTTGTTGCCCTCTTGTTCCCATTGTAGCTCTCCCCTCTTTGTGATGTTGTAACTTTGTTTTAATCCACGTTTACGGTATGTTTTAACAGGTTTCGGATATATTTTTATGCCAAATTATGGAAAATTCACTAACTTTGTGTTTTGCAGTGTTAATTAAAAAAGCGAGATAATTATATGAAGAAGCAAGCAGTGGAAATTCTGTTAGTTTATGTTGCGACCTAGTTTTTATATGTCGCGACAAAATTTCCAGCAGATCAGAGAACTATGTCGTAACCAACAGCTATATGTTACAACAAAGCCTAGGCGAAATTTCGAAATTTGAAGAACATTTACCCATTGCGTAAAAAGGAAGTTTTAATCGCGACGTGAAGAAGAAGATTGTGAAGATGGTATCGTGACACCGCCTTTCTGTCGCGGCGATGATCAGAGCAAATGGCAAAGGAACTTTGTGACAAATCCTTTCTTTGTCGCGACATAAAGAATTTGAAGATTGAAAGATGAATTTCTGTCAGCGACAAAACCACGACTATATCTCGACGGAATGGTAAGAATCTGACCTGAGTCAGTTGAGACAAGTGTTTTTTATGTTGCGACCAAGAAGTTTTGTATGAAACCCATTTCAGGAAGAAAGTTTGTTGCGACAAAGAAAATCTTGTCGCGACAAAGAAAATCTTGTCGCGACAAAGAAAATCTTGTTGCGACATAATATTCAAAGTTCACAACCAAGAGCAACATAATCTCTGTCGCGACATAAAAATTTATGTCGTGACAAAATAAAACTGAGTTAAGGAAGTGAATTACATTGCGACAAGGAATTCTTTGTCATGACTTAGAGTTAAAGAACAATCTGAGGAATGACGATAAAGAAATTCATGTTGAGACATGGTAAATATTGAAGGAAAAATCTCTGCTCCTTATGAGAAGTTTTCTATCGTGACAATAAAGGCTGCGAGTTGATAGAATTACGTGCGACGGAAGAAAACTTCGATCGTAAACGGAGGTGAAAAGTAAATTAGCGAGTCAAGTTTGCCGCCAACAAAGATCTTTATGTTGTAACAAACGGCTCGTGAGGAGGCAAGTACTATAAAGAAATCCACAGCCATGACATAGACAACTTGAGTCGCGTGAGATTGTCAAAGAAGCGAAATCTTGTTGCGACATGGAAACTCTGTCGTGACAGAGTAGATATGTTGAATAGAAAAAGCTTGTCACGACAAGGAAAATTATGTTGCGACAGATTCCAAAAGTAGAAGAAATGAAAATTTGAATTTGCGAAGCAAATTTGAATGTCGCGACCTGAACATCTATGTCACGATAAGAACAAAATTTGCCGAATAAAAACTTCTGTTGCTTGACATTATCAAAGTGCGCCGTGTGGAATCCAAGAACAAGCCCTAGAAAGAGCAGTCCTGGCGAGAAGATTGCATCTCTGATAAAAACGACAAAGATTGAAAACTACGTCAGCGCGGAGACACATATGTCGCGACGGAGTGACTGATTGGGCTAAATTTTTAAGGATCCACAGCGCCCGATTATTGAAGTGGCCTAACGTGGAAAGTCACATAAATGAAGCGTATCTAGGGCACTATGCACAACTTTCAGAATTCCAGGATTTCTTGGTAGTTGAAGACTCTTGTATATTTTTATTTTTTTTTATTTTTATTTTTATTTTATTTTTATTTCCGTTTTAGTAGATTTTGATTTAGCGTAGTTTTTAGTTAGTTTTCTTTTTATTTTCCGGAGTTGAGTAATGAATTGTAGTGCAGCTGCGAGCAGGAATTTCTTGTTAAATTTTCTCTTTCATTACTGTTCTTGAATAAAATGGCGTTTGAAAATTTTTTGGATTTCATTTATTTCAGTTTGTTTGCCTTTCCAATGAATTTTCTTTGATCGATTAGTTATTGGAATGAGTGAACCAGTTTTGAAGAGTTGAGCTCCCGCTAGGAATGGATAGATGATGATCATCATTTTTTTTTGCACAAAATGGAATAATGCCTTAGTTGGAATTCTTGGATATATTTTATTAGTATTATTTACAGACTTACTTATTTCTGAGCACTAGTCTCTTTTAGTGTACGAAAAGTATTGTATCTTGCTCACGATTTCTAGAAGCCCTGCATAACACAAGATGGAGAATCTTGAGGTATAAAATAGTTCTTTGTGGGTATGGTATTTATCTTTGTGGAACTAATGAACTTTGATGAGTTACTTCGATAGATCACCAACTTACTCATGGTGTGAGGATAGTTGAATGAAGTATCGGTTTAATCACTCGAAGGTTCCTCATCTTTCTGATGAACTGATCCTGATCCCGTGTTAACAAAGATCTAATCAAGGAGATGGAAATTTACATCAGAAAAGTAGGATGAGGTGTCAATCAAATTGGAGAAACTGATATCACAGTCTGTAAGGAATGAATTCTCTAGTCCTAAGATTTAGGTATGAAATCTTGAAAAGGAAAAATACTTAAAACTTAGAAAGGAGTTATATCTTACAGTAGCTAATTAAATTCATGAATCCAGAAATAGACATGAATTTCTAATTAGTGAAAGGTATGGTTAAAGGAGAAATCAAGAACTATACCACATTGCATATTTGACAAATTTAGCTTTCCAACTTATAGTTGAACTAAGATTCAAAATGATGCAGAAATTGACAAATTATTCATTGATCTATGTTTTAGTGTTGTCTCACTCAGCGAACTCTCAACTCTATTCTTATTAATAGTTATGTACACTAGTGGATTAATTTAGCATTATTTTTTTGTTTTTCTTAATCATCTTAATATTGAAGTTCAAATAGTAAGGATCTTGAGTAGTCGGGGTAGTTGATTTATGATTCATATAATCCCGAACATCTTGGACTTAATGGAAATCCACTTTTATTGCTTGTACGATCTATGCACTTGCAGTGATTATGACCAAACCCAAATTTTAATGAATCCAGTTTACAAAAAAAAAGGGACAAACATATATTTTTCATCACAGATTTGGTCGAAAAGCAAGTTTTGGCGCGGGTTGGTAGCGATGCTAATCACTTGGAAAATTTTTTGGTTTATCTGTCGATCGACAAGTTTTGGCGCCGTTCTTGAAAGATGATTGATGAATTTAAGAATCAATATTTAACCAAAAGGGAATTACTAATTTGGACATTTTTCTTTGTTACAAAAAAATTTTAGAAAATCCTGAAAAACAATTTTAATGGCGGTAGTGAAGAAGCTACAGGGGTACCTATGAAGCTTAAATGGAGATAACTATCTCCCACGTAATTTCATTAATCTCGATTGTGTGTTTCTATTTAGGAAAATAGTAAATACACGAGAAAATCGAGAAGCGAGATCTACTACCTCTAAAGCATTGATTTGAGAGAGAGCGTTGAAATCTAAGGAAGATCAAGTGTAGAATCCGTAAGTATGGCAAATCAAAGAGAAAAATTATAGCTATTCCGGAAGAAGAAGAAAGAAGTAGAGACCTCAGGCCTAATACTATGGAGGAGGTTTTGGGGCTATTATTCAAGTACTCTCTTTTGTGAGACAACGCCATAAAAGCCAACAATTTCAAATTGAAGCCGGCCTTGGTCTTATGGTACATGACACCGGTTACTTGTCATCCCTCCCGAAGATCCCAGTAGGCATATGGGAAGATTCATGAGGATGGCGTCTGATCAAATTAAGTAAGGGTGAGGCGAGTGATTAAGGTGCGACTCTTTCCTTTTCAGAGAGGCGTGGCATCAACTTGGTTTGAGTCATTGCCAGTTGGATCGGTGAACACTTGGGAAGAGTTAGTGGAGGCTTATATGGGCATATTCTTCCCTTAAGCCCTGACGTTTGAAAGAAGAGGAGAGATTATAGTCTTCAAACAGGGGGAGGATGAAAGTCTCTACAACGCATGGAAAGATTTAGGGCTACTTAAAGATGTCCTATACATGGGGATAAGACTTGACCACTCCTTATGGATATTTTTATCATGTATGAATTTTGCCTCGGTATAATTGATGCATCCTAACGTAGGGCTTTTAAGAGAAAGTACAAGAAAGCGAGATAGCTTATTAAAGACCTTGCGGTACAACTCTGAGGCTCCGTCCCGAAAGCTTCGGGGAGTACTTGATAGACTAAGAGGAAGTGGTTTAATTGAAGCAATCGTATGAGCGCCATAGAAGCAAAGTTTGAGATGCGATGATGAACAAACTAAAGGCGTGAGAGAAAGAAAGCATAATGCACTTGAAGTGGGAAGCGATAGATAAGAAGAAAGAAAAAGTGATGAAGAGGGACCTAAACCATGAGGGTACTTACCGGAGGAGGCCTGATACGAATGCTAGCATGAGCTATACCGTGACCATCGGCTGCCACTCCTGCACCGGCCTTTCGGGGAACCATGAGATTTCTCATATGGTGGAGAGCCTGACAGGTCAGACACGGATAGAGTAGGAATAATATCATGCCTCCACAGGTTCCATGAGCAATGACAAGAGCGGACGAAGAACAAAAAATCGAGGGTAGAGGAGATCTGAATTCGCTGGGACCGGATACTTTACCTTCATGGGGAAAACGAGGAATTTGCTAAACATCGTGAGCAGGAAGTTCTTGAGAGTGGCGACATTCCGGGCAAACCTGATTGTGTTTAAGGCCCCGATGCGATGCCTCTTCCCAGAGAATGCGGAGACTCGAGGCGAAGCTGGCTTTAAATTTATGCAAATTAGCTGGGGACTCTCATTTCAAAGTGACACGAAAGAATCAAAAGAATTGCATCATTTTGTAACTCTAAGTGTGAGAGAATTGGAAGAATTAGAGTTAAGAAAGAAGGATCTGAAAAAAGAGAAACTTGGAAAAGTGGGAGAATAATTTAAGCGGCATATTTCGAAACTCTGAAGGAAAGAGAAAATAGTAAAAATGCAACCAAAGCAGCAGGTGGAAAAAGAAAATCTAGGGAAAAAGTAAGAGGTTAAAGCTTACAACCCTTAAGTTCCATTCCCTCAAAGGCTGTAAAAAGCAAAGCTTGATGAGCAATTCTCTAAATTCTTGAACATGTTCAAGAAGATAGAAATCAATATCCCTTTCTCAAAGGCATTGACTCAAATGCCCCATTATGCAAAATTCATAAAGGAGATATTGAGCAGAAAGAGAAGGATTGCTGAAGAAGGAATGAAGTAGACTACTTGATGACTTGCGGTCGCGATGATTAGGAAGTCTTTACCGGAGAAAATGCAAGATCAGGACGACAATATACCTTATAAAATTGATGACGATATACGGAAACGATGTAAGTTTTAGACCAACATGACTTGATGCCTTTATGCATTGCTAAAGACTAAGCTTGGGAGCTTACTCCCACGGCCGTGACCTTGCGAATGGCGGAATGAACATTGGCCCATCACGAGGGCATTTTAGAAGATGTCTTTGTCGAGTGGGAAAATTCATTTTCCCTGTAGTGGACATTGTAGTCATTGATATAGAGGAAGACAAATAAGTCCCAGCATTTGTTGGAAGACACCTTAACGAGAGGAAACTTGATCGATGTGAAAGAAAGAGATTAACTCGGGGATTGGAGTAGGGTAGTGCACTTCAATCTCAATCACAGTTTGAAACAGCCAGAACTAAGTAATGCTGATTGTGAGATGCTAATTGTGAGATTAGTAAGAAGCAGAAAAAATTACATCGATTATGCACTTGATCGATGATTGTAATTTGAGTTCAATGAATGAGAATGAGATGAATTTCGATTATCTTGACATCTTAAAGTTAGATTTTGGACTCGATTTTAAATTGAAAAAGGGAAATACTTAGTGTTGAAGAAAATAATATAGAAAAAATAAGCAATTATGAAGAGTGCAAGTAAACAAAAGTTATGAGGTTTTAATTCTAAAGGGAATTACTGAACATTTGAAGTATCTTTCTTGCAACTAGAAAAAGAAAACTAGTCATCATTTAATTTGGATCATAAGCTTGAAGAACAATTTGCTGGAAATTCTCAAAAAGATAAAGAGTAATAGCTTGGTCCATAGAAGATTTGAAAGGAATCGGTCATACATCGTATGTAGAGAGATCTTGTTGGAGAATCACTAAAACCTCTATAGAACATCGAGGAGAAACTAAATCCGATAATGAAAAGTAGTTAGAAAAGAAATCTTGAAATGGCTAAATACGGGCTTCATATATGCAATCTCAAGCGACCCTTGGGTGAGCCTCGTTCATGTGGTTCCAAAGAAGGGAGGATTTACTGTGATAAAAAATGAGAAGAATGAATTGAGTCTTACAAGAATTGTGACATGATGGAGAGTGTGTATAGACTACAGAAAACTAAACATGGCTACCAGAAAGGCCCATTATCCTTTACCTTTCATTAACCTAATCTTTGGACGAGGAGTTAGCGGGGCACTCCACTCTTGTTTTCTTGATAGATATTTTAGTTATAACCAGATTGCTATAGCCTTAGAGGATCAAAGAGAAAACTACATTGCATGTCCTTATGACACCTTTTGCTTTTAGAAGATGCGCTTTTGGATTATGTAATGCTCTGCCACCTTTCAAAGATGTATAATGTCTATATTTACGATTTGGTGAACAATTATCAAATCTTTATGGATGACTTCTTAGTATATGGATCTAGTTTTGAGAATTGTTTGGAAATTTTGAAGCGATCTTGAGAGGTGTCGAGGCAATCCGACTTTAAATTGGGAGAAATGTCATTTGTATGTGAAGGTATTGTCTTTAGGACAGACTCTCTTCTTTAGTTAGGTAGACAATGAAGGATTCTTGATATAAACTCTCGTGCCACTTACAGCCGATCAGGGGATAAAACTTCCTTGAACTTATCTTTGGTTTTATAGAATTCATAAGGACTTCAAAAAATCTCAGGACCGCCGTTATGTATTCTTTGGAAAAGATCTGGTGATTTTGATGAATCATCTGAGATCTGCATTTGATGAAATTAAATCCAGTTAGTGATAAGCTCGAGTCATGCTGATACTTAATTGGAATAATGATTTGAAATTATGTGTGATCTTAGTGATTATCGATGGGGCGTATTAGGACAGAAAATTGAAAAAGATATTCAAGGCCGTATACTATACTGACAAAACCTTTAATGAGCCTGAATGCTTCTCCGCCTGAAGGAGATCTTTGGCAATGGTGTTTGCTTATGAAAAGTCGAGCCTTGCTATATTAGGGTCCCATGTTATAATACCACTGGCCCAATTATCTTTGCGATTAAATATCTAATGGCAAAGAAAGAAGGCCAAACCAAGATTGATCGAGATGGGTACTCTTTGCTATAGGGTTTATCTTGAATCAAAGATAAGAAGAATTAGTGACAATGTGATAGCAATCCACTTGTCTAGATTGGAGAAATCATTTGTTGGAAAAGAAAAGAAATGAAATAGCGAGAAAATTTTTCTGATGGCCATTTTATTTTATTTGTTAGTTCAAACACCTTGGTATGCTAATATTGTCATATACTTAGCTTGTGGAGTTGTTCCACCTGAATTCAGCTACAAGCAAAGAAGAAAATTGAGAACTAATTGCAGATTTTATATTTGGGATGACCCACTAATTTATAGAAGAGGAGCAGATATGATCATAAGGAGATGTGTTCTAGAAACAGAACAAGGTGGTATTATGGAGAAATGTCATGCATCACCATATGAAGGACACTTTGCAAGAGACAAAACAGCTTAGAAAATTCTCCAATTAGGTTTTTATTGGCCTACTCTATTCAAAGACTATTTTGAATGGGTAAAACATTGTGATGCTTGTCAAAGAATGAGTAACATTGGCGGAAAAGGTAAATGCCTATAGGATGCAGTGGTCTTGATTTTTGATGTATAGAGGATAGACTTCATGGGACCTTTCCCGTCATCATTTAGGAATATATATATATTCTCTAAGCTGTGGATTATGTATCCAAACGTGGTGGAAGCAAATAAATTGTCCCGCAAATGATGCCATCACAAAGGTCAAGTTTATACATGTAAACATTTTGAGTAGATTTGGAGCACCCAAAGCAATCATTATATGAGGGTAGCCATTTTGCAAATAAAATTTTGTAAACTCACATGAGCAAGATATGGAATCAAACATATGATGATTGACTTATCACCTCAAATAAATGGGCAAGTCAAATTTCCAATAGGGAGAGCAAAGAAAATTATGGAGAAAACAAAGGAATACAAGGTAGCGGATTGGTTCATAAAGCCGACGATGCATTGTGGGCTTATGTAACTCTACAAAATCCTCCCATTAGAATGTCCCCTACATAATTGTATTTGGAAAACCTGTCATCTCCTTTAACCTGAATACAAGGCTATGGCCATCAAGAAATTGGAATCAGGATTTTCAAGGAAAAGAGACTACTTCAAATGAATGAACTGAAGAATTGAGAATTAAACTTATGACAATTTTCATCTAAAAAGAAAAGACAAAGAGGTGGAAAGGATCAAAAGATTAGAGGAGGGAATTCATGAGAGCAAATCCTTCATACAACCTGTGCTCAAGTTTCCAAGGAAATTGAAGTCAAGATGGAGTGGTTCTTACATAGGGTAACAAGTACACTTCTTCTGAAAGTAAAAAGAATACTAAAAGATGAATCTGATGAATTTATAAAAAGTAAATGGTCGAGATCAAGCATTATCTTGAGGAAACATAAACGGAAGTAGATCCAGATTTTGAAAAGGGAAAAGAGTTTTGTTGAAATGAAGACATTCCCCAGTTATGTCCTATGACATTAAATCAGCAAATTCTTCGGGAGGCAAACCCAAGTAGAATTTTGATTTTGATAGTTTGATTAATGTAGTAACTTATAAGTTTCCAAAGTTTTAGTTTCAATTTGTTAGAAATTTTATTGTGTAGATTGATAGTTTGTTTGAGTTTTCAGGATGTAGAAGGCCGATTAATGAAGTTATTAGAAAGCACACTTTCTCAAACTGAAATATGCAGAAAATTCCTACAAGGGGGAGTACTATCTTTTACCTCACTTTGTTCTTAATAATAATGCATAGTTGAAGTTTGGGGGAATGAGGAAAATTTATTGTGTAAATTTCTCAGATGCATCATGAATACCTTGATGAATGATATTGAGTGTTGAATGAGAATTGTTGTTTATACTTGAATTGAGATTGTCTGTCGTAAAATGTGTTTAACAAGTATGAGCTAAGTGGAAAAACTTTAGTGCATAATGTCATATGGGTTGAATGGCTGAAGGTATGAAAATATGCAAATTTTTTTAAAGTAGGACAGAATCATGTCGCGATAGAGAAAGTTATGTCGCGACAAAAGTTTGAACTTTTGTTGCGACATTGATTCTTTTTGTCGCGACAAAGAAAAATCAAACCTCAGAGCATGTCGCAGGAAACTAAGTTGCGACACACTTCTTGACAATGTGACAAAGTTGAGTCTTAACAATTGATTTACAATGAAAGAGTTTGTCGCGACATTTTTTCTCTATGTCGCGACAAACAGCAAACAGCAAACTTGGGCCTCAGGAATCATATCGCGACAAGATTTCTCTATCTTGCATGACGTATAAAATCCAAGCTGACAGACAAGTTTTTGCTCTATCGCGACAAAGAATTGTCTTGATTAATTGGAAAAAAAAAATCAGTCGCAATAATAATTCTCTATGTTACGAAAAAAAAAAAAAGGGGGGGGGGGGCATAACTTTAGGTCAAAATTCGTCGCGATAATTAATGAAGCACAACAAATTTTGGCCTATAAATAGAAAATGTTTGAAGACTGAAGAGTCACCTACCTCATAAACCTTCAACCCAATCCTTCCCTCACCAAATCTCTCTCACTCGTTCGAAACCCTAGATCCCTAAACCGCTCTCTCACGATGTCTGAGCCCATAAACCTGGTTCAAATATGTGAAATAATGGAATATGCGAGTTGGAGGGTAAACAGCGGAGTTCGAAGCGCCTCCCGAGGGCATTCGCGAGTGAAAAGTGAAGAAGGGCTAAGGTTAACGAAGAACTTGAGCAGACAGTGGAAGAATCTGGGAAGAGGAAAAGAGGAAATGAAGAAGCAAAGAGTAGCGAACAAAAGCTAGTGGCCCGGGTCTACGATGTGGCTTCCTATTTCACGGAGATAAACTACAACCACGGGACTCACATAGGGGAGAGGAAGCTTCAACAAGTGGGTTTCTCCATTCGAAGGCATTAAAGCAGGGATGGCGCCACAATTCACGTGAGCACAAAGCTCAGAGATAAATGTAGATTAATTGAAGGAGTTTATGCAAATATAGTGGGGATGAAAGGATAAAATAAATTATATTAGGAGATGGATATCCTTCGGTAGAGAGCAAATAGATCACACCTACTGTCTTCAAAGAAAGAGAATAATGGGTGAAATTAGGCGGTGGGAAGCACTGGCGAGAAGATTGTAGACCTCTTGACTAATGTAAGGAAAGTGAAATGCCTCGAAAAACCCGTAGATCATATCGCGGAGAACTTCAGCAAGACATAGCAAAGGTGTGGTTTTATTCTGCCTTCCAAGCACCTTTGCACAATCAGGGAGAAAGATGCGGTATTGTTATATGCCATCCTTAAAGGGTATAAATTCAGTGTGGATAAGATAATAGAAAACTCAATTCTGAGTTATTACAGAGGAGGACTGAGGTTGATTCCCTTTGGGTGATCTGGGGCTACGTATCTTGGGTGTGTCGAGGAATTTGGAAGAGAGAACCCCAAGACATCTCCTACTATACAAAGGAATCACCAAGGGGCCTAAAAACAAAGGTAGGGGAAGATAGGTGGAAGCTTTAAGAGAAGAAGAAGAACCAATGAATCTGGCTGACCACGGCTGAAGGTGAGCTCAGCTCGATAGAGGGCGGAGAAGTGTAGGCTGATGCGACCTTCTCCCTAAGGTGAGATAAGAGTCTACTAAAAGCATGTTTAAAGCTGGAGACCTCAAGGTAACAATACTGCAGTCCTAGAAATTCTTAAAGCCATGAGGCAAGAAATGGAGAAAGGGACAACCAGCTGAAACTCCAACTGCAACTCAGGGATGAGTATATGGATGCTAGGTTGAAGAAGAGGGACCATAATTTGGAAGAAGCCCTAAAGCAGAGAGATGAGGAGTGGAAGAGTAGATGGGAACTAAGAGAACAAGAGTTGAGTGAAGAAAAGCGAGTTTTCTCTTAAGATCGGCTTAGGAGAGATAGTGGTACTCAGAATCATGAAAGGGAGGATGCCATGGAGAAGAACTTACAACTGCGAAGCGAGATGCTTTCGGGTATAATACAAAGAATCGGAAGAGGAAATAAGAACTCGATAGAAAAGGGATAAGGAAATCGGGGGCACCACAAAAGTATAAGGGAAAATCTTGGACTAAAAGCTTGGTCATGATCAACAAAAATTTGGTGAAAATGTACTCTGCCCAAGGTGAGTTTGAGGGAACCTTAAATTCTATTGGGCAAAGACAAAATGAATTGATCAAGCAATTATCCCTAACCATGGAGTGGTGCGTACTAAATGAAGTGGAGCGGTAGGTCGAGGCGGCCCGTAAGTCGGATCAGCGAGTTCTCACCTTCTGATTGGGTATAAGATCAGTTAACCTACCTTCCTTTCATAGGCATGAAAGAAAAAGAAAATAAGCTCACCTGCTCTTCCATCTCATTTCCGCTGCATTTAATATCAGGTCCTTGACACTTTGAATGAAATAGAAGAAAATTCTTTGAGCTTGGTGATTCTACTTTTATTTTATTCATTTTTTCATTTTAGTTTGTTTGTTTAAATTCTCTTTCCTTTATGTTAATGATTTGAAATTATTGACTTGTGGTAAATAGCTTGGATTGAATAAATGAAACAGTTTTTGGATCTAATGGTTAAATTAACTGCAACTTGTGTTTGGTTGAATGGAATTGATGAAAAGAATGAAATTGTGGTTGTGTTGGATTGTTTTGAGCTTTGAATGCTTGATTTAATTGAACTTCTTGACTTGTTAAACAACACAACAACAAATTTGGAAACCAAACAAACATTTGATAGATGCCTTGGGGTAGGATGAGATGAATTGAAAAGGAAAGTTGTAAAGATATTAATAAATGTGTTGAACTTCAAGAATAAGAAAGGTTTTAATAAATTGATGGAACAGATAAGCCCTATAATTATGTTTTATGCATCAGTTTGGTTATAAAAAAATCACGATAAACTTTTGCACATGGTCAAAGTAACTTTGAAACAAATTGTGCGAATTATGGACTTGTCTTTGGGATCCATCACAGTAATCTCTCAACGTCTTAGAACTTGTTTGGGTTATTCAGTGAGGGACAAAAATCCTAAAGCGATATCACTAATAGGAAATGATTTGGGCCATCCTTGGAAGTTTGAGCCTTTCAAAGCTGCACTTATGATATCATGGCGCTACACACTAGTTCCTTATTTGAGCCTATAGCCAATCTCATCATCCAACCCCGACCAAATGAGAAGCCAAATTTCTTCCTTACACATAATTCTATAGTAAAGAGCCCTTATTTGCCTAAATTACAAGACAAAATACATCAATGACATAAAGGGACAAGTTTAGGGGAATATTATTTTAAGTTGTAGAGAAGGATAGAAAGGGTTGAGAAAGAAAAATGCATAGAGATAAGAAAAGATGAAGAGAATTATGAAAGAAGCTGTGAAAAGAAAAAAAACATCAAGGAAGACTAAGTTTGGTCTTATAGCCTTCCTCCCTTTAACAATTAAGTTTTTAGGGGTGTTCAACACCTAGTACCTTAATGCCAACTGGTATGAGAGTTACTAACCCAAAGTTCGTTAAGGGTGGTAGAAAGCTTAAAAAGACCAACATTGCACCATTCCATAAAACTTGGTGGGAGATGAAAAGTGAAAAATCTTCTAAAATAAGGTAGAAAAGTTATCTTCTGTGTGTGGACAATGAAAAGAGAAAAAGATACCACAATGAAGAATATGCAGAAAGATGCACTAAACCTGATGGGGAGGTTAGCAACTTAAAATCAAGAGAAATCAAGGATGCATGATGAAGACAAGAGTGTAAGTTGTCAGTGAAATCTAGGTAAAATTGAGCCTAAAGTGTTCAATTATCTACCTAATTACCCAAGCCACACATTACAAGCCTAATAGACCTATTTGATCTTGAAGGTGGCGTTATGCCTACATTAGTGGAGATTAATATAATAAACAAGCATATGAGACTTTTAAAATGAAAGAGAAGTATGCCAACTGAGTATTATCCCAGAAGATTGATCTTTTAAGGAGAAAGAGGAAAGACCGACCACCTTTTACAAAAAAATCGAGGATTGAATGATTAAATTGTTTTACCATATGAATTATTTGTTGGTTCGGTGAACTTAATTGAAAATCTTCCTTATTCTAGATTGGAAACATGTTTAGAAATAATTTTACAACTAACATATTTCTTGCTTTCAATTGTGAGCTTTAAGGAAAATGTCATAAAATAAAAGCTAAATTGTTTGAGAATGAGCAAAAAATTTTCTTTCTTTGGCAGGGACAAAGCAAAACTTTAAGTTTGGGGAAATTTGATGAGTCTTAAACTCATCTATTTTTAATCCATTTTTTTGGCATGTTTTTAACAATTTTAGATATATTTTTATGCCAAATTATGAAATATTCACAAACTTTGTGTTTTGCAGGTGTTAATTAAAAAATGAGATAATTCAAGCAGAAAAGAAGCAAAAAAGTGGAAATTACAGCATTCTCTATCGCGACATAGTTTTTGTATGTCGTGACAAAATTTCCAGTAGATCAGATAACTATGTCGTAGCCAGCAACTATATGTCGCAACAAAGCCCAGGCAGAACTCAAGGTTGAAAGAGCATTTTGCGACAAAGAGTTTTCTATGTGACATTCTTGAAGAAAGATTGTGAAGAAGGCGTTGTGACACCCTTAACTGCAATCGTGACAATGATCGAGAAGTAGCGAAAGACTTTGTCACCGACAAATCCTTCCTCATCCCCTGACATAAAGAAATTTAAAGGTGAAATATGAACTGTCCACGATGAGAGAAAGCTCTATAGCCATAGAAATAGCCAAGATTACAATACAAGTCGAGAATTTGAGAACCAGTGTTTTTATGTTGCGACAAAGTTTTCAACATGAAACTAGCTTAAGGAAGAAAAGCCTGTCGCGATAAAGAAAATCCTATCGCGACATAACATTAGGAGTTCTGACCAGGAATTAGCAGAATCATCGCGACATAAGAATTATTTATGTCGCGTGAGAGAGAGAGAGAGAGAGAGAGAGGGAGGAGAGAGAGAGAGGAGGAATAAACATGAGGTTGAAATTGAGTGCATCGCGGCAGAGATTCTTTGTTGCGACATAGAAGTTAAAGAGCAATACAAGAGGAATGACGACAAAGAAATTCCTATTGCGACATAATGAAATATTGAAGGCAAAATCTCTGTCGCGACAAAGAAGTTTTCTGTTGCGACAATAAAAGCTGCAAGTTGATAGAATTCTGTCGCAATAGAAGAAAACTTGGTCACGACAAAGATTGAAAAACTGAAATTATGATCAAGTTTGTCGCAAGCAAAGATCTTTATGTAAAAACAAAAGCTCTGACCATGGACAAGGACTAGAAAAGAAATCCCTGCTCCTTGGCTTGCAAACCCAGCTCGGTCCGGAACCGCAGTTATTAAGAAGCTGAAGAAATCTGTGGCGACATGGAAACTTTGTCATGGCCAGTGGATATCTTTGAAGAAGAAAAAAACATCGCGACAAAGGAAAATTATGTGCTTATTGATTCTAGAATTAGAAGGAAATGAGAAGCTGGTTGCAAACAAATTTGGTGTCGCGACACAAGACATCTATGTCGCGGCAAGCAAGGCTAGCGAATAAAAACTATCACGACATTATCGAAGTCTATCGTGACATAATCCTATGATAGAAACTGACAGCAGTGAAAAACTCTATGTGAGCAACTAATTTGGGCTAGAATTTTGGGAATCCAGAACTCAATTATTGAAGTGCGGCCCAATATTGGAAAGTCTATAAATAGGCAGCGTCTAGGGCCTTATCTGTGACTTACCATGATTCAGGGTTTCTTGGTAAGTTGAAGACTCTTGTATTTTTTTATTTTCTTTATTATTATTTTATTATTTTTAATTTTTCTTTTATTTCCATTTTAGTAGATTTTGATTTAGCGTAATTTTTAGTTAGTTTTCTTTTTATTTTTCGGAGTTGAGTAATGAACTATAGTGCAGTTGTGAGCTGGAATTTCTTATTAAATTTTCTCTTTCATTACCTTTCTTGAATAAAATGGAGTTTGGAAAATTTCTGGATTTCATTTATTTTAGTTCATTTACACTTTTAGTGAATTTTCCTAATCAGGTTAGTCAAGTATGGAGTGAACTAGTTTTGAAGAAGGATTCTGACTCAGTTGGGAATGGATCGATGATGATTGTCATTTTTTCTGCACAAAATGGAAGAATGCCTTAGTTAGAATTCTTGAATTTATTTGATTGATATTATTTTTGAACTTACTTGTTTCCAATACTAGTACCATGTACCCAAGCAAAGTATTGTATCTTGCTCTGATTTCTAGGAAATTTTATCCGTGACACGTGAGATGGAAGTCTGAGTATAGAGTAGGTCTTGTCTAGGTATGGTAGACTAATACTATGGAACTAATGAACTTTGATGGGTTACTCTGATAGATCCCCAACTTACTCATGGTGTGAGGATAGTTGAATGAAGTATCAGTTTAATCACTCGAAGGTTCCTCATCTTTCTGATGAACTGATCCTAATCCCGTGTTAGCAAAGATCTAATCAAGGAGATGGAAATTTACATAAGAAATGTAGGATGGGGTGTCAATCAAATTGGAGAAGGCTTACACTATCTTGTCTATGAAGTGAGAAATTCTCAGTCCTAAGATGCGGGTATGAAATGCGAAAAGGAAAGAATACTTAAATCTTGAAAGATGGTAATATCTTACCATTAGCTATTGATTAAATTCATAGATCATAAATGAACATGAATATCCCAATTATTGAAAAGAGTATGGATTAAAGGGAGAAATCCAAACTATACCACATTGCATCTTTGACAAATTTAGATTTTTAACTTATGGGTGACATAAGATTCAAAATGATCTCGATTTTGACAAGTATTCATTAATCTATGTTTCTAATGTTGTCTCACTTTCAGCGAATATAAAACTACATTCTTTAATAGTTTATGTACCTTTAGTGAATTACTTTAGCATTATTTTTATTTGTTTTTCTTAATCATCTTAATATTGAGTTCAAATGATAAAAGATCTTGAGTAGTTGGGGTAGTTGATTTTATGATTCATACTTAATCCCCATGGGAACGATATCTGGACTCGATGGAAATCCATTTTTATTACTTGTACGATCTATGCACTTGCAGTGATTATGACCAAACCTAAATTTTAATGAATCTAGTTTATAAACAAAAAGGGACAAACATATATTTTTCATCCTAGATTTGGTCAACAATTTTTTGGCGCTGTTGGTAGCAATGCTAATCACTTGGAAAAATTTGGTTTATACAAAAATCGGTCAACAAGTTTTTGTCTCATCATATGATAAATCCAGCTGTAGTGGCACTTCTTGCACAGGTAGGACATGAGATTCATCTGATCTGTATCTTCTCAGCATAGACACGTGAAAAACATCATGTAGCTTGGCGGCTCGGAGGAAGGAGCTATGAAGTAGGCTCTGAGGTCAGCTCTTTCTAAAATTTCATATGGGCCAGATAGATCTTAAACTAAAACTGCTTCCCAGGCTCTAGCACCTTCCTCCATGGAGATACCTTTAGGAACAATTTATCACCCACTTCATATTCAATGTCCTTCCTTTTCAAATCGGCATAAGCTTTCTGTTGATCACTAGCATCTTTTAACCTTTGTTGAATTATCTGGACTTTCTCTTCTGTGTCCTTCACAATATCGAGGCCCGAATCACTTTATACTCACTTGGCTCTATCGACATATAGCCGAGAGTCCTGCATTTTGAAGTATCTGGCTTCTTGTAGTGCCGTACGATACTAGCTGATGGCCTATTAATTATAGACAATTCCATCAATGGAATATACCTATCAACTACAGGAAAAATTTATAACGCCCCTCGTATATCTTCTAATATTTGAATAAACGCTCCGATTGTCCATCCATTTGCAGGTGAAAAGCTGCACTGAAGTTGAGACGAATACCTAATGCTAACTATAACTCTTTCCAGAATCTTGACGTAAATCGCGGATCTCTATCCGACACTATCAACAAAGGCACACCATGCAATCTTACAATCTCATCCACATATAGCTTAGCTAGTCGATCCATAGAATAGTCCATCCGGACTGGTACAAAATGGTGACTTAGGTAGATTACATCAATTATCACCCAATAGCATGTGCTTGTCTGCTGTGGGGCCCGAATCACGAAATCCATGGCTATGTTATTCCATTTCAATTTGAAGCAGAATTAGATGGATTCAAACCTCAAACCTGATGACACCTGG